>BSBK01003953.1:0-45000 GCA_027943335.1 Chamaecyparis obtusa
AGGATTCTATAGCAAACTAGAATGGAAAGGATTATTTGTGAAGAGATGATTACTTTGAACCAATAAAATTAAAAAATAGAAAACACACAAGACCCCCTTGATTATTTTTCCCTCTTTATTTTTGGCACTTTATAGAAGGAGTTCTTTGGTTACCCAAGAACCCCTTGATTATCTTTCCCTCTTTGCTTTTGGCACTTTATAGAAGGAGTTCTTTGTAACCAAAACCAAAAAATACTAAAAATGGCACTTTACAATGATAGTGTGTGAGTGTGTATGATGGATTCATGATGAAAAATTATGCACTTTTAAAAAAAAGATCTCAATTTTGAGTTAAGGAGAAAAAGTTATGAGGAAAAAAATAATTTTTCAACTTTACAAAATTAATCCTCCTCCAAAAAAATTTAATGGTAAAAATTTTACTTCACTGAAAAAAATAATTTTTCAAAACAAAAGACAAGGGCCAAAGTTAAGCCCCCTAGGGTAGAAAGATCAAGGGCTAAAAATCCATGTGACCAAGGGAAAATGAGTAACTTAACTAAAAGGACAATGTTAAATTTGAATGACATCACAACCTTTTCTTAAGGGAGTCACAATATTTTGTTCATTTAAAAAGCTTTCTCAAACCTCTTTCCCATTTGTAGGTTTTTCTATAGGGGCCAACTTGGGTCCCAATGCAATGAGAGCCAACACATAATATTCACATGAAAGTCAATGATCAGGTACCCAATATTTCAATTGAATGGGCTTCTAACTATAGACAGTTGATATAAGTCATGTGTGTGGCCCATGTTAGGGTTTCCAATCGAAGGCAAGCCATCGCTACTGCTCATAGGCTAGATCAAGACATTTCTACTACTCGTAGGCTAGGTTGAGACATCGTGCCTACTTGAGCTGACCACTGAGACTTCCCTTCATTGAGAAGAGGGTTTTAATGTTGCAAGCAATGGAAAGATTAGAAAAAAACAACCTTCTTATACATCATAGGCTTCAAAAATCTCTAATCCGCTCTAATACCATGTAAAATCTTCCAAGATTTGAAGAGATAATAAGAAGCTGCACAATATTGAAATGATCCAAAAGTCAACATATCATTCATTAGAGAAGCAAGATACATATAGGAAGAGTCATTTGGTCAAATCAAAAGTCGACTCCAACACCTTATGTGTGGTGGCCAGTTGCCTCCAACAAACCTGGGGTAAGGTGTCAAAATGAAATAGACATAGATGATAAACAACTCCTAAATGAGACTACTTGTATGAACAAGTTTCATACATGTATGACGAATAATTAGGATTAAAAGCCTAAGTAAAATTATATTAAATAATTATACCAAAAAATATATTTGTAATTGACTTATGTTTTATTGTCTAACACACACACACACACACACACACAGATATATATATACATATATATATATATATATACATATATATATACATATATATATATATACATATATATATACATATATATATATATAACATATATATACATATATATATATATATATATATATATATATATATACATATATATATACATATATACATATATATATATATAATATGTATATATATATGTATATATATATATATGTATATATATATGTATATATATATATATGTATATACATATATACATATATACATATAGATATATATATATATATATATGTATACATATATATATATGTATATCTATATATATGTATATATGTATATATGTATATATATATATATATATATGTATATACATATATATGTATATACATATATATATATATATATATATATACATATATATAATATATATATATATATATATATATATATACATATATATATATATATTATATACATATATACATATATACATATATACATATATATATATATGTATACATATATACATATATATATATATGTATACATCTATACATATATATATATGTATACATATATATATATATAATATATATATATATACATATATATATATACATATATATATACATATATATATATATATATACATATATACATATATAAATACATATATACATATATATATATACATATATACATATATACATATATATATATCCATATATATACCTATATATACTATATACATATATATATGTGTGTGTGTGTGTGTGTGTGTGTGTGTGTGTGTGTATGTATGCGCTTGTAAATGAGAAGAAAGGTATGAAATTAGAAGTGGAAATGTAGAGATTTCAATGAGAAATAATTACTATTATATTTAGTATTTTAAATGATAGATAAAAGCATATGAAGAAATGAAATTGAGTGTTTGATATGGCATCCTGATTGCTCCCAATTTTAATAGACTTCAAGGACATATGGTTTTCTATCAATGACATTGTTATGGACAAGATAAATGCTTTTCAAGCATAGGTAGAAGGTTCACTTTACAAGTAGTCAAAATTTAATAAGAAGAAGCATTTTTTTTAATATTAATTAGAAAGTTATTTTAGAAATATGAGGTAAAATATTTTGTTAAGTGTACTTTGCAAAAAATTATAATTTTATCATGGCCATAATATATTGCATGTATTTTCCATTTGTGTCACACTTGGTAGGGGTTTCAATGTTCTTGGAGAATTTGAAGAATAGAATGTAAAGAAAGATCAAATAAGAGGTTGGAGGAAATGAAAGCAGGAGGATATCTATCTTCCCAAGCTAGTTTCTCACTCGGAGGTGATTTATTGCATGAGAAGAATATTTATTTGTATCCTTGAGGAAGGGGCCTTGGCATACATTTAATCCATCTTCTTGAAGGAAAAGGTGTGATTTTGCCAATATTTGAGTTTTTGTTGATTTGTATAGTAGTTGTCTTAGTTTGCATATATTTGAGTATGTATCGATCTACAGACATGTGGAGTGGTATCTATGGAACATTGAGTTTTTCTTGGTTCATTATTTTACAATTTTTCCATCGTAAGTGATCTAGAGTTTCTCTTGATCTAGAAGTGGAGTGGAATAATTTTGGATAATGGACTATGGACCTTGATTTACAAGTATTGTTGGAAATAAAAAAATTATCTAAAGAAGAGAGATTGAGTGAATTGCACCATAGTTCAATAACCATCCCATTTTCCTAGACCGAGAAGTTTAGGTTGATGTTGCCAAAGAGTTGAAGATTCAAAATATTTACCTAAACCAAGAAGTTTAGCCCAATTTTGATATAATTTTTATTCATTTTTTCCTTCATAATGTGAACATTCAAGTGGGTCGTTAAGAAATATGATTTATATTAAATAATATAATTAATTTCTAGTTAAATTAGTTAGTTGGTTGAAAATTTTATTCATGTAAGTTAGTTTTACCAAGAAAAACTAAGACTTTATAAAACCATTTGCAAAACAATGTAAAATCAATCTTTTATAAAATATTAATTTTAGTTTATTATTTTTCCACAATGATTTGATGTCTAAATTACAAATATTTACCATTCTAACACCATCTTTTCATTCCCCTTACCAAGAAAAAAATAAGACTTTATAAACCATTTTCAAAACAATGTAAAATCAATCTTTTATAAAATATTAATTTAGTTTATTATTTTTTCTACAATGATTTGATGTCTAAATTACAAATATTCACCATTCTAACACCATCTTTGCATTTCCCCCTAATTTGTTATTCTTGTCCTCTTCTCAAATCAACTTGATGGCTGACTTACAATCTTCAACTATGGCCTTTTTATTTTCTTAAGTAATTTATGAGATAAAATGATTAATGAATACAAATATGATAGATATTGATATCTCTTTTAATTAAAATTTCTTATTTCTTGCATGAACACATTGGATTGATTTTCCAACACACTATGGACAAAAACCAAAATTAAAATACTATGAACAAAAACCAAAATTAAAACAAAAGAAATAAACTACAACATTTTCTAGTGATGCAGATTTATGGCTTTTTGGGATGTTCCTACATCACATTTATGCCATTAAAAATAGTAATACAAAATAATTTATAATGAAAATATATGATTAACTAGTCAATATTGGCTGGTGGAATACATAAGACAATTAATTTAAAATTTTTATTTATCTTTCATTTTATAGATTGACATGAAATATGAAAGAGTGTATTGTGAAGTTACAAATGTATGTGAAATTGTTAAAGATAAATTAAGAAAATTCTACATTTGTAGTTCATATTGCAGTTAAATAGATGTTCTAAGCATGTAGTTTTGGTGTGTAATATAGTTATATTTTATATTAATTAAAGTTTTAGTCATATATAAATTATGTTTAAGTAAAGTATATTATTTTTTTAAAAGTTAATTTATTGCATAGGTTTTAGAAGCCAAGCTTCGTTTCAAACAATTAAAGTTGAAAAATAAAATATATTTTTTTATTAATATAATAAATTTAGATTATATGTGTTAACACTTTTGAGAAAAAAAAGGAGTAATAAAGATTTTTCCAGGGGTTAATTATGAATGGAGACCTATAAAGTTAAGAGTTTGTTTTAAATAGTTTTAGTTGATAAACAAGATGCAAATTCTTTTAAATAGAGTTTTAGTAGATTATATGTGACAATCATGTAATAAAAGAATGTATTAATAGTAGAAAAATATATTTAAGAAAAAACAATATATATTTTTTTAATCGAAAAAAGATATAATTTTTTACTTAGAAATATGAATTCATACATTACAACTTCTTAACATTATTTCATATTTACTTGTAAATGAGAGAAAATTAACAAGTGATTTAGACAATTCTATATTTACATGAAGCATCTAAACACAGGTTTTAATTCAGCACATAAAACATTCAGACAACATTAAAATCAATAATCAATCGTTCAATAACAAATTTACACCTTTGGCGTTTGATACCCCCCCACGTCTGCTGGGTGATCTGGAAGGAAAGGAACAATCGGATCTTCAGAGATGAGAGTACCCCCGCTGGAACCTGTCTCCTAATAGGTACCAGACTTTTGTGTGAGAATACTCGGGTGGCCAATTGGAAGCTCCCCTTTGCTCCCCCCAACGCCTAGGAGGTTAGAACTACTAATAAATGGAATATCCTAGCAGGGTTCTCTCGATTTGATGACACCAAGAAATTAGCCAGAAAAGCCACTAAATGGACAGCCTCTACCAGAGGATGGATCAAATTAAATTTTGATGGTGTTGTTAACACTAAGGGTCAAGGTGGTGGTGGGATCCTTCGTGACTACAAGGGCAATTGCCTGATTGCTTTTGTTGGTCCCGTTAATAATGGCATTGTTACCCAAGCTGAGGGAATGACCCTTTTATGGGGAATTCAAACCACTATTAATCTGAACGCAAGTCACCTGGCTATTGAAGGAGACTCCAAAGTGGTGATTCAGGCTGTCAAAAGGGGGGTCAGTGTGGGATGGCGGACCAAACCCATCCTGTTGGAAATCAAAGTGCTTCTAAACAACTTCCAGAACTGCACTATTGAACACACGTACAGAGAAGGAAATCAAGTTGCCGACTCTTTGGCTGCGATTGGCTTACATCAGCAAAAACTCACCAGCTGGAGTGGGGTGAGTGACTTGCCCTTGATGACTCAGCAAATCATCGGGGAGGAAAAGAATTTGAATTAATGTGCTCTGCTATCATGATTAATTTGCAATCCTGCTGGATCACGTGCCAGCGTGTTCGTAAGTTTTTTGAAATTATTAAAATGTGCTCCCATTACCCCATGCAAGTTGATAATTACTTTCCAAACATGCAATGTAAAGGCTGTCCGAATCAGGATGGCTACTTGGCGATTCTGGATAGCAAGTGTATCCTCAATTGTATTGCCAATAAAGGCACCTGCAAATCTGTTAGATCTGGTGGTACGGTGCACTTTTCTTGAAGATTTCCTCAAAGCCAGCGCTCTATGTGTAACCCAGTTTGGGAAAGTTTCGTCAAACCAAGAGGTTTTCCAACGTCTGCAATTTTACTCGACTTTCTAGTTTTTTGGCTTCCTTAACGCTGGCAGATCAGGATTTTGAGATGGGGGGCAATACTCTTCACATTGAACCTGATAAGATTGATGAAGCCTTTTCCAATGATGCTCTGGTCACTCATTACTGTAAGGAGTGCGGGATTTGGGGTTTCATGGAGCGAATGAGAGGAGGACAAGATGAGAAGATTTTGAAGTAGTTCATCTCCACCTGGAATAATAGGAAGGTCTCGATGGGAGGCATTCACTTTCAACTTAATGAAGAACTTATCACCAAAGCTACGGGGCTTCTTATGACAGGGAGAAAATACAAAAAAACTAGCCGGACTTCGGACCTCACTAGCCTCAACGAGTTCTTCCGGGAGGGTGAGAAACCTGTGAAGAAATAGGGGAGCTTTAACAGAGAGGAGCTTCCTGATTTTTGGCCTAAAATTTGCTTCATCATCATGAAGTACTTCGCGCTGGAGGGTAAGTTCACCATCTACTACTATTACCACCTGCCTTTTCTAAACCATATTAGAAATAAGGATTTGATGTCTATTCCTTTTTACCTTCTGCATTCTATTGAGAGAAACATTTTGGATATCAAGGATAATCCGGACAAACCTATTCCCATTCTCCATCAGGGCCTCCTCCTCCATCTCTATTAGTTTCACAAAGCCATCTGCCCGGCCCCCCAACCCCCTCCTATAATTTAAGAAGTTATCCAGGATGTTTCTCAGGCCAAAGCTGCCAAACCTACCCAATCCTCTTCTCACTCCCTCCATATTGCCCAGGAGACCAAACCTGTTGCGGTCGGAGGAAAGAAATGTAAAAGCCCCACAAGGAACGGACTGGTCAGGAGGATTCCTACATCTCTGACTCTGTGGACCTCAGAATTGAGTCTGAAAGCACCCCCAACATTGACCATAAACATAAAATGAAGAAATGCATGGATAGTCAGGTCAACATTGAGGTGGACCTTAGTGCTACCAGTCGCAGGCGCTCAAGCAGAATTGCTAAAGAGCAATGTAAGTCCAGGCTCAAGAAAACTGCTTCTCGTGAGGTTTTCGGGAAAGATTCACCTTCTACTGAATCCCTAAATGATTCTTCTGACCATCTAACTAGCCCCCTGAGGGTTGACACCCACTCCCCCTCCAGCCTCTAAAATACTTTGAATACCCCCATTAACCCCACCCCCCCCCCCCCCGAGCGCCACCCTTGGGACCCTGAACGGAGAGTCTATTCCCAAAGACAACATAGCTCCCCCTGAGGTGACTTGCTTTAGAGGCACCCTCAAAAAGAAATTTGCGGAGCTGGATAGAGACATTAAGGACCTCAAGAAGAACATGCAGAGGCTGGAGGATCACTACAAATTGACCAATAAATTTTCCCTAAAAATTATGAGGAATTTGGCTACTACTCTGTGTCTTGTGCAGGAAAAACTGGCTGGTGGTGCTCTGGCGGAGGATGAAGATAACAAAGATCTCTTCCAGTTTCTTCAGGAGGAATGGTCCAACACTCTGCTATCCAGGCAGTTGGGGGAAAAAAATTAGTTTTTGTTATGGAGGTTTTTATTTTGGTTAATTACAGTTCGAGTTTCCCCTGTGTTGTGTGTGGGTACTTTGTTAACTTTTATTGTGTTGATACTAAAACCTGTGTGGCTTTGGATTGGTAATACTCTGAACATTAATAGCTTTAGGCTTGTTTTCGTCTTTTGGTTAGTTAGCTTCATTAACTTTGTTTTTGATAGAGGCAAGTGTGATTGGTTTTGCTGCTTTACTGTTTTGTTTGGCTATTTCTATTAACATATTGTTAATGTGCTTTTAGCCTTTGTGCAGACCAGCACCCTCTTGCTGCTTTTTTCTATAAAAACAAATTTACACCTTGCTCGTACTAAAAGGTTAGTAATTGTCCTATGTTTAGGAGTCATATTTCTATTGGCTTTCAAACTCTTCAGTGTCATTCCCTCAAAACCAACAGAGAAAGTTTGCATCAAGCTTGTAACCTGGATGGCTGTATAAAAAGACGTGCTGAACAGATCATCTTGAGGGAGATTTTCAGAGAATAAGTAGATTCGTATACTCTATTATATTCCATGGACTCTACTCTGCAACATTCAGATCTGGATCAGGCATGTGCCATTAGGCTTGATCACGACAATCTGGATGAGGAAAATACACAGCAGATCATCTCATATTTTGAAACGTCGCAAAAGAAATGAGAGTGTAGGAATATCTTAAAAAATGAGGCAAAAAATGGGTCATTTGGTATCCACTTTGCAGTCTCTACTGCCTGTTTCCACCTCTCGAAAGGTAATTTAATGACATTTTCCCTGAGTGAGTTTTGTTTTTCTTAAGAGAGTTTTCATTCACATTCCACTAATCTTCATTTCATGAGCTTTTGGCATGATTCAGATTGCAAAAGATTACATAATAGAAGAAACTTGTAGATATATCAAGAATCTTCAAACGAGTGTCCAAGAGCTGCAGAAAAAGAAAACCCATTTACTGGCAATCATAGATTCAATTGTGGATCAGAATCCATCTGATACTGATAGAGATTCCATAAGCCTTAATGTGGGTATTGAGGTTTATGACAATAAAATAGTTAAAATAAGAATTACAGCCTGAAGAATGCCTCGTTCTCTCTGCAAGATCTATGAAGAGGTTGAAGGTCATGGTTTAGAGATAGAGAGAGAAGATGTTCACAAAGGGGACTCCATTGTGTTTCTCTATTTGCACGCCAAAGTAAATTTTAAGTAGCGGTCCCCATTGCTTGCTAGCAATGAGCCAAACCAGACCTTGTCTCAAATTAACTTTACAAAATATTTACTAGTTATATGTTGAAAATGCGGAGTGGTAAACCTAGGTTTACAGAGGTTTCCCACGGTTCAAGCAAATATTTAGGTTTGGAAGGATGTTGGGACCGTTTGTGCTTTTCACTTTGCAATCATTTTTGTTACTGAGGGTAATGAGTGTTACGAAGTGGTTATGATATTGTTATTATAATTCATTTTTCATTGTTTTTCATTCAAATTATTAAAATAATTTTGGATTTCTATTTAGCAATATATTATTGATATGAAAATTATAGTGTTTAAATATATATATAACTTTATATCCCATATAGATTAATGCAACAAAATGTACATGCTTGATCTTATAGATTATTTCAGATAAATAAATATGCTTATTGATTTATTTTCACTATTTAATTAGTACTTTGAAATGTAAATAAAATATAAATATGTTTAGTTTGATGATTTGAAATTGCATAAAATGGATGTTAAACGTTGATATTTCTTTAGGTAAAATATAATTAACATCAATCTATTGATCACCTAGTAATCAAAATGTTCTATTAACTATATACAATGTCAAATCAAAATAGTAGGGTCATATCAAGAGTCATGGACTTTTCCTTCCTAGTCTCTTAAATTTTACTTTTGTAACTTGTAAAGTAAGTTTCTTCACTTCACCCAAAGATCCTCTAAATTCTTCTATGATCCTTGATTTGTATGAGAGGTATCGATAAGGGCACAAAATACAAGGCATAAGACTTTGATAAGGGAAAATGGACCATAGGAATGAAGGAGGTTGCTTGGAACAATGCTTTCAAATTTAATTGAAATGACCCAAAGGAGCACAATTATGTAACCTATAACCAATGAAACCTTCAATAAACAAAAAGGTTATCTATGGAAATGTGATGTAATAAGGTAAAATAGAGTATAAAATGGAAATTTTAATGCCCCCATGATGAATAAAGTGTTGCGTTAAATAAAAATGTAAGAAAGGTTTGACACATGGTGCTCACCATCTATTAAGATAAGAGAATGATAGTCAAAATGTAAAGATAAAATAATTGTGTTTCCAAAGTGACCCTAAAGATGTGTGAGTGTAAGTTCATAGTCAAAATATATTAACCAAATAAGCTCACTTGAATGGGTTGATTGAAATATGTGATAATTATGGAAGTGCATATGTGAAAGAAATTTTAATGGATAAAGCATATATGGAAAAAACTTTGTTATGAATTAATTATCATAGTTGGTGGATGATAAATGTATAATGATTTCCCTAGATAAGTATGAATGGATGCATGTATGAATAAGTGATAAGTATTGATGGTACCATCAAAGTTTAACAAACTTAAACAGGTAAAATATTACATCAAGATTTTCATAAATGATGCAATGATTGAATGATTCCACCTAATGTTTAAATATTTTAATTGAATATATAAGATGTAAAGGAGAGACTTTGATGCCCCCAAAGTGTAAGATAAATGTGGAGGACATAGAAACTAGCTCCAAATTTAATTCTAATATGTATACATAATGTGTGAGGGAAAGACATCATGCCCCCTTAGTGAATTTATGTATTAATGAAACAAAAACTTTAAGGGAAAACACATGATGACCCCTAATGTAAAGATATGGAAATGTAACCTTATCATGTATTATGGGGGAATTCATGATGTTATTTAAAATTACTTTTTTCTCTGTAAGTAGAATATAAGGCAATGTTAGATCAATAGGTATGGCTCTAGAAGTATAATATAGCAAATGTGTGTATCAAGTAACTATGAGGGGTAGGATGAGCCAATATATAGGCTCAATGTATAAAAGGATAGGGAGAAATATGTATCAATGTAAATTTAAATTATACTCTCTAATGAGTGTAGAGAGATGTATCAAATGATGGGTCACAACAGGTAATCTTGGGAAAGTGGGATATACTAAAATAAAATAATAAATTAGTAAGATTGTTGTAAAATTGACAGATCATTTGTATTGTTGTGACATGGAAACAAGGCTCTATCCATACCTATGAACAATTTTTCATTACCTTGTAGACTTTAACAAGAGACTCAAGTTTTTCCTCATAAAATTTACTTGTAAAACTTCTATTCCTCTTACCTAGGATCTTTTTTGTTAACCTAAACATGTATGTTCATATAGCTTGACCTCACTATTTTCTCTGGCCTTTTCATAGAACCACTTTCAATATCTAAAAAAATCCTAAGGTCCCTAATTTGTATTCTTATAATGACTTTTTTAAAATAGTGCTACAAGATTCTTAAGCTTATATGCTTTAATATTTTCTCCATAATGCATAAAAACACTCTATAGCCTTGATAACAAATTTAAATAATTTGACTTTTCGAGTGTAAATGAAGGCTTCACTTTCAAATACACTTATATCAAAATATGATGGTTATTCACCAATTCATATCTCATAAGGTGTCTAATGAAATAGATAAAAAATTGATATCTATATCTACTTGATAATAAGTAGTGTAAACTTTATCATAGCCCAAAAATATTTATCTAGCTTGCCACTATTTAGCATACTTACTGTGTCCATCAAGGTTAATAGGATCATCCATTATGAAAATCTATTATTATATAGAGTGTATATATGGAGTGGTTTTATATTTGAAGATACATATATGAATTGAATATTATAATAATTGTTAAAACACATTATAATTTAAACTACTTTTTTCAACCATTTCAAGCACTTGCAAGCCATTTAATTTTAAAATAAAAACTAAATATATTGTTAAATCTAAGATATACAATACATATATGACATGTTTCACTCTCCAATCTATATATAACATGTTTCACTTTTATGTATATAAGAGTAGGAGTGTATGTTAAATTGTTCAAGATCACTATATTAATTAAGAAACATTGTTTCACTTACCAAGTGTAAGAAACATTGTTGAATATTTTCTAAAATATTAAATATAGAGAAGAGTAGAAAAAACTTGATAAAAACCAACTTCTATGGTAGATTTTAAAAAATGATTATTATTAATTTAACAAATGAATTACAACTCCTCTCTTTTATAGAGAATTTCATGCAAACACCAAAAATGAGGTGTAAACTAGAATTGAATATTTTCATAAAACATGGAGGAATAAAACCAATATGTTGATGGAGTCTCTCATTAATCTAGGAAATGTGATAACTAACTTTATGAAAAATATAACAATAATTTATTAATTGCATACACAAAATAGAAGAGAAAAAATTCTTCCAACACTCTTCCTAATTTCTACAATTAATAGTTTCAACATCAACAATAAGATTTTTTATCATTTATACTCAAACTATCGTTCTCCCTAGATCATTTTGATCTTTATTTTCCTAGTGTCTTTTTACTAGCCACAATTTTCTACTTAAGTTATTTCTATCTTTGACTCCTTGTCTTTAGACATTAAACTGAAATATTTCTTTTAGTTACTTCAACTAAGGCTAGAGCACCTTCCTCTTTACCAAAATCTCCTATCGCTTGCTAGATGTGATCTCTTTTTTTTTGTTGACTTTGAATAGACTCTCCATATCCCTGTCTTGTTTCATATTGTGCTCTAATTTATTCAAAATCATATTCTTCAACAACAATGGTAGTTTCTTCAAAAACTTAATGTTCTATTTTTATACCCCTTTCTTTCTTTTCTTTTTTAGTAACTCCAGTTTGCATGATGACAATATTGTTGTTTTTTGCTTCATTTTTTTAATCATTTTCTAATGATCTCTTCAAATTTTGATAGCTTCACTCAGACTATTGCAACTACTCTTTGGCTTCAGCTACTACTAAGATGACTTCCATTCTTCCAAACTACTAGCTGTTAAAACACCATAGCAATTGTATCTAACCTTTCAATCAACATCCTCTCTATAGATCAATAAATTGAAGAAAAAGAGAGTGAATCAGAAATCTAACCACAAAAAAATCCATTATCATGTAATAAACCTAATTTCACCAATAGAGATTTCAATACAAAGCATATAACAAACAAACAAATTTAAAGAAAACTACTCCTTTGAAATGGACCCATCATTTATTCTCATTTCATCATAGTGGTGTTGCTAGATCACAAATCAAAATACATTAGTGCATCAAAGGAATGTTAATAATGACTATAATCTAGAAATTGAATAGTCATGGTTGTCAGAAATGTGGAAATTGATAGCAATTTTCAGGAATCGAGATTATTTAATGCATGAGACTAATTAAAAGGTATTAGATGTATGGGTTTAAATGACACTCCAAATTTATGCTCAAAAGTATAGGAAATATGAGTTGAGTGTAAATAAGTAATTTGTGTTGAGTGTAAATAAATAAATAAATTATTTATTTCAATTAAATAATCTATTTAAAAAGATGAGGAAAGTTAAGTTGATTGAAAGTAAATAAAGAAACTATTGATTTTTTATAAAAGCTTCTATTTTGAAAGTGGAGAAAAGGAAGAGTAAGGAATAAATTGAGTAGAGAAAGAGAGTAATTAAAATGGAAAGATGGAAGAGTTAGAAGTGGAGACAAATAAGTGTGAAAATTAGATAAGTGGATTGGATTAATAAATATTATTTATTAATTGTTGTGACATGCCAATAGTTAGCCAATTAAATAAAATTAATTTATCTGATAGTGAAAATGATGAAAAGGAGACCCTAGAAGAGATGTTAGGATAAGGGAACCAAATAATTAAATTATTTTTTTAACCCATGATAAATTAACATGAGAACCTGGATATAATGATTAAATAATTGATAAAATTATTTAATTATATAGATGAAAAGAGTGCATTTAGTTGAATTTATATGATATGATAAAATAGAAAGACATAATTAATTAATAATTCAATAATAAAGTATTTAATTAATAAGAGAAAGACATGACATCAACAAATGATAAAGACCATTGGGTGTGGGGGAGTGAGAAGGGATGAAAATTACATCTTCATTTCGATTGTGGTGCTCCCCATGGGTAGTCACACAAACTACATAGCCAAAAACATTGGAGCTTATCAAGGTCTCTTTATGGCTTTCCAGTTAAATCACAAAAATGTTTAGGTGGATTGAGATTCTAAAAATATTAGTAATTGTTTAAATGGAAACTTTACACATTAATGGACTATTGGATCTTTGATACATAGATCTAAAGATATAATTTCCTCTTTCGAAAGGTGATATGTATCTCATGTCCACCATGAGGCCAATAGCCCGACGCTGACTAGTTTGCAAAAAATGGTGTTGTTAGTGTTGGAAAGCATATGTGGCATAAAGATGACAAGATGGAGGCTGAGCTTGCCGCTTACTTTTACAAAAGAGGTCAGGTGGATGGTACAAGGTAAAATTATTGATTAATGATTACATTTAAGTTAGGCAAGTAGATTGATATCATAATCTATATCCGAAGTGCAAATTCCAAAGATTTGGCTCATGAGATAACCTTATGGATTTATTGATCCAAAGATATAATTTCTTCTTTTGAAAGGTTCTATATTTATCACGTCTACTGTGAGGTGAATGGGGTCACCAACTTGTTTGAAAACATAGGTGTTGTCAGCGTTGGAAAGTGTATATGTCATAAAGATGATAGGTTGGAGATTGAGGTGGCCATCTTACTTTTCCATGATAGGTTGGGTGGAGGGTACAAGGTAAAATTGTTGATTAATAATTAATTTAATTTAGGCAAGTGGAGTGACAACATAATCTATAGTTGAAGTGAAATTTAAATAGATTTTTCTCATGAGAAAACCTTTTGGATTTATTATTGCACTTTCCCTTCACACATATTCTAGGTAGTTCTCTGTTTAATTGCTAAACAAAGGGCATGTATTATGGTTATGAATCAAAGCTCTACTAATATAGACATGGGGGGATTGGAGACGTGTTGAACCTACGCATTGTGACCATACCAAAATTAAGGAGAAGGTCAAGAACATTTTGAAAGGTGGCACTCTCAGTGTCTATTTTGAGCATATCCATTACTATGACCCCAACATCATTGAGCTCTTTTACAAAAATTTGAATGACAAGAGTATTGTTTTCTTTGGGAGGAGGGTCAATGTGATGAAAAATTAATTGTGAAAGTTAATTGTATGCCCTTGGATGACAAGAAATTTTCCAAAGATAGGAAAATTTTGAAGCTAGAGGGTTGTAGATTTCCTAAAATGGACAAGGAGAAGGAAGAGATGGAAGAGAGAGGAACTAAAAGAAGCTATAATCTAGTGAAGATTAAGAAGAGTTGGGGACATATACTTAAATGATTTATGGATATTATATAACACTTGATGGTCATTTTACAAGGGTATTTGGACACCATTTTGTTATGTTAAATCATTTTCTCCACTAGACAGGGTTTCCATTTCATTTTACCTATGGTCTTCCCTTAAGGGTAGCATAAAAGATCATTGCAAGAACCCAAATAAAAACCCAATGCTGCATGAAGTTCTTTTGGTTCTAATTTATGAATACTGAATATCCCTTTCCCTTCCTACCCCATCAAATCCAATCTCCATTTATGATAATGAGGACACTAGTCTCAAAGGTTTGGTGGAGGAAATTGATGATGAAGGGGACACTAAATATGAGGAAGAGGATTATATTCATTTTTTGGAAATTAAGAGACTTCCTAAAACTAACTTTCAAAATCTAGGGGAAGAGGAAAAGGTGATGACTTCGTTACTGAGGATGATGATTTTGTTCCTTCCATTGATATCAAGATAACCCCTAAATCGAGTGCTAGGATTGGTAGTTCTAAGAAGGCTAAGGTGGAAGGTTTTGGGTTGAATCCTTGGGTTGTTGGTAAATCCCATGGAGAGAATAATTTGGTCTTCAAGTTTCCCCTGCAGCTGTGGGTTTTGCAAGGAACACAAATAATCCTAATATTTGTAAGGGTAATGAAAAGGAGTAATCTTTAGTTAAGGAGAAGGATCTTGTGGTGGAAATTCAAGTCCTTCCCTCCCCTATTGCCAGTGTAAGTGCTTTTCCTACTGAAACCTTTCTCAATAAGGATGGTGGTGTGTCCCCTATGGAGTTAAATTTTGACTCTTAAATCATATTAAGCCTAACTAAGAGGATAAATATGATGTGTTAGGTCTAACTAGGGATCATGTGATTAAATCCTTTTCTCTTTATAAATGAATTTTCCATGAAACCAAGAATTTAAAGATTAAATAAATGGCTCTTGGCAACAAAATTCAAATTATGGATTCTAAGGAGGTGGGAAAAGATAACTAGTATTGTTGATGGTGCTAGGAAAAACTTATGGACATCAAAGGAGAATTATTTGACAGTGGAGTTCCATAAGAAGACAATGGATTCCCTAGATAAGATGAAAAGGGCCTCAGCTAGAGGAGAAGATTACCATTCTTAAGGAGGTTCTTGAGTCGACCATGAACTAGATCCATAAGGGTATAAAGAATACAACAAAAGTTATGAATAGGTTTATCGAAACCCTTGAAAAAGAGCATCAAGAAAAGAAGATTGAGGAGCTAGATTAGGATAAAGGTTAGGAATTTTTTGAGCCCTATAAGAGGACCAAAGGAAATCTTAAGAGAAAGGATTAAAACTCTCCTCTGGAGATTAAGAACTGAAAGAAGACTGCTCTAGTTATGACCATGTTGGAGGCATAGATGTCTGAGGTTCTAAAGAACTTGGCTTAATCATTTCCTATTGTTTTTTTTATTTCCCTATTTATTTGTCTTTTTGTTGTATGTTTGTTGGCTCTTATCTACCTTTAATATGTCTATCTTCAGGGTAGTTATTCCTTGTTCTATTTTTTGAACTCTATTTTTCTAGGATGGTGCAGACTATTATATCTATATGTATTTTTTGTTAAAGGGTTTTGGGTCCCTTCAAAACCTATTTTTACCTTAATAAAAAACAAATGATAAAGACCAAATGGCCAATACAAATTAATTATTAGTAAAAAGTGTATCTTCAAGTGGTAACTTATTTTAAGTGTTTACACTCTCTTCTCACCAAGTGCCTCTAACGAATTTTTTAAAACCTTAAGAAATTAAGAACTTTCCTTATTGAAAATTTGGCACTTTTAAGACTTTCAATATAGAGCTTCATTGAAACTACATCAAGACTTCTTAGAGAAGACTCTTCAAATAGATACAACAATTGTCCAAACTTTTTGATTTACTTCTACACCTTATTAAAAGTGCTTAGTAAACAAAACTGCTAATCTCTCCTAGGATGATTTCCTCTTTTCTTCATTAACCTTATTATATCACTATAGATCTTCAACAATCTTTTTAAAACATACTCCTTTTTCTTCCAACAATTTACTTTTTATGCAAGTTTTATTTTCTCACAATTTAACAACCTTTTACTCTAGTGTATCTTATCTTCCAACAACTTCATGTAACAAATAAAACTTCTTTTAGAAAATAATTAGTGATTTTTTTTGTAAATTCCTTTGCAAAGTGAGCTCTTGTACATGTAACCAACAATACAGAGAAAAAGCCCTTCCATTTTAGGAAAAAATTTACTATGATAATCTGTTACCTTTTTTCATGCACACTCATGACTTCTTTCATTATTACAATAGTCAAAACTAGCTACATATCACCTTACTTTGGCTCAAGGCCTTCTAACTCTTTGATAGATATTAATTAAATCACACATATGCTATAGTAGAAAAAGAAACATATTTTGTTTATTAACCGGTAAAAACCAATCACACAGCCTCTTATTTATAGAATATTTCTCTCAAACTAACTATAGGATATCAAAGACAAGTGAAATACTACAATCTTTCATTTTTATTATATCTCAACAGTTTTTTGAAAATAATCCATTTTTTTTACACAATTTTGGTGTTTGTGTGAAATTCTTTGTAAAAGAGAGATGCAATTCATTTGTTGAATCAATAAAATTCTATTTTTTCTCTAACATAGAAGTATATTTGGATATGGCTTTGTCTACTCTTTAAATCTATACTAGAACTAGTTTTGGCAAAAATCCATCAAGGAGGACCATTGTTATGACTATGTGATTTTACTGTCATTTGAAATGGAGATCATAATTTTCTAAATGCTAAAGCTGATTGTACCCACAAGGAACTGCCAAAAGAGATGCCAAAGAAATTTGGTAGGAAATTTTAGCTCTGATAATAAAGGAATTGTGACTACCAAGTTGAAGATTTCAAAAATATATGTTTAGTTGTAGCTAGGCAAGAATGCCAAATTTGATTGAGGATGAAGAGATCAACAATGTACAACTTGAACTTTTGAAAGGTTTCTTGCTCATATTATCTGCGATATGGACTATTGAAATTTAAGTGTAAAAAATCATATTGAAATCGAAAGAAGTTAAGTTGCTACCAAAATAGAATGAGAAACGTAGATTGCTATAAATCTTCAAATGAGGACACCATGATAAAAGGTAAGTAATTACATAATTTTAGATACCTATTAGGACCCAATTAGACCTATTAGGACTAATTAGCACCAATTAGGACCAATTAGACCAATTAGGACCTAATTAGACTTAATTCTAGATTAATTAGACCAATTAAGACCTAATTAGACTTAATTCATTACCAATTAGACCAATTAGGACCTAATTAAAGACTCAATTAGACCAATTAGGACCTAATTAGACTTAATTCTAGACCAATTAGTACCTAATTACACTAGTAAATTTTAGCTTGTTTTTCGACGAGGATTAGTCAAAAAATTTATACAAATTGGTCGACCAAATGACCAAAACTATTGTTGGAGTTTTTTCGTCAATTATACAACATAGTAAACCCTCGTCATAATTTTGATGTCTATAGTCATCAAAATAATTGCTTCAACCTAGAAGAATTGTCAATCATACCATCCATCTATGTGACCAATGTCCATCTAAATTGCGACAAGTTAGGGTCAAAACTGTCATCGCAAGTTTAGCATTCTTGTCGAAATGTCAAAGTCTGTTCATCTCTCTTTCGAGAAAATTTGGTCAGAATAGTCATCAAATATATAGCATTCTCATCGAAAGGACTATTAGTAATACGTCAAAAAAGTGACCAATAATAATTTTTGGTTTAAAAAACAAAAATATATTATCAAATTAAGCATACCAATATTATGCATTAATTGTTTACATAGTAATCATTTCCAATGGCATAATTTCATTAGGGGAAATAGAATAAATTACAACAATTACATCAATTAGCTTTACTATTCATGATACACTTCTATAGATCACTAAATTCACCTTTCCTTATCATATCCTAAATATCACATAAAACATTAGTCTAGAGAAGAGCATAATATTCAAGCCATTAATGAATATAAACTTATATTTTTATTATTCTACTACATTAAATATTGGAAACACAAATCAAAGCTACAAGAATAATTTATTTCCATTACTCACAAATACAATTTATAAATCTTAACAAAAATGTATTTAGAACAAAAAACCTCCTTTTTTTATAGTTTGACTGGTAAATGACAAAACCAGGCAACTCGAATCAAAATGGCATAGTACAAGAGATGACTCTATTTAAAATTCATGTATTTTCCCCATGTTTAAAATTACAACATTTCCTCATCTTTTAATAAATATATTCAAATAATGAAGAATGATGTAAGGCACGCCCGAACATATCTAAGAGAAAAGTACCAATCCTTACTCATAAATATTAAAAACTATAATGCTTTGGCAATTCAATGATTCAAACCTTGTTTTTGAACAATATTCAAAAATTCAAACTATTAAGGATTACATACGGCACATCCAAACACAACCAAGAGAAAGGTACCAACACTTACCACCAAAACTAGGAATAACTCCAAGAGAAAGCTCTAGCAACCCAAGTTGTGCTTTTGGTGTTGAAATACGAGCATGACAAGACTTCAAAAATAGAATGAATTAGAAACTTAAGATAGATCATGTAATGCAATGAACCTTTGGAAATATAAAATAAGAAACTGAGTTTCATTTCTCCATAGTCCATACCATTGCTAATTCTAACCCTCCACCAAGTGCAAGCCCTTGAATAGCAGCAATGAAGGGCTTCTTAGCATCTACATCAAAACACAAATTAGTGTTATGAGGCACAAGTCAAATCAATAAAAACAAGTAAAATTATTTTCTAACATTTTATGTTCTTAATAATGCAATTAAACAATACTAACAAGATAAAAAGACATGTTTTCTTGTACACTTACATTATCTTGAAAAACAACATCTGCAAAGGACAAATTCACCATCAGGATCACAATATCAAATTTAGCTTTCCAATGAAAAAAATTTATATTAAAAACTTAAATACCACATTACCAACCTTCAATTATTTTGATCATCAAATCAACAGAAACACAACCTAGGCTAGATATATCCCTTGTTAGAAAATAGTTAAAAATAATTGAACACTAAGAAAACTTAGAGCTTGTGAAATTATATGAAACAATAGATCAAATAAAATTTTGGTAATAGTCCTTCAGAAACTCATACCAGTCTTCTAACAGTCCTGGAGAGCATTGATGTCAAAAACACTTGAGAATTTTCCTCCCTGCCCTAGTGGATAAGAAAATAAGAACAGTGAAAGAACACACGGTCATTTTTCATGTTCCTAATTATAAAACTCAAAAACACTTGAACTTGAATATGACGTTGATATTAAAAGGGCATACATACCAATAAAAATAATTGCCCTCACATCATTTCTTCTCATTGCCTCATCATACTTTTCCCCAAGTGCACCAAGGATTGTAAAGAAACAAGATCAACAAATCACAAGCATATAGCGATGTTAGAATAGTTACTAAAATGGTCATAAATTATGTTCTTATAGTAAAAGAATACTTTGACATAAGAAAAAAACTACACAATATTAAAATGATGTTTAATGTCACAATGATAATCATCAATAGCAGTGATACAATAATACCTAAGATTAAAGCGTTTTAAACATAGTGGCATTGCATTATAACACTGAAATTGAGAAATATACATAGAAAGATGGTGTCGTGAAGGAAAAGAGATATGCAGATCCTATTAGTCTAAAGGAATGTTTAATGTCAGTCAAGAACAATGCTAAAGATAGTAGTGTGAGACATTGTTGGTAAAGACAACGATTAGGAATACAAAACAGTGACCAAGAAAGATAAAATAGTGAGGGAACACTAGAAGAGCACTGTTAGAGAATAATGATAGTCACTATCAAAAGGACAAGAAACTCATCCCCTAAGTCAAAGGGATACATTTATGAAATAATTAAGACAATGATTCAAAGACAAAAACACTATCATTAACAAAGCAAGAAAAATTAAAATAGTAGTTTTGTTGCTATAGTGCATGATTGGGCCAAACATTGTTCAATGCAAACAATAAATGAATTAAGGGAAGTGAAGAGGGTCACAAATTAGTGCCATTCCTTGTCACAGGGGTATATATAAGGGTCATGACTATCAAAATGATTGAAGTAAAAATAAATCATTGTTATTAAGTAACAAGAAAGAGCAGCCAAATTGACAAAATTAGTGCTATGAAGACAATTCTCATTGTATAGAAGTAGTGGTGTTCAATGTCTAAAGGATAATGACATATACAAACAAATCATTGTTTATAGATGGATTGACAATGAACAAAGAGGTTTCAAAAAATAGTGATGTGTACATTGTCAAAGAACATTGTGGTATTCACAATCAAAGAACAAAGATGTGCTCAAGGTTATAAAATAGTGATTTGTTTTAGAATGTGAAGATTGCAGTAAGAATAGTAGTAAGTAATGTTGCAATAACAACGAATGCAGGACAAAGACGTAATGGAAGTGAAAACATAGTGATTGTTCAAGGTTTTTTCTATACAAAGTCAATGGTGAACAAACATTGATACAAAACAATGAAATGACAGGATCCATGAGGAAGATGAGTTGTTCACCATTCTTGATGTAGTAAAGTCAACGAGATCGATCGAAGGCCATAAAAAATTTAGTCACAATTATCTAGGAACTATGTTAAAGCACTATCCCAAGAAATGATGAAGGCGTGTTTTCAAGAATAGAGATGGAGTCTTTGTTTTGACAGAGGGGTCACGTTTTAGAGAGGGATGACAAGAACCATAATACAGAGGTGTCATTTTATTATTGTGTCATCATATATAGCATGGTGAGTTTGTAAATGATTGTCATAAAGAGCAAAAAAAGATACCTAATAGGAACATAGTAAAAGTATCATATGAGGCAAATTAGAGGCCAAAAGGACATCAAGTTACAATCACAAGAACCTTATTGCAAAAATAATGGTCAAGTGGGCTTAAAGATAGTGTTGCTATAATGCATTAGCAATACATAACAGTGATTAGTAAAGTGTGCAAAAAGCCAATGATAGAGTCTTGATATGCATAGAGATCATAACAGTAATAAATGTTTATAACAGTGCTTTTAATAATGCTCCAAACATTGAGAATGCAAGATACCTATAATGATGAACTTCATTTCGACTTGCTAATTGGCTGCCACTATTAATTTTTAGCTTATCTTTAAAGTTTGAGCTTCACTTGGTTTCGAGAATAGTTTAATATTCTCTACTTAACAAGGCCAGCCACGTGAAGGTGGAAGCTCATTTGGCCCCTTCCCCCCCTAACATCACTCTAAATTCCCCATTAACATCTAATAACATTCATTCATTCATTCATTCATCCATTTTTGAAATATAACATTCAATCATTATAATCACATGATAACATTCATTAACATATAAAATTAATTAACACACAACATTCATGAATAATTCATTAACACACAACATTCATGAATAATTCATTAACACATCATTCATCAACATAACTAGTACAAAATTACATCCATTAAGACAACGTTCTTTCACTAGCAAAAAATGTTAATTATAATCATTTCTTTTTGGGTTTCTTACTATTTTTTTTAATGTAATTTCTAAGAGGAAGATCAATGTCCTCGTCATTCCCCTTCTCTACTGATTCTAATGCCAACGCATGTCTCCTCCTCATCTATTCAGGAACAAGAGGCTATTGTGCCAAAGGGGGGTGCACTACCATAACAATTACGTCATGAGTTAAATTCACACCATTTTATATTAGTGAATTACAAGTATTTAATTAAGTAAAAGAACTATAAATCAAAAAATTAATTTAGAGGAACAAAACATAGATTTTCTTTACCTGAATGTGCCACATGATCTACATGGTGATCACTCTAAACATCCTCTGACACTCATTTAGCATGACATTCTGTATCCTCTAAAATATACACAAAAAAGGTTACACCAAGTTCAATTTAAGATGTTAAATTGTATTAATAATTACATAATTAATTTTAAATAACAAATAAACACCTCCATCGACACTACGATGCGCATCAGGGGCTTCATCATGTGGCGTAGGATCTGTGTTATGATTAAGAGGCTACATTGCAATGTCATGCACATTATTATCAAATAGATTGTTGATCAAGTATTCAATTTCTAATATATATTTTTTGGCATATTTACCTATTCACATGATGCAGGAGACTCTTGGGTTAGGACAGTGGAAGCTTGGCGTAGGCATTTAGCCATGGCTTGATAGCCTTCCTTGAAGGCAATTTTTTTGTGTTCTGTTGTGGCCTCTAAATTAAATTTAGAGCCTTGCATTTTTTTATTAAACAAAATTATTTGCATTTTATAAATATTTTTTCTCTGCAATTCATTTACTGCTACTTACAATTCATGCTTTAATTTTGGAATATCCACCAAAGCCAAGTTTGTGATGCCCAATCTTTTCCAGCTTGGCCTTTGTTGCCTTTGATGTGTCCTACAACCTATGAAAAGTTTGAAATATGTTAGATGATATAGATATAAAGATCACTAATTAGTGCATTATTACATTGTACTAGTAGTTAATACTATTGCATACCTTCTTCTCTCATTTGCTGGTGTAATTCCTCTTTGAGCATCCCCTTTCTCCTTTGCATCCAAAATGAACTCATTCCAATCCCTCACTGGAATAAAGGGAGGATGCCTGTACTTTGGGTTTTTGACGAGACTCCTTCTATATGAGTTCCTCACAGTCTTAATATGTTTGGCATCCTTTTCTAAAATTTTCTTCTCCTAAAAAATATTACTACCAAACTCATGCTCTAAATCTTTAATGAGCTGATCTTTTAATTTTTTATCTTGCAAGTTCCACCTTTTAAGAAAAAACACAAAATTGTTAGATAGAAAAATTATCTAAAGTTGTGTACCTTGAATATAGTAAAAGAAAAGGCCTGAATGAAAGGAAAAATACTGTACCAATTAATGATATGAAAAAAAAATAGTGGGATAGGGTTAGTTCACTTATGATGTTCCACCTTGTATGTATGGTGGGCCCAAATATCTTCAGTGTGAGGTCATAAAGTATCTTATAAAATGAATCATTTCCTGCACAAAATGTCATGGGATAATCAATCAAAAACTTGTTATGAATAGGTAAATGCAAATTACAATATAAAAAATAATAATTTTAAAGTACTTGGAAGCTTAGGATATTTTAAAGGCATCAATTCATTATCATCAATCAACAATGATGTATGCATAACTCCCATGCTAGAAACACGGTTAGATCCTGGAAATGATGGTGAATTATCACCAATACATGTAATCTAATTTTTATCTGGCATAGCAGATGGAGCTAGTGTATCTCCTACTACACAAAATTAATCTACTATGAGATGCACCCAAGATTAAAGTACAAATTATCAAATCATAATTAACACAAAACCAAATATAGGAAAACAAGGATTTACCAGGCATAGACCGTGAAGGTGTCGATGTTTGCATGCCCCTTGTTGCCAACATTGCACTCAGAAATCTTAGATGGACGTTCATTGACCTCCTAAGAGGAGTCGCTAGCACTTGATCACCTGAACAATACATTGTTAGCAAAGACATTCTGAAATAATAAAAGTAAGAGTTAACTTAAGAAGTTTTTGAATGTTCCAAAGAACAAATTCCTTAGAACTTGTCAACTTAAGGATTATTTTACCTGAGGTAGATGGAGCTCTGCTAGTACTAGCCTCGCTGCATTGTCCTTGACCAGGTACTTGAGTTTGCAAAAAATCCTATAACAAGAACACATACATATTTTACTTCACAACATAAAAGAGTATAAAATATAAACCTTTATTGAACTTTTGTTATAACTAAAGATTCATTACTGCTTACTTCATAATGATGTGCTTGTGCCATCAATTCACATTGCCTCTTCAGTATCTCCTCGGTTGGATTTGCTTCATCCAAAATGCTAATAATTTCTAAATTGATTTTTTTTTGTTTTTTCTTCAACATAATTGTTATATTAGGCATTTCTGCGATATCATCATCAGAAGGGGTAGCTATTGCCTATGTTGTTGTAGGTGCTTTTCCCCTATCCTGAACATCAAATTGTGACAGGAATATCAGTAAAACTATCATAAAAATTCTAAAACCCTAAATAAAATAACATAATAATATAACATTTTTCAACTATCTAATTTGTACAATTTCAATAAGGTTTATCGTTGTTGAAGAATGGGTGGAAGGAGCATCCTTGTGGCCTCTATCATGTGGGGGATCCATATCATCATATGACAAAGATTAAATATAAAAACTTCAGTGAACTAAAAGCAATAAACTTAGCAAAGAAAACTTATTAACAAAATGGTATATAGTACTTACCACCCTCATGATAGTAACTTTGTTTGTATCTATGCAATTTAAATGGTAATCTATTAGCATTTCTTCCCCTACACTTATTCATTTTATCGCACATACAAAAACTTGATTCCTCTCACACGCCTCAAATATACAATTGGGTTGCTTATTAGTTTAGGAAGGTTGCGTACTATTTATAAAACCCACAATATTACCTATTGCTTTTGGTCTCCCATCAATGTACATAGAAAATATTTTACTTTGATCATTTTCTTTCCATTGTATACAATTTGCTGATAGTGCATACCTATGCATACTTTTTTTATATTGAACAATCTATATCCAATCATTGTAATTATAACACGAACCAACATACTTCATCAATTCAACAACTTTTTTGTAACATACCTTTATCCCATCCATAGAAAATAGGCCCAAACCATGCAATGAGGATGGAGCTATGCGATATATCCTCTCATTAACACAAAAATTAGTGTTAATTGGAGGTAGCTCATTGGGTACCCATTCTTTCTCAATATGTGTGTACCGAAAGGGCACCTTGATGTCACCTTTGGTCTCATCATCATAAGAACATGACCCCCCTTTAGCAAGAAAAAATTGTATGTGTTTATTGAATTTTTTTTTAATCTTTTGACCTCTAGTTGATCTGCCCATTTTAGCCGTGCTACATGTAGAACTTTCATCTACCATTCTCTCATTTCTCTCATTCAATGTAGATAGATCTGACAAGTACCTATTTGATGGGTCCTACAATCCATCAAATGAGATATTTTCACGTCCCCACTTCAAATAGAATTTTTAAAATAATTAAATAATATATATAGAATAATCAAGTCATGACCCATATGTACGGTTCTTCTTTATCTATACGTGGGAGATATAAAATGTACTAAGTTGAAATTGATTATATAATTATATGTCTATATGGCTCTTATTTGTCTATATGTACATTATATGATTATATAATATGTCTATTTATAGCATGCGTACTCAGTGATAAACAACAAGAATATAAGAAAATTATGTATATTTATTGACTTATACCTATCGATCCATGTCACTGTGCATGATCCTCGCCAAAGGGGTTAAATTTTCTGCATATGTTAATCATTTATCTTAAGTTAGCTAAAATTACATGATACGTATGCTACAAATAACTTAGAAGACAACATGAACAATATGCAACATCGTAAACATGAACAAATTTATCTTATATATGGAATGCAAGATCGTCAACAAAAGGGGTGATGATGTCTGTAGTCAATTTCCCTTTTGCAAAAAGGGTGACAATCAAACACAATATATACATGTATCAGCAGTAATTAATTGAGCATCGTAAGCAAAATATTGGTAATTATAAATCACATATTTTGTAATCATTAGAATTTAAATCAATAAATCAATATTAAACATATATACTAATCAATATAAATATATATAAATAATTAAATCACATACCTTGTACATTTCAATCATGTCATTGATCATCTTCTTCATCCATCTCTTCATCATCATCATCATCATCATCATCATCATCACCATCATCATCATCATCATCATCATCATCATCATCATCATCTTGATGTTCATCATCTTCTTCTTCTTCTTCATCTTCAATATCTTCTTCTTCCATAACATTATACTTTATCAACCTTCCTCTTGGATCATGTCTAACAACAAATGACCAACCCTATTTATGTGGAACCTCTGAGTAAAATACTTGCTCATATTGGCTTGGAAGAACATAGGGCTCATCTCCAACTGGCTCAAATGACCTTGTATTAATCATTGTAAATCTATTATCATGTTGAATAATAGTTCTATCTAGATCATTTTGATTCAGTCGTAGCCTGTACCATTTGATGACAAATAGAACTACTTTGAAG
This sequence comes from Chamaecyparis obtusa, assembly GCA_027943335.1. NCBI lineage: Eukaryota > Viridiplantae > Streptophyta > Pinopsida > Cupressales > Cupressaceae > Chamaecyparis > Chamaecyparis obtusa. The sequence continues at coordinate 27,290 of BSBK01003953.1, forward strand.
GAGTTAAAGTCGCACTCAATTATACCATCCAAGATGCTATAGTATCGATTTTAAGATTGTTGAGGATGTATGTCATTTCTGGATGATATATTAGTGACCTCAAAAACTATGGTTATCCCAGAATCACAAGTTTTTTTTGTGTCATACAACTTTTTTATGCAAAATTTGTGGCCATGATAGTACATAGCTTTGTGGTGTTTGACCTACAATTTTTCAAGCATGTGAAAATTATTTGCATTGTGAGTTGATACGAAACATATGAGTCACAATCATTAATAAATTTGTATGTACCTCTCTACCTCTTAAACCATATGCTAGATCAATTACCATTGGCGTAATATTAGAATCTCCATTATGATGAGCTTCTCTAACCAATGAAGAAACACCTTCCCATGTTAATGAGAAACCATTTTGTTAACATCATTCAATCCATATCATCATCCAATCAAGATTATTTGCAATATACAAATGTATTGCATCCCACTCTCAACCAACTGTATAAAAAAAATACACCAATTATAAATAACTTATATTGAAGATTTATAAGAATTAATTAACTACAATAACATTTTATATTTACCTCTCACTTTCCTCAATCTACCTTTTTCCATCAAGTACTCCCCTTTGAATTTTTTAATGGACTTGGGATCCTAAATACGATCTACATGGATCTTTGCTACAAACTTAGGAAGATATTTACTAATGTACACTATGGTTTGGTATACCATATATCCCTCCACCATAGAACCCTCAAGATGTGCTCTCTATCAAACTAAGCCTTTCAAAAATTTCAAGTGTCTCTCAACCATCCACACTGACCTAGTTGGTATAGGTCCTCACAATTCAATCTCCTCAACTTGATGTATGAAGTAGTGTTCTTGTGCATTGAAAAAAGTTGAAGGTACACACTTTTGCATTTCACACATAAGATGAGGAATTTTTCTCTTCCAATATTTTATATCTTCTTTATTGATTTTTTTTTATGACAACCACCTCATGTATTTTCTAAGATCATACATAACTTGTTTGACACTATTGTCGAAGTGGTGTGGGAGAGATAGAGGTAGAACATACTGTAATATTTGTAAAATGATCTTATCAATATTTTATAAAAGAATGCAATGAAAACTACATGCAGTATACAAATATATAGTGAATACAAAATAACATGAATTACCTTAATAAATGTATTCCAATCATGTGTTTTCATCCCTGGCCCAAATTCATTTTTCTTTGATATGAGATCGTTTATGTTCGTAGCAAATCCTATGGGATTTTGTATTTTCTTTATGACTTTTTTTATAGCATTACTCTGCTGCTCCAACAATAACCAAGGGCACTTGTATCAATCTGGTCTCCATTTTTATTTGATCGAATGAGATTTTTCATTGCATGGTTGGATTCTTCAATGTCACTACAAATTTTGACAATTTTGTCTTTGTCACGCTTTCCATCCAAGATTTTCCATAATGTCTCTATTACATTCTTTCCAATATGCATAGGATCAAACAAATGCATGATTGAGAGTTTCTCATAGTACGACAACCTACTTAATTGAATAGGATAATTTTTTTGTCTTTTTGGAAGTTGGTCATTAATGTCTTGATGACCTTCACGAGCATCAATTACATCATCAATACACAAAACACAATATCAAAATATAAATTTCAAACAAAAACCATCAGATGAAATGACATTACCTCGATGATTTATTTTATTGTATTCCAACTTCCATAGGTGAGGTGTCATTCTTTGTGGCTTTGATGTAGTCTCTTCTTTCCCATTGAAAAGATGGTTTTCAATAATTCGGTACTTATGATTTATGTGGAGAAAGTGTCTATTCTCATCAAACGCCTACTTTCCTAAACTTTTTGAATGATGAGATTTCATCTTTGGACCACAAACCAGACATACAAATTTTCCCTTTGTTTGAAGACCTACAAGATCATCTATAATTAGATTAAATATGTTAACTTTGTGTTAGCACTATAACATACCAAAAAAGAGGTGTTAAGAAGAGAACATACCACAAAAATGTGTTAGCCTAGGGGCATCATGTATTGTCCATACAAGCATTGCATGGAATTGAAATTGTCTTTGTCCTATTGGTCTAGAGATGTCATACATAGTGACCCCATTCCATAACACCATCAAATTGTCGATAAGGGGCTCAATATATACATTGATATCTTTAACTTGGTACTTACCTAGTTGAATGAACAAAAATATTACATAATTGTTATGACCATTTTGATGGATTATTTATAATAAATTAATTTAGATGACTATTAAATGAAAAAATACCTGGAAATATCAGTGCCAACTTTATGTGCTCCCTCTTTATGGACATCCAAGGAGGAATGTTATTGTTTATAACAAAAACAAGCCACACCAAGTAAGTAGATCTCATCTCTCCAAATGGATTGACACCATCTACTGTCAATGAAAGCTTGAGATTACGAGGTTCTTCTTTAAAGTGTGGCCATTTTTCCTCTATTTCCTTAAATTTCAAACCATCTGTAGGCATTCACATAATGTCATCTTGACTTCTATTGTGTGCATGGTAATCCATAAATTGTGCCAAGCTATTGCACCTGAATAATCGTTGCAGACATGGAATAATGGGAATAACCTGAAGAACCTTGCGAGGCACCCTTTTTGTTATTTGATCTTATTGATATCTACTAATATGACAAACAAGGCATTCTGTTGCAAATTCATATTTTTTATGATATATAATATGATCATTCAGACATGCATGTGTTGTTTGATACTCCATTCTAATATCTTTCATAATGGCAAATAATTCTCAGTACGAGTGAGGTAGAATGTTTGATGGTGGTAACAAAAACTCACCTATCAACCTACAACCAAAAATATAATTTGTTAATTTAAAGAATATTAATTGCCACACAATTCACCCAATGTCAATTGTAAGGGAATTATGACTAAAATAATGAAAAAATATGACATACCTTAACATATGTGTCATTGCTATGTTGGATAAACCATTCATAACCTTCAAGCTCACCAACAACAATACAGTAGCAAGAAGAGTTGTTTGGGAGCCTTCTTATAGGGGCTCATGTGCCTTCTCAAGTATAGGTATATCAAGGTCTACATCAACATCATCATCATCATCTTGATCATCATGATCATCTTGATCATCATGATCATCTTGATCATCATGATCTTCTTCATCATCATGATCTTCTTCCATGGGATCATTACCTTCTACTTTTATATTCACACCTCCATGTTCCCTCATTTGGAAATCCACATTCTCTAGATTGTCATGCTCCATAACATGAAACCCAAGGTGGTTGACCTATATGAAAATGATGACCTTATATTAACCATGACCATGATGTCATCATCAAATCATGTCTTATGTATTTTATAAATTATTAAAATACATACCAATGGATGAAATTCATTTCCCCCTTCAATGTGACCATGCTACCTACAATGTTCCTCGACTATTTTGATTAGATATCTTCGATTCTTTAAGCCCTTACAAATTTTGCAAGGACAATAAAATTTTCCGTCACCTTTTCTTTTTAAGTTAGACCACAGTCTATCAATTGTCTCCCTATTTTGTTGTGCGTTGATATCATCAGACATGGTCTTTCTTGAATGGAATGACTCATTGGTGGAAGAAGGATAATTTTTTTGCAACCTATAGATTCTATATCAAGTGTATTAAGTTAGCATCCAACATTAAGAATTAAGTAAATTCTTGTAAATCTGATTGAGTCATATTTGTTTATCATGTGACATTATTTCTTACAAAGAATTGTTTGTTTTTCTCAAGGATGTGCTCATATGGATGAGGTGTATATCCTTGATCACAACCTCTTCCTTTCTTGATAGTGTATGTCTACCATAAACAAATCCATTAGAAAAATTTAAAGATAAGAAAAAACTAAAATAGAAATCTGCAGGTGAGCCAATAGAACAAGGGATGCAAGCGTAAAAGTTCTTGCCTTATATAATGTGTTTGGGGTAAGCTATGGTGAAATGAGAATATGGTTAAGTAGCATAGATTTTATGAAGATGTCTTTTTGTAGGGTGAAAATTTTTTACTATTGTTTAATAAGAAGGATAAAAACTATTAGTGCATTGAGTGCTTTATAAATAGATAGACCCACATTTGTAGACAAATATCAATACATGTGTATACAATATTTATGATGAACAGTGTCTGCACAAACACTAAATATTAAATAGATATTGTGGAAACATAAAAGAACTGTATTACCTTGCTCAATATGTAACAGCATAAAGATTGCATTGAATTCAAGTACTTTCTAAGTTATGTTCTCTAATATCTTGGGTAATTCTGCAAATAGATTAACTCTCATAAAGATAAAAGATTGTGAGGGTAATGACAAAATATCCATTTAGCAACTTTTCTACTGTATATGAACCTCACCTTTCCAACACAGTTAGAAATCCATGGGAAGTGGTGATCAAATTTCTAAACACAATGGTTGCAAGAAGAGCAATGCTTGGAACGTATAGGCCTGATTATCTGAAGAAATCAGAAAATAAAAACTAACATGCAAAATGTTAAATTGAATGACATTTTATTATAGAGATAAATGTGTTGTCTAGATTACTACATTTCAAAAAGAAATATTGATATGCCAGAGCACCTTTCAAGTTGGGAAAAGCTGAGACCAAAGCCCTGTCCACTGAGCAGAATTGCTTAACTCTCTATATGCATGATGGTATATTGATTTATTATCATTTACTTGTATTTATTTCATTTTTTCATGAATTTTTAAGGAAGAGAACACAAGTTGTTCTTGACTGTCCTATACAAGGGTTTTGTAATCAGCAATCTTGTTTTGAAGTTGTAATGAATATGTGAGACTCCCCCACTTACTATGGTTAATGTGACTATGGGGAGAGTCTAAAACATGTAATATATGTATCCATGAGTGTTCATTTGTAGGGATGACCAAGGAAAGGAACATAAAGATCATTGATTGTATGAAATTGTTGAATGAAGGGTTACTTGCTCTTGGACCGGTCATAGCAAACCCGATCATGTAATGGTTAGGGAGTTTTAATCTCACTACAGGTTCATTTGCACATCCACAATTCTTTTTAGAGTTCATTTAACTAGATTTTGCAAACATTGTATTTTAAATTTGGTGTTGATCTACGCAATAACCCAACCTCACTGACAGACCAGCTCAGGAAAATCTATAGTCGACTCTATCATGAAGGTGGAACCTTGACTTGCGGTTTCCCCATTGTATTCTAATGCCATTGGGTGATAAGCAAGCCAAGGTTATGCACTTTAATAATATAAGTGCTCAAATTGTGGAAGGAGGCATATTGCTTCAAGATTTGATGCCCTAGGTAGATACTTTCCATGGATTTAACTAGTAAGAAGAAGACAAGTTTGCAACAGTGTAGTAACAGCAAGGTTGAAATTGAATCATAGATTTAATTTGATAGTCTAGGGCACATTGAATAATCCTTGGTGATTGTACCCATTGTGTGAACCCATCAATTCACCATTCCAGATTGACCCTAATCTAACTTGATCAATTAGATTAAAGTGTCTCTGTGACAGTCAACGGTGCTAGGCTAAGTGGCTACAATTGTGCAAAAGATTCAGCGTGACATCTTAGTAGATAGTATGGCCTATGCTGAATGGTCTTAACCCAAATCTTAAAAACCAAATCTATAAGGAACGTTGATGCAGACTCAAACTAGAGATTGATAGCATTTGAATACCGAAACTTACTATAATTATATGAATAAAATTTAAAGGTTTTATTCAAAGTCAAAAGTATCCAAGTAAAAATTGAAAGTGTTGATTTTTGCAATTTACTTTCCATTGAAGATAAACTTGACCACAACTCAATTTAATTTTGACCAAAACTTAACCCATCAAAGAGACCTCAATGCCTTGACTCATTGACTTGTACGTCAAAATGATACCATGCAATCATACGAATACAATGTGAAGATTAAACACAAACTTCAATCAAACTCAAAAAACTATTGATCAAACATGAAAGCACATGCATTCAAAAGATATATTCTCATTTCTAACACAAGTAAAGCTTGAATATGATACGATACTACAACTTTAATCAAGCATTAAAAGAAAAAGCTACAAAAAATAGAATAAGTCTTCATAGTTTAAAAAAAAATTGTTTCTCTTCTTTTATTGAACTCAAACATGGACTGTATTCTATTATTGTGGCCATGAATTCTTTCAAAGACTTTTCTGCGGTCCATGAAAACATGCAAGCTTGTTTTAGGAAGAAAAGCTGGCAAAAGAGAGAACAAGCAAACCCAAATGAGAAGTTAATCATAAATCCAAGTTTTGATGACTAATTGCTTGTCTCTCATGTTGACCACTGTCTGAGAAAATTTGAACATAGAAAACAAAACAGGCAGCTGGTTATTAGTGTTAAGATAATGTATGTTAGCTAAGCATGACCATGAATTTTTGCAAGTCGATATCTTGATAGGATGATAGTGTGGGTCAGCCAAGGGCGGATGCCTTGTTTTATCTATGCCCATTATGATGCAATGCCCTCTTCAACATCTAAGACGTTTCTTAGGCATAAGTTTACTTATAAAACACAATTTTTTTTCTCAAATTTTGGATGTAGGGTAAATGTTTTTAATCTAATCAAAGTTATGAATGGGCATCATATACAAAGTTATAAATTGACATTACATATGGGGACCTTATCACTAACATGAACATTCAACAACAACATTCTAACTGAGATTTGAAACTTGGTGGCAATAATCAGTATGTCTATTGTTGGCAAGCTAAGGACCAGCTATAGAGCCAACCTAGGCTACTGCATATGGTCTTCCATATAGAAATAGATCATTAGTGAACTATACAGAGACACGAGGCTACTTCACCAAGCATTTTTGTGATTTGGTATCTTGGTAGGATGGTAGTATCAGTCGACCTTCTTTTCTTTCATGAAAAATTTGTACATTATTTATGATGTGATACCCTCTTCAATATCTAAGAAATTGAAGACCAAAACAAAAATCCCATTGGTTTTACTCAGACCAAAACAAAAATCCCATCGTTAACATTAATAAACCCTACATTTACATTGGTGATTTTTTTCCCAATGGTTTTACTCAGATTGGGCAATGCAAGCATTTGTAAGGTTAGGGTTAGTTTAAACTACAAAGAAGAATTAGTAAATTAGAAGAGGGGGGTGACATACAAAGCCATTAAAAAACCAGTGAAGAGATGAAACGCATGCAGTAGCAGCACGAAGGTGAAAAGGGGTCAACTTATTGATTGAATTCTAATGTTTGAAGATTGGTGCCAGAAATTACAGGTGCAGTGTCCACAGATGCCCTCCTTCCCTCCTTTACATCTCCTTTGCGCATGATCAAGTAATTGCAAAATGAAATAAAATGAAACTGTGTATTTTTTTTAAAAGTTATATTCATGTGTTGGTCAGAATTACGACCACCTATCATAGTCATAATTCTGACCAACATGGGAATAGATTTTTTAAAAATTAATTTTTTCCTTCTATAAAATGACCAAGGAAAAACATTTTAATACTTGGTCGGAAATGTTGGTCTAAAAAGTGGGTCTAATGTACTAGTGTTAGACTCAATTCTAGACCAATTAGGACCTATTAGGATGAAATAGGGTCAATTAGACCAATTAGGACCTATTTAGACTTAATTCTAGACCAATTAGGACCTAATTAGACTTAATTCTAGACCAATCAGACCAATTAGGACCAATTAGAACCTAATTAGACTCAATTAAACCAATTAGGACCTAATTAGACTTAATTCTAGACCCATTAGGACCAATTAGGACCTATTTATACCTAATTAGATTTCATTAGACCAATTAAGACCTATTTTAAATTAATTATCTACCAATTAGGACCTAATTAGACTCAATTCTAGACCAATTAGGACCCAATTAGATCCAATTAGACCTATTAGGACCAATTAGGACCTAATTAGACTCAATTAGACCAATTAGGACCTAGTTAGATTCAATTAGACCAATTAGGACCTAATTAGACTTAATTCTAGATTAATTAGACCAATTAGGACCAATTAGGACCTAATTAGACATAATTTATGAACCTATTATGACCTATTAGGATGCAATTAGACTTAATTAGGCCAATTAGGACCTAATTAGACATAATATGAACCTATTAGGACCTAATATGACCTATTAGAACCTAATTAGGACCAATTAGACCCAATTAGGACCAATTAGGACCAATTAGGACTAATTAGGACCAATTAGGACCTCATTAGACCCAATTAGAACTAATTAGGACCTAATTAGACTAAATTAAAGACCAATTAGACATAATATGAACCTATTATGACCTATTAGGACCCAATTAGACTTAATTAGACCAATTAGGACCTAATTAGGCATAATATGAACCTATTATGACCTTTTAGGACCCAATTAGACTTAATTAGACCAATTAGGACCTAATTAGACATAAAATGAACCTATTAGGACCTAATTAGACTCAATTAGATCAATTAGGACCTAATTAGACCAATTAGGACCAATTAGGACCAATTAGACCCAATTAGACCTAATTAGGACCAATGAGGACCAATTACCTAATCAATTAGGACCACTTAGGACTAATTAGGACCAATTAGGACCTAATTAGACCTAATTAGAACAAATTAGGACCTAATTAGACTTAATTAAAGACCAATTAGAAATAATATGAACCTATTATGACCTATTAGGAACCAATTAGACTTAATTAGACCAATTAGAAACTAATTAGACATTAATATGAACCCATTATGACCTATTAGGACCCAGTTAGACTTAATTAGATCAATTAGGAACTAATTATATATAATATGAACCTATTATGACCTAATATGACCTATTAAGACCTAATTAGACTCAATTAGACCAATTAGGACCTAATTAAACTTAGTTCTAGACCAATTAGGACCAATTAGGACCAATTAGACCCAATGAGGACCAATGAGGACCAATTAGGACCTATTAGGACCAATTATGACCAATTACAACTAATTAGGACCAATTAGACCCAATTAGGACCAATGAGGACAAATTAGGACCTAATTAGACTTAAATAAAGACCAATTAGACATAATACGAACCTATTATGACCTACTAGGACCCAATTAGACTTAATTAAACCAATTAGGACATAATTAGATATAATATGAACCTATTATGACCTATTAAGACCTAATTAGACTTAATTAAACCAATTAGGACCTAATTAGACATAATATGAACTTATTAGGACCTAATATGATCTATTAGGACCCAATTAGACTCAATTAGACTAATTAGGACTTAATTAGACTTAATTCTAGACTAATTAGACCAATTAGGACTAATTAGATCCAATTAGACTTAATTAAAGACCAATTAGACATAATATGAACCTATTATGACCTATTAGGACCTAATTAGACTTAATTAGACTAATTAGGACCTAATTAGACATAATATGAACCTATTATGACCTATTAGATCCCAATTAGACTTAATTAGACCAATGAGGACCTAATTAGATATAATATCAACCTATTAGTACCTATTAGGACCTAATATGACCTATTAGGACCTAATTAGACTCAATTAGACTTAATTCTATACTAATTAGACCAATTAGGACCAATTAGACCCAATTAGACTTAATTAAAGACCAATTAGACATAATATCAACCTATTAGGACCCAATTAGACTTAATTAGACTAATTAGGACCTAATTAGACATAATATGAACCTATTATGACCTACTAGGACCCAATTAGACTTAATTAGACCAATTACGACCTAGTTAAACATAATATGAACCTATTAGGACCTACTTAGACTCAATTAGACCAATTAGGACCTAATTAAACTTAATTCTAGACCAATTAGGACCTATTAGGACCCAATTAGACCTATTAGGACCAATTAGGACCCAATTAGACCCACTAGGACCTAATTAGGACCCAATTACACCCAATTAGACCTAAGTAGACTCAATTAGACCTAATTAGACCTAAAATTCATATATAATCCAACATATACACATGTAAATTTAAATTAAACACATGTATGTAATCTATTAAAAGTATAGAATTTACATTTATTAATTTAAAAACACATAAATTGAATTTACTTATATTGAAATCACATGAAATCATGAAGAATCAAACATGTATACAAGTTCATCACACATGCACATGTATCTAGAGTGAAAGTATATATATAACATGCAGGAAGCATCAATCATGTGTAGATCAAGTACTATAAATATGAATCATATGGATCAATCATGTGTCAAAAATTCTATCAAAAGGGTCTAGAAATTAAATATAACATAAAACACATCGATCAACTGTTGAGTCTAGAAATGAAATATAATTCATAAAACACATGTGAATATATATGTAATATGAAATATGTCTAGATCAAATATGAAATTTGTTGGCAAGTTGACTATATTGTTGTATATTATGACTAGATATAGTGTTGTCATTATGGAAACAAAGTCATATAGAATTTTGGAGTCAGTGCACATTATCATAAGATTAGAATATGGCTAAGTATAGTAGACTAGACAATTAATAGAGAACTAAAAGATCAGAGCATCAATGCACGTGCGTATGACTGAGTTATGGTATGCACCCTTGAAGTTAAGCTGGTAAGTGTGTATTCATGCTAAGTCTAAGAGCACATGATCAGATGAGATAGTATGACAAAGATATAGTTAGTTGAAGTGGTACAGATAGTGAACACCGGAACATAATAGATTATGCAACTGACTATTAGTATTTTGATTAGCGGTTATAATAATGTTTTGTAAAGGCTATGCGCCTATTGTAATTAGGTTGTAGACATGTAAACATATCTGTTTGTAAACATTCTTGAGCCAATTCACTTGGAAGCATTGTATGTAATCAGTTATAGGCCAACCTAGTTAATTGTTTTGTTAGCGCATATAAATATAAGATGCACCTTTGTAATAAAGCATGGAAGTGGATATAGAGATAAGATAAGCATAACAGAGACATGAAAAGTGAAGATAGAATAAGCTAGAGCTTTACAAGGGGCTAAAGCATAAATGCACAAAAGGAACTGATTAGACAAGCAGTGTTACAGCACCAATTCATCTAGCAGATATAGTGTGTGTCTAAGATCAGAAGGTTGTAGCCTTCATCACTTGAGCAGTGAGCTCTAGGATAGTGTGACCCCACCCCTAATAGGGTTACTATAAAAGACTCCTAACATGGTCTGACCTTTCACCAGGTCACTATAATAAAAGCATTGCAAAGAACAACTCCTAACAGGATGTAGATCTTCTAACAAGGATCATAAAACACTAGTGTAGTTCTTAGTGGGTGTCAATTCTCACTGGGGTTTTTACCTATTTGGGTTTCCCCATAACTATACTAGTGTTATGTGTTATGATTGTTTATCTTGTTTACATTGATGTTCATATTAGTACTTAAGCAATCAAGTTAAGATTCAAGAGTTAAGAAATTTTAAAGATATAGTGAGCACTGATTCACCTCCCTCCTCTCAATGTTCCCATTCATAACAATTAGTATCAGAGCTCTGGTCCTATGAAGAAAATTTTAACCACTTGAGGAGATCAATGGGTTCAAAAGAAGAAAATAATCTAAAGAAAAATATTATGGTAGCTCTTGAAGACCTTGATAGATCTGAGAAAGAAGTTGAAGAACTAAAATTGAAAGTTAGTAGCGCACAAGTATTCATCAAGAAACTAAGACAAGATTTTAAAAATTGTACAAACAATGATTTGGGAAAAATGGTTAAGAAGTTGAATGGGGAGAACACATCTCTAAAAGATTAGATTGAAGAGATGGATGAAAAGATAACTAACAATCAAGAAGTTTATGATGAATAGATCAAAGAGAACCTTCAACTAAATGAAGAATTGAGGCAAGGAAACATGGAAATCTTAGAGCTAAGAAATAGAAAAGAAAATTTGGAATCTAAGTTAAAAGAGGCAAAGAATCACATTGAGAAATTACACACCAGTTCTAATTTGATAGAGTCACAGTTATATGCACGGAAGCTTAAAGGAGATACTAGCGATATTGGATTCAATGAAGCACAAAATCAAATTGATGACATGAGAGCAAAGATGAAAGTACCAGAAGATACTAAAAATGCTAAGGAAACTGGAAATCAAACTAAAGACAATGTCAAACAATCTAAGGATGAGCGCAATCCAGTAGAACAAACTTGCTATGCATGAAATGACCATGGACATAGAGCAAGGTATTGTAAAGAGGTAAGAACTTTCAATGGTTACTTTTATTCATGCAATAAATTCAGTCATAGAGATATGAATTGTAGAACAAGTTAGAAGAACAAGACTTAGCATAATTAGAGAAATCAGAATCAACCAAATGTAAGAAGTTCTCAGAGTATTACATGTCAAATATGTAATTATAATGGTCACTCAGCTAGACAGTGTAAAATGGTAACCCATATCAATGAGTCAAGGAATTTAAGGCATCTAGTTATTTGTCACTCTTGTAACAAGGCTAGACATATCTCAAAGTTTTGTAGATCAAGAATGCAAAGTCAAGAAAGCTCTAAAAAGCTAGTAGTATCAATATTGAATGAAGAAGGAGAAGTCAAGTTTTTGAAAGCTATAGAGGAAGTGAGCTTGATTTGGTCAGAGGCAAAGTAGGACAAAGTTGATAAGCATGTATTGGATGCATCTACAATGGACACACCCTCTACAACTGGATGAATGACCCTCAAGGTCATAGGGGGAGCTACTTTAGTTCTAGACCCTTGCACGGCTAGTATACTCACCCTCAGAGTATGCACCTTTGGTTTTAACATTTTGAAAACTATTTGATGCTATCTACAAGAGCACACTACCTGATCGATTACAGGATGGAAGTTGGAAATTCTCAGTCAAATTCTGGTTTATGCGATAAGCATTAATGGTGGAAATTTTTCTTTATAGTATACGGAGACTTATAGATCACTAATTATATTTGAGATAGAGCGATTGGAGACCACAAAAGCCCTGGCAGTTGGATTGTGAAGTATTGGAGTTGGTTTACCAGCGAAGAAGTGTAATTGATTAGTTGTGAAGCCCTAGTCCGACATGATGATTTAGAAGTTATTGAAAATTGATTTGAAGCATTAACCAAGTCTTAGCTACACTTGTTGTATTTGATGTCACGGAAAGGAAGAGATATATTTTTAAAAGGAACCCTTTTAAGTCCACCTTAGATGACCTAGAAGATGCATTTTCAAGAACCCCTATGGGTGTCATGTATGTTGAAGACATTCGTGCGTATATATACTATAAGAAGGAACTAGTTGGACTTGATAGGATAAGGTCAAACCTTGAGTCCATGATGAAACCAGACAAAACATTCCTAGAAGAGTTCACACATTTGGAAAACCATCCCATTGTTGAGTATGCTACGCCATATGAGTTTTATGAATTTGAGTGGATCAAGATATTACTAAGTAGGATTCATTATGACCTATTCTAGATAGGTGAAGTGCTTGTTAGAATCATAGGAGAACTCATTCATGAAATGATAGGCCTCTCTAAGATAGATGTCATTCTTCCAGTGGGCAAGGATGTGAGGAAATTAGTTGAATAGGAATGTAAGTCTAGAAGTGATAGGTGTGGTATGAAAATTGAGCCTATTGAAGAGAAAGACATCAAATTGATGTCTATGATACTAGGTTACATGTTTTAGCACACCAACAGGGTGAATAGTGTGTTTGCAGCCACTATTCTTGCAGCAATCAGACTTATTAGAGAAAATGGAGACTTCAATCTATGTGAGATCTTGTGTTCACAATTGATTGATAACATTAGAGCCATCAAGCATGATAACATCAAAATATTCAGGTTTAGTTCTCTAATCATTTACATGTACTTCCATATACTTGGAAAGGTCTCAAATTTGTACTTAGATAAAAGTATGCCTATAGTGCCTCAAATATCTCTTAAGGCATCTACTGAGAGTACATTGAAGGATTACATGGAGCTATAATTGAAGACTTTTAGGATCAAAATGTAGATGGGATACAGGATACTAGAAAGTATTATTGAGAAATACAAAGACAACATTTGTTTTATGGTAGAAACTGACATAACATGTATGGAAGTAGTTGAGCCTAGAACAAAGTGGATCCATCCACTTGGTTATGAGGTAGAAGAATCGATCTTGGAAGCTTATTGCACAAGTACTACTTTCAGCACCTAAGGACCCTAATGAACCTAGATGGGGAACTTATGAAGAAAAGATAAGGGAAGTTGATGCAATTCTGAACAGTGCAGCAAGTAAGAGGAAAGCCTCTAAGATTACATCTAAGATACTCAAAATTCATGGTGTAACATAGGTAGATCTTGAAAAAGCAAGAGAAGAAAAGATATCCTTGGAGATTGAGAGTGCATCCACAATGGAAGTTAAAACTGATGATCCTAAAATGAAGAAAGTCAAGATTGAGAAGACTAATGATCCAAAGGATAAAAAGGGTAAAACAAATGTTATCCCTCTTGCACCCAAAGATACAATTGATCTAACATCACCTCCTGAGTATAAGACAATGACCAAGAGGAAGGAGACTGGTGCAAACCACCCATCCTCATGGACAACCAGAAGTCAAAAAAAGAACACTCAAGCACCTCCGCAGGTAGGTTTAAGACCTAGTCTTCAAGTGTTGAAAACAAGGATTATTGAGGAAAGTAGAATTGATCAAATAGGGAAATTCTATGAGAAATAGAGTGAGATTTTTAAATAAAAAATTCATGGAATGATAATTAAACACATGCTCAAGTTCAAGAAGATAGTCTTAGAACTTAAAACAATAATTTTGGACAATGTGTGGAACATCTTGAAATTTTTGAAAATATAGGCTATTGAGGATGATCTAAGAATAAGAGAAAAGATTCTAGATGAAAGCCTCCCTGTATGTTTCCTAGAAAAGAAAACATTATTGTTAAATCTGGTGAAGTTACACCTAAGAACTAAGTCAAGAACTCTACACATAATGGATAAGAACTATGAGTTGGTAGCTAAAGAAACTGAGAAAATTATTTTGGATAGGCACATATACCCACCTACTGCACCCATAACTCAAGTTACTTCTAAAGAATCCAAGGATTCAGAGACCACTAATCTACCAATAATAGGTCCTCAAGGTTCGGCACCTATAGTGGTAACACCTACAGAGGCAGTGAATTTTGTACCCATGATTGAGACACAAAAAGATGACACAATCTTTTTTGATAATGTAGAGATAACAATGGCGGCCATAGACAATGACTTGGATAAATTTGAGGAAGCTTTTGTAAGCACACAAGAGGCTAAAATTCTATGTGGTGACAATTCACCTAAGATACAACAAGAAGTGTTAATAGAGGATCTAATTGGTGAAGAAAATGAGAAAGGAGAAGAAGAGGTGAAAAGAAGTGAACCAATAGATGAGCCATCTATTGAAATACCAATCAGAATAAAGCAAGAAGTGATGGACAACACTCCTATCACTCTCATACCCTCAGCATCATTATTGTCAAGTTTGACACCAGACACCACAAGCTTGGACTCTTGGGGATAAGAAGACCTAATTAAGATCAGTGTCCTTGTTATGGAAAAAGAAAAAGAGAAGCAGGTGATGAGGAACCCTATGTTTGTTGAATGAATCAACATTATTAATAGCCTATTATCTTTAGACAATAAAGTGTCTAAGGTTCATTCAGTTGATGATGTTAGCACCATTCTTACAAACTTAAAGACAAACTTCTATAGCTTGGAAGAATTTGCATCCCAAGTTGCAGAAGAGAAATATATGAAGGAGAGATTGAGTGAACTAGTTGGAAACTTTGCACTTGACCTTAGTTCATTGAAGGTAGGTTAAGCATCCTTGAAGGAGTTCATAGCTAAGGGAAGGAGGATCATTGCAGACTGCATGAACCAAGATAAACTAACTATAGATCTATACAAGAAAATCCAGGAGGTAGAAGCAATGACTGATAAAGTAAGAAAATTAGTGGAAGATCCCTCCACCGATGTGAACATGTGCAACAATGTGTACTAGGGGAAAATAGGAAAAATAGAAAAGGTTGAGAAAGAGATGTCTAAGATAAGGGAAAGACAACCACAGCTCAGGAATGCTCTTGCACCCTCTCTAGATGTACTTAATCAGAACATCAAGGAGATTGATGCCACTATGGAGACATATGATCAAGGTTCAAGTACAAACTTGGAAAAGATGGAGAAGCTAACATATACCTTATGTTCCCATCTACAAACTATCAATCCACTGATAACATTTTAGAAATAAGAGATCCAGAACTTGTAGATTGCTTATCCGGATGTACTTTCTTTGTAAGTACTTGTAGATACACTTTTTTGAGAACCTTTGTCATTAATGTCAAAGGGGGAGTATTTTACATAGAATATGGAGTATTATACATGATGAAAAGAAGAAGCACAGTACAGAGTATAAGGGAGATATAAGTTACAATATATATTAAAGAATTTTGTATAAGGGTACATTTAGTAACTTTGCCATATTCCTTTGTTGCCATTAATGACAAAGGGGAACATTGTTGGCAAGTTGACTATACTGTTGTATATGACTAGATATAGTGTTGTCATTATGGCAACAAATTTATATAGAGTTTTTGAGTTAACGCACATTATCATAGGGTCAGAATATGGCTAAGTATAGTAGACTGGATAGTTACCAAAGCACCAAAAGATTAGAGCATCAAAGTACGTGCATATGACTGAGTTATGGTATGCGCCTTTGAAGTTAAGCTGGTAAGTGTGTATTCATGCTAAATCTAAGAGCACATGATCAAATGAGATAGTATGATGAAGATACAATTAGTTGAAGTCAGATAGTGAACACTAGAATAGAATACAGTATGTAGCCGATTGTTAGTATTTTGATTAGAAATTATAATAATATTTTGTAAAGGCTATGCACCTATTTTAATTAGGTTGTAGAGATGTAAACATCTTTTTTTGTAAACATGCTTGAGCCAATTCACTTGGAAGCATTGTATGTAATCGGTTATAGGCCGACCTAGGTAATTGTTTTGTTAGCGCATATAAATATAAGATGTGCCTTTGTAATACAGCATGGGAGTGGATATAGAGATAAGATAAGAAGAGTAGAGACATGCAAAGTGAAGATAGAATAAGTTAGAGCTTTACAAGGGGATAAATAATTAGCGTACAAAAGGAACTGATCAGACAAGCAGTATCACAACACCAGTTCATCCAACAAATCTAGTGTGTATCTTAGATCAAAAGGTTGTAGCCTTCACCACTTGAGTAGTGAGCTCTATGATAGTGTGTCCCCACCCTTAATAGGGTCTGACCTTTGACTAGGTCACTGTACTAAAAGCATTATAAGGAACAACTCCTAACAGGGTTGCAAATCTTCTAACAAGGATCATAAAACACTAGTGCAGTTCTTAGTGGGTGTCAATTCCCACCGGGGTTTCTACCTATTTGGGTTTCCCTGTAACTATATTGGGGTTATGTGTTGTGATTGTTTATCTTTTTTACATTGATGTTCATATCAGTACTTAAGCAATCAAGTTAAGATTCAAGAGTTAAGAAATTGTAAAGAAATAGTGAACATTGATTCACTCCCCCCCCCTCTCAGTGTTCCCATTCCTAACAA
>BSBK01003953.1:650000-1005010 GCA_027943335.1 Chamaecyparis obtusa
GTTACTACATTTGCTGATTGATTATCTCTATCTCTTTTCATAATGGTGATGACATTGCAGTGTTCAGATAGGCATGGTTCAACCATGTTTATGACATCATTGTTTCCAGAGTAGGCATAGTTGACCTTAGCACCCATTTTAGGCTTAGAAGATGAATCTCCTTGATTATCCTTCAGAAATGGTTCTGTGAATGCCGTATGATCATTGTTGGTTTTATGGTTGTCAATTACAATTTATCCCTCATCAATTTTGTCTTGTATGAGATGCTTCAAGCGCATGTAGTTATTGGTTTTATGACCTTTGTTTCGATGGAAGTCACAGAAATCAATCTCTTTCCACCATTTAGGTTTAACTTTAGGATCATATGGTTTTATCTCAGGAAATGTGATGATTTTGTTTTCCAATAGTATCTTCATGGCAGATTCCAAGGACTCACCCAAAGGAGTGAACTCACGCTTTGGTTTTGTAACCCATGGTTTATAGTCATTACACTTTTTGGAAGATTCAGATGCCTTTTGTTTAGAAGCTTGTATGGCTTGTGTGCCCATGGTGAGATTGAATGCAGGTGCCTTTTATGGAGCACTGATATGATCAACAACACCATCTGTTACAACATTCTTGTTCTTGTTCCAAAATTTGACTTTATCTTTGTTGTTGGAACTAGAACTCGATTCATACTTTTTGTCTTTGTTAAGCGATATATCTCCCTTACGAGAAAGAACATTTTCAATTTTTATGGAATTTTCCACCATCTTCTCAAAAGAAGTATATTTTGCATTTGCAAATGATAATTGAGTTCTGAAATCAGATTGTTGATGAAGATCTTGAGTTTTTTAGTTTCTGGAATAGATCGAGCATAGAGTGAAAACTTCTTCCTCCATCATTTCACGAAAGCCAGGAAGGGTTCTTCTATCTTTTATTTCAGATTGCAGATATCGATCATAGTGACTAGATGTTAAATATTGTAAGAGTATTTTTGGTAAAATAATTTGATTACCTCCTCAAAATTCTTGATTGTTGGAGGCATTTTAGAGAGTCAATGAATGGTTTCTCCTCCCAGAGATTGCAGGAAAAGACACATTAGGTAGGTTGGTTCATGAATAAACTCCATGGATTGAGTACAAAATTCTCTAACATGATCTTGGGGATCAGAGTTTCCATCGTACTTGTCATATTTTGGTATCTCCACTCATTTTGGGAATGGTCGCATGTACAAGTTACTATAGGGCCTAGTTACTATGTGAAACAGATATGCAAGAAAGAAAATCTAGATTCTTTTTAGATCCAAAATGAATGTATGATTTATGAAAGAGAGAGACACTCAAGCTAAACACATGAGAGGTTCATTTTATTTCCCAAAATCAAAGTGTTATAGGGATGTAGTGAAATACCTCAGATCCATGCAACACGCTTGGTAAATTTTACCTTATTTTTTCTTTTGTTGAGCTTTCCCGTGAGCCAAGTGATCAGAAATAATAAGTATCAATCGTTAGGGTTAGCTATCAGCCAAAATATGAAATCAAAATCTTAAAGACTGCTTGAAATTCTAATACAAAAATTGAAATTATGGTATCAAAACTCCTATGACAATATGCAACTTCTCGTACGACAATTTAGACACGATATGACAGTGGGTCAGTATACAGATGACAATTTAGATCTCGTACGATAACGCACATACAACCCACACGACACTTTAGATTGTCATTTGTCGTACAACAAACAGGGGGTCCTAGTACAACAATCTGTGGAATGTTGTACAAAAATTGTATAGACATAAAATTAAAAATCACAGTTTTGAGAAAAAATGATAGAAAATTGAAAATTCAGAAATGGAAACCTGTTGCAGGGCACCATAAATGTGTGTGTGAATTTTGTACCTAGCTATAGACACAACACTTCAGTAAAACATTAGAGGTTAGCAAATCAAGAAATCTGCAAATAAGACAATACAGCTAACCAGGTGATTTATTGCCTTCTAGTAGGTATGAATTTGATATTCTCAATTATGACCAAGACCAATGACAATGCAATACATAAATGAAGGATTTAAAATACTGAAAGATGGATGGAAATGAATGCAAATTAATCTATATTTTTGGATTTTCTATGCAATATGATGAAAAACTGTATGAAACTGACCTAGAATTGAAAATGGATGCAATTGAATCTAACAATGCTATGTAATGCTATGAAAAATGGATTGAAAACAATGAATAAAAAATTGCAAGAAATCTCTTAATCACCTATTTGTAAGAGCTTGATTCTCCAAAACTCAATTGAAAGATGCAACATGTAAGGATGCAAAAATAAAGGACTTGAAGGACCTTTTGTGAAGGGCTGAGCCTTGTTTATATAGAAATTCAAGATTTTTGAAAGCTCATGGAAATCCAAAAATCTCTCCCTAATTAACTCAGATTGATTTTTGATTTATCAGGAAATCAAAATTAGTTAACTCACAAAATCATGCAAACATAGCTTTTTAACTCAAATTAGAAGTTTAGATCACTTTTTAACTCGAAATAGATGTTGAGTTCAAAAAAAGATAACAAATTGAATTGATTTACTGATTTAAAGTTTAACTACTTTTCTGAATGTGCATGGATAATTGTGAATTAATTTAATAATTCAAATGAATTATTCTCAACTTAACTGATTTTTGAATTAAAACAACTGATTTATGGGTTAATCAATTATTTAATCAAACTTTATTCCAAAACTATATCATTAAATATTAACAATTGGATTTAATTAATGAAATAAGAATTTAATCAATTATTTGTAGGATTTTTTATTTATTGTCAAAATTAAATAATATTAATTAGGAATAAATAGAATTAACTCTAATTAAATAATTAAGCGGTAGAATTAAATTAATTAATCAAATATTCAACATATTCAATTAATTAACTTTAGGATAAATAATGTCATTTATCACCAAATAATATTCAATTAAAGATAATTATGATAAATTAGGAATATTTAGGAAATATTCCTCGATGTAGAATTCAGATTAAATCGATTAGGGTTTCGATGATTTGATGCTCATATGTGCCTTTGGTTAGGACTTTTGTGTCGATTTCAATCGATTTGTTGATGTAGGAGGTTAATGGTCCTATAGCCCATTTTTGGGGTATTACATCGTGTAGCAGCAATGAAGAGCATGTACATGTGCTAAATGCGTAGGTAGTATTCAATGACCCATCTTTTCAAGTGAAGTAATTTTTAAAAGGAAAACTAGTTGCATTGTCATGTCAATATTTATAAAATAAGCACATTCTATCAACTGTACTTCTACAGTTGGTAGAAAATTATATCCTTTTTCTTTTGCTCCGCAGGTAAAACAAGCAGCATTTCAAAACTACAACATTTCCCTCATCTCACAAAACTCTACTCTACGGTCTACAAAAATTTTCTAACAAAAGTAATGGAAGAAGAGTTCATTCTGTCAGGCATGAGAGAGGAAATGGAAATTCCTCTAAGCGGCAGAAAGAGTGCCAAAATGAAACAGAAGAGATGAAAAAGAGAAGCAAAAACACTCACAAAATGGAGAAGGCGGTTTCTCACAAAAATAATAAGAGAGGCAAGTTGAAAGGCACAGAAGCAACTGCACCTGAACCAAGAAAACTTAACAGAATTGTTGTAGTTTTGAAATGCCACTTTTTTTACCAACTAAGCAAAAGAAAAATGATACACTTTTTTGCTAGCTATAGAACTACACTTGATAGAACATGCTTATTTTGTAGTTATTGATATGACAACGCAGGTAGTTTTCCTTTTTAAAATTATTTCAATTGAAAAGATGGGTCATTGAATCCTACCTATGCATTTAGCACATGTGAATGCTCTTTGTTGCTACTACACGACACAACCTGGTGTACTGGACCTTTTTTTGTTACTAATTTTCTCAATGGTAAAACCAAAATTCTCAGAATTTTAATCCTCAAGGTAAAAAATGGAATAACAATTGGTCTTATTAACCTCAATCACAATGGAGTAACCAACATTGGAAACATCAACCCCCTCCTCATCCTTGGCAACAGTCCAATCAAAATTGGTAGCAAAATTACCAATGGCAGCCTCTGCAAGGTAACTGGCAACAGTCACCCCAAAGGGATCTGAATCATCCTAGTCAACCTAATCAGTAAACCATTATGTGACCTTCTTAGCAGCAAACTATAATGTCTCCACCTCCTGCAACCAATGCTAGCCATCAAAAGAAAACTCAACCGCCTACTCAACCTTCACCAAATCCTAATAATAGGAAGCCTAATCAACAACAAACTTATTTTATTATGGTAAATGATGTTCACATGAGATTAGAAGCTACATTACCTACACCAAAAGGTCCCGTTATAACTGAAGTTACCACTGAGAATGATAACCCTGAGAAAGAACCTGCTACTCCTACACAACCTATTGAAGTAACTAAGGATCTATCATTTCCTCAAAGGCTCACACAGTCTGTGCCTCCAACAGAAAGTTTGACTATAACTAATCTCATCAACTAGCTAAAGAAGATGACTGTGAAAATTACTTTGTTAGATACCCTCAAGGAAGCCCCATTATATAATAAGGCTATCAAAGAAGCTTTTCTCAAACAACCTGATTGGAAGAAGAAAGACCCCAAGACTGTTCATGTTCTGCGACAACTCCTTGATCTTATGTTGAGCAATGTCATTATACCCAAATATTCATGCCTTATAGTAGAATTATCAGCTAACTGAAGGATTGTAGGAGTTTCTCTTAAGCGAATGATGTTAAGCTTTAACAAGACTTCCCTTGTCATTACATTAATGGATGCTCCTAAGTCAATCAAAAAAATGTGGATCTGAATACCATTAATATAAAAGTAAAACTTTCTATATATATCACTAGCCATCTTGGAATCCTTAGGAAAAGGATGCAACAAGCTTCATATGGCTAGGACAGTGACAAGTAAAAAAGACAAAATAGATAGCATCATAATCAAGAAAGGGAAGAAAAACCAAAAAATCTATTTCAAATCATTATGAATCTTTACAGGTGACACCTTTGTCTGCAGATATTCAAGGTAACCGTTGAAAGTTCTTACATGAATAATGACTTCCTATGGGCTAACTTACATTATTCTCTTTCTAATAGTTACCCTTCATGTATTCTAGGATCAGATGCCATGTGTGACTCTATCTTCTTCCATTGCTTCCAAATCAATGCCTACTAGCTTCTTCTTCTTCTTAGGTTTCGTGCTCTTGTCCACAGATGCAACTTCCTCCTCTGATAACCAAGTGTACTCTTTCAATCTCTGCAACAACTTCACTTGCTTATCCCACCTAGAATCAATTATGGCCTTGGCATTATTAACAACCTGGCATTTTCCACTTGGAGCATGTCATCCAAAATAATACGAAATTGTTCACCTCCAAAGTGCCATCATCATTTAGAAAAGTATTATGCCCAATCAACAACCGATCCATGTTTTCTTTCCACTCCTCAACACCTTTGATGTTGCCATCATCCTTGTGAATTAGAGGCATAAACTTTCTGAAATCTAGGCTGAACATATCCATTTTAGTTCTGATTTGAATCGCTTTCCCTCTGTCAAAACCCCTTGAAAACTATTAAAAACTCTTAAACAATTAAAAAAACTAGCCACAATGGTTAATCAATAGATTTAAAACACATTCGTTGATCTTCAATCTTCCCGACACATCGTGTGGTTCTCATAAATCGGCAAAATAGTCAACTAAGGGTTTGAAAATTACTTTACACATCATCCTCCTCGATGACCAATCAAAATTGAGTAACTCAACATTACCTGGCACCAAGGACCCACCACTTTATTGACTTATCAAGCTGGACACATGGTGACATGGTGTGATCCCATAGTTAGTAACTTTTGAGCACCTTTCCTTCAAGGCTTCATGCCTTTTGTCTGATCTTTCTATAGATGGAAGTCAGATCTTGCACTACTTACCAACTAGATCTGAAAAACTGGTCCCACTTACCTTAATCCTTTTTTTTTTGTTGAAGCATCCAATGGCCATTAGGTTTTCTATTACTTACCAACTAGGCCCGAAAGACCTAGCACTACTATCAAATTTTTATTTTCTTACATCTGTCAAAACCACTTACAAATCAGGACACGCGTCATCAAAGCATGATCCCGTGAAGGCTAAACATCTTGCATTTCCTCTTCGCAAAAATCATCGGCCATTAGATCTTCCTTGATCTGACTGTGCTTTAATCTTCACCTGAGCTTTGACTGTAGTTCCATCATGAGATTCATCGACCAATACATATCTCAGGGTCACTAGATGTTTGTGTTAATCTAGGTTAGTTCTTCAGATTCAGCAATAGTCCCTGATCTCTACCGTCATCAACTGTTGTCGCTTAATCTCCAAATATTTCATGACTTAGCTGCAACTTTATGAGATTCAGAGATAATCATCTTTCTTAAAACTCATTTCCTTTGTTCGCTTGATCTTCGAATGAGTTTTTGACTTGATTTCTACCTTGTGAGATAATGAGAAAACTATTGCACCAAATCCCTGAAGGTTAATACATCACCGCCAAGTACTAGGAGACTTGGAGAAAGCCCTTTCGCCAAGTCACTAGATAAAATCAACTAACTTCCTGGAATTTGGAGATTAAGAGATAACCACAAAAACATTATTTAGTTGCTTAATCTCTAGATCTTTATACTTAGCTTTTTGAATTCCCCAGAATTGGAGAAAGAAGGGAAACAATAACCATGTGCTAAATAAGATACTTAAGTGTCATGGAAAAGTAACACATAATTAGACCTTGGGTAGGGTTTTTAATTTAGGCAAGCTAAATTTATGAAACCCTACGAAGAACAAAGGATGTACTTTTTCAAGCTAGGGCATTTTTCAAAAGATCTCAAAGGCATGAAAATTTGGCTAATAGTGACTCTGTCTGGGGATGATGGGTAACTTGTGCCCATGTAAGAACTTAGAATTTACTGGAAGAGTAGACCACAAACTTGACAAAAATGACAACTGTAGAGAGAATTAGGCAAAAACCTATTTACAAAGATGAAACTAGACAGAAAGGAAACACACCACACCTATACAAAAATTTACAACATATACAAACCTAACTACTATTCATGGAAAGAAAATACCTTCAACTGAAGTATTTCTTTAAGAACTGTCCATGAACTGGCAATTCTTGAATGTCACCAATGAGCTCTTTGACAATGTATGAATATGGTTCCCACTTTTCATGGATCAAGTATGGCCCTAACCAGATTGGATCAAATTTTCCATGTTTCCCTTTGTCTTCCAATCTGGTATTCCAGAGCAATACCAAGTCATTTAGTTCAAATTTTCTCTCTACAAATTTCTTGTCATACAAGTTCTTGACTTGCAACTGCATCTTAGCATTCTTTGAATCTGTTTCTCTTCTAATTTCATCCAACTTAATCAATTCTTCAATCCTCAATTACATTTCATCATCTAAATCCTCATCATACAGCTGGACAAACTTGTACATCTCTAATAAGTTGTTTTGAGGCATCCTTGTATGTATTCCATATACCAAATCAAATGGCGCACACCCAATTTCCTTCTTAACAATTACTCTGTCAGCCCACAAAGCCAATTGCAATTTTGAATTGCATGCTTTCTTATTATTTTCAAGGATCCTCTTAAGGATATTTATCATGATTTTATTAGCTAATTCTGATTTTCCATTTCCTTGTGGATGATAGGGTGAAGAATATGTTATCTAAATCCCTAAAATTTCATAGAATTTCTTGTACTCATTAGAACTGAAACACATTGCATTGTCACAGACAATCCTTTCAGGACAACGAAACCTTGTAACAATATTATTCAATAAGAAATCAGTCACCACCTTGCTAGTTGCATTCCTTGTGGTAATATCCTCTACCCATTTTGTAAAATAATCAGTGGCAACTAAGATCCAAGAATGTCCTCCACTAGACTTGTTCGGTATCTCTCATAAAATCCATTCCCCACTATTGGAAAGGGGTTTGCACTTCCACTAGTTTCAATTGCACATTTCCTGAAAAGCTTTAGCTTACCAAAATATTGTTTAGTGTGGAGCCTAATCAGTCTCCAAGTGGGAGATTGTTGATATTGTGGTGACTAATCATGTAGTGGGTGTTGATATTGTGGCGACTATTGGCATTTGCGACGCGTAAGTCATTGAGAAAATTAGTAATAAAAAAAGGTCCAATACACTAGGTTTTGTCGTGGAGTAGCAACGAAGAGCATGTACGTGTGTTAAATGCGTAGGTAGTATTCAATGACCCATCTTTTCAAGTGAATTAATTTTAAAAAGGAAAACCAGTTATGTTGTCATGTCAATAATTATAAAATAAGCACGTTCTATCAACTGTACTTCTAGAGCTGGTAGAAAATTATATCCTTTTTCTTTTGATCTACAGGTAAAATAAGCGGCATTTCAAAACTACAACATTTCCCTCATCTCACAAAACTCTACCCTACGCTCTAACAAAAGCAATGGAAGAAGAGTTCATTCTGTCGAGCCTAGAAAAGAGAGGAAATGGAAATTTGTCTAAGCGGCAGAAAGAGCGCCAAACTGAAACAAAAGGGATGAAAAAGAGAAGAAAAAATGCTCACAAAATGGAGAAGGCGGTTAATCACAAAAATAATAAGAGAGACAAGTTGAAAGCCACGGAAGCAGCTGCACCTAAACCAAGAAAACTTAATAGAAAGAGGCAAAAACACTCACAAAATGGAGAAGGCAACTTCTCACAAAAATAATAAGAGAGACAAGTTGAAAGCCGTAGAAGAAGCTGCACCTGAACCAAGAAAACTTAACAGAAAGAGGCTCTTTCTATTAAGTTTTCTTGGTTTAGGTGCAGCTGCTTCTGCGACTTTTAACTTGTCTCTCTTATTTATTTTGTGACAAACTGGCTTCTCGATTTTGTGAGTAGTTTTGCTTCACTTTTTCATCCCTTCTATTTCATTTTGGTGCTCTTTCTACCGCTTAGACGAATTTCCATTTCCTCTCTCTTTCACGCCCAATAAAATGAACTCTTATTCCATTGCTTTTGATAGAAAATTTTTGCAGAGCGTAGAGTAGATTTTTGTGAGAAGAGGGAAATGCTGCTTGTTTTACCCATGGAGCAAAAAAAAGGATATACTTTTCTGATAGCTGCAGAAGTACAGTTGATAAAACGTGCTTATTTTGTAGTTATTGACATGACAACACAGCTAGTTTTCTTTTTTAATATTAGTTCACTTGAAAAGATGGGTCATTGAATACTGCCTACGCATTTAGCACATGTACATGCTCTTCGTTGCTTCTACCCGACACAACCTGGTGTACTGGACCCTTTTTGTTTCAATTTTCTCAATAACTTACGTGTCGTACATGCCAACACACATTATTGAATTGACATTCAATACAAATACCCTATGAATGACTTCTGGTGTGTACAATGCATAAGTCATTCTTTTGGTGCTCTTTCTGGCTCTTTCTATTAAGTTTTGTTGGTTCAGGTGCAACTGATTATGCTGCTTTCAACTTGTCTCTCTTATATTTTTATGAGAAGCTGCCTTCTCCATTTTGTGAGCATTTTTTATTCTATTTTTTGTCACTTCTATTTCATTTTGGTGTTTTTTTTCCGCTTAGACAAATTTCCATTTCCTCTCTCTTCCACGCCCGATGAAATGAACTCTCTTCCATTTCTTTTGTTACAAAATTTTTGCAGAGTGTAGAGTACAATTATGTGAGATGAGGGAAATGCTGTAGTTTTGAAATGTCACTTATTTTACCCGTGGAGCAAAAGAAAAAGGATATACTTTTCTACCAGCTATAAAAGTACACTTGACATAACACGCTTATTTTGCAATTATTGAAATGACAACGCAACTAGTTTTTCTTTTTAAAATTACTTCACTTGAAAAGATGGGTCATTGAATACTACCTATGCATTTAGCACATGCACATGCTCTTCTTTGCTGCTACATGACACACCCTGGTGTACTAGACCTTTTTTTGTTATTAATTTTTTCAATGACTTACGCATCGTACACAACAACATGCATTATTGAATTGGCATTCAATAACCCTATCAATGATTGCTGGCGTGTACGACGTGTAAGTCATTCATTTTGGCACTCTTTCTAGCTATTTCTGTTAAGTTTTCTTGGTTCAAGTGTAGCTGCTTATGTGGCTTTCAACTTGTCTCTCTTATTATTTTTGTGAGAAGCTACCTTCTCTATTTTGTGAGCATTTTTACTTCTCTTTTTCATCCCTTTTGTTTCATTTTGCCACTTAGATGAATTTCCATTTCCTTTCTATTCCATGCCTGACAGAATGAACTCTTCTTCCATTGCTTTTGTTAAAAAATTTCTACAGAGTGTAGAGTAAAGTTTTGTGAGATGAGGGAAATGTTTTAGTTTTGAAATGCCACTTGTTTTACCCACAGAGCAAAAGAAAAAGGATATATTTTTCTGCTAGCTGTAGAAGTACACTTAAGAGAACATGCTTATTTTGTAGTTATTGACATGACAACGTAGCTGGTTTTCCTTTTATAAAATTACTTCACTTGAAAATATGAGTCATTGAATACTACCTACGCATTTAGCACACATACATTCTCTTCATTGCTGCTACACGACAAAACCTGATGTACTGGACCTTTTTTTGTTACTAACTTTCTCAATAACTTACCTGTCATACATGCCAGCATGCATTATTGAATTGACACTCAATAAAGATACTCTATCAATGACTGTTGGCATGTACGATGAGTAAGTCATTTATTTTGGCGCTCTTTTTGGCTCGTTCTGTTAAGTTTTCTTAGTTCAGGTGCAGCTGCTTCTACAACTTTCAACTTGTCTCTCTTATTATTTTTGTGAGAAGACAACTTTTCCATTTTGTGAGCATTTTTTATTCTCTTTTTCATCCCTTCTATTTCAGTTTAGCACTCTTTTTGCTGCTTAGATGAATTTCAATTTCCTCTCTCTTCCACACCGGATGGAATGAATTCTTCTTCCATTGCTTTTGATAGAAAATTTTTGCAGAGCATAGAGTAGAGTTCTGTGAGATGAGGGAAATGTTGTAGTTTTGAAATGTCATTTGTTTTACCCGCGGAGGAAAAGAAAAATGATATAATTTTCTACCAGCTATAGAAGTACACTTGATAGAACGTACTTATTTTATAGTTATTGACATGACATTGCAACTAGTTTTCCTTTTTAAAATTACTTCACTTGAAAAGATGGGTCATTGAATACTACCTACACATTTAGCACATGTGCATGCTCTTTGTTTCTACTACACAGCACAACCTGGTGTATCAGACCTTTTTTTATTACTAATTTTCTCAATTACTTACGCATCGTACATGCCAGCATGTATTATTGAATTGGCATTCAATATAGATACCCTATCAACAACTCTTGGCATGTATGACACATAATTCATTCATTTTGGCATTCTTTATGGCTCTTTCTATTAAGTTTTCCTTGTTCAGGTGTAGTTGCTTCTGCGGCTTTCAACTTGTCTCTCTTATAATTTTTGTGAGAAGTCACCTTCTCCATTTTGTGAGCATTTTTGCTTCTCTTTTTCAACCCTTCTATTTCATTTTGGTGCACTTTCTACCACTTAGATAAATTTCCATTTCCTCTCTATTTCACGTCCGATGGAATGAACTCTTCTTCCATTTCTTTTGTTAAAAAATTTCTGCAGAGCGTAGAGTAGAGTTTTGTGAGATGAGAGAAATTTTGTAGTTTTGAAATGTTGCTTGTTATACCCATGGAGAAAAAGAAAAAGGATATACTTTTCTGCCAACTGTAGAAGTACAGTTGACAGAACATGCTTATTTTTCCATTATTGACATGACAGCGTAGCTGGTTTTCCTTTTTAAAATTACTTCACTTGAAAAGATGGGTTATTGAATACTACCTACACATTTAGCACATATACATGCTCTTCGTTGCTACTACACGACACAACCTAGTGTACTAGACTTTTTTTGTTTCTAATTTTCTCAATGACTTACACGTCATACATGCCAACACACATTATTGAATTGGCATTCAATACCGATACCCTATCAACGACTGTTGGAGTGTATGATACGTAAGTCATTCATTTTGGCACTCTTTTTGGCTCTTTCTGTTAAGTTTTCTTAGTTCAGGTGCAGTTGTTTTTGCGGCTTTCAATTTGTCTCTCTTATTATTTTGTGAGAAGTCACCTTCTCCATTTTGTGAGCATTTTCACTTCTCTTTTTCATCCCTTCTATTTTATTTTGACGTTCTTTCTACCGCTTACATGAATTTCCATTTCCTCTCTTTTCCACAGCCGATGAAATCAACTCTTTTTCCATTGCTTTTGTTAGAAAAATTTTACAAAGCATAGAGTAGAGTTTTGTGAGAAGGAAACGTTGTAGTTTTGAAATGCTGCTTGTTTTACCTATGGAGCAAAAAAAAAGATATACTTTTCTACCAGCTATAGAAGTACACTTGACAGAACATGCTTATTTTGCAATTATTAACATGACAGCGCAGTTGGTTTTCCTTTTTTAAATTACTTTTCTTGAAAAGATGGGTCATTGAATACTACCAATGCATTTAACACACATACATGCTCTTCATTGCTGCTACACGGCACAGCCTGGTGTACTGGACCTTTTTTTGTTACTAATTTTCTCAATGACTTATGTGTCGTACATGCCAGCATGCATTATTGAATTGACATTCAATACATACAGCCTAGCAATGACTGCTAGCGTGTACGACGCGTAAGTCATTCATTTTGGTGCTCTTTCTAGCTCTTTCTATTAAGTTTTCTTGGTTCAAGTGCAGCTACTTCTACGACTTTCAACTTGTCTCTCTTATTATTTTTGTGAGAAGTCGCCTTCTCCATTTTGTGAGAATTTTTGCTTTTCTTTTTCATCCCTTCTATTTTATTTTGGCGCTCTTTCTACCGCTTAAATGAATTTTCATTTCCTCTCTCTTCCACGTTCGTCGAAATGAACTCTTCTTCCATTGCATTTGTCAAAAGATTTCTACAGAGCGTAGAGTAGAGTTTTGTGAGATGATGGAAATGTTGTATTTTTTAAATGCCGCTTGTTTTACCCGTGGAGAAAAAGGAAAAAGATACACTTTTCTGCCAGTTGTAGAAATACAATTGACAGAATGTGCTTATTTTGTAGTTATTGACATGACAACGTAGCTCGTTTTCTTTTTTAAAATTGCTTCACTTGAAAAGATGGGTCATTGAATACTACCTACGCATTTACCACACGTACATGCTCTTCGTTTCTACTACATGACATAGCCTGGTGTACTGGACCTTTTTTTGTTACTAATTTTCTCAATGACTTACACGTTGTACATGCTAGCACACATTATTAAATTGGCATTCAATACAAATACCCTATTAATGACTGTTGACATGTACAACACGTAAGTCATTCATTTTAGCGCTCTTTTTGCTGCTTAGATGAATTTCCATTTCCTCTCTCTTCCACACCAGACAAAATGAACTCTTCTTCCATTGCTTTTGTTAGAAAATTTTTGTAGAACGTAGACTAGAGATTTGTGAAATGAGGGAAATGTTGTAGTTTTGAAATGCTGCTTGTTTTACCTACGGAGCAAAAGAAAAAGGATATATACTTTTCTGCCAACTATAGAAGTATAGTAGACAGAACATGCTTAGTTTGTTGTTATTGACATGACAACGCAGCTGGTTTTTCCTTTTTAAAATCACTTCATTTGAAAAGATGGGTCATTGAATACTACCTACGCATTTAATAGATATACATGCTCTTTGTTGCTGCTATACCGCACAGGCTAGTGTATTGGGCCTTTTTTTGTTACTAATTTTCTCAATGACTTCCACATCATTCACACCAGCATGCATTATTGAATTGGCATTTAATACAAATACCCTATCAATGATTATTGGTGTGTATGATGTCTAAGTCATTCATTTTGGCATTCTTTTAGGCTCTTTTTGTTAAGTTTTCTTGGTTTAGGTGCAACTACTTCTGCGGCTTTCAACTTCTCTCTCTTATTATTTTTGTGAGAAGCTGCCTTTTCCATTTTGTGAGTGTTTTTGCTTCTCTTTTTCATCCCTTCTGTTTCATTTTGGCTCTGTTTTAGCCGCTTAGATGAACTTTCATTTCCTCTATATTCCACGTCTGACATAATTAACTCTTCTTCCATTGCTTTTGTTAGAAAAATTTTGCAAAGTGTAGAGTAGAGTTTTGTGAGATGAGGGAAATGTTGTAGTTTTGAAATGCCACTTGTTTTACCCATGGAAAAAAAGAAAAAAAAAAGGATATACTTTTCTACCAGCTGTAGAAGTACATTTGACAGAACATGCTTATTTTGGTAGTTATTGACATGACAACGCAACTAGTTTTCCTTTTTAAAATTACTTCACTTGAAAAGATGGGTCATTGAATACTACCTATGCATTTAGCACATGTGCATGCTCTTCGATGCTGGTACATAGCACAACTTGGTCTACTAGACCTTTTTTTGTTACTAATTTTCTCAATGACTTACGCGTCGTACACATTAGCACACATTATTGAATTGGCATTCAATACAGATACCCTATCAACGACTGCTAGCGTGTATGATGTGTAACTCATTCATTTTGGCTCTCTTTTTGGCTCTTTGTGTTAAGCTTTCTTGGTTTAGGTGCAATTGCTTCTGTAGCTTTCAATTTGTCTCTCTTATTATTTTTGTGAGAAGTCACCTTCTCTATTTTGTGAGTGTTTTTCTTCTCTTTTTCATCCCTTCTATTTCATTTTGGCGCTCTTTCTACCGCTTAGACAAATTTCTATTTCCTCTCCCTTCCACGCCCGATGGAATGAACTCTTCTTCCAATGCTTTTGTTATAAAATTTCTACAGAGTGTAGAGTAGATTTTTGTGAGAAGAGGGAAATGTTATAGTTTTGAAATGTCACTTGTTTTACCTGCAAAGCAAAAGAAAAAGGATATACTTTTTGGCTAGCTGTAGAAATACACTTGACAAAACGTGCTTATTTTGTAGTTATTAACATGATAGCGCATCTGGTTTTCCCTTTCTAAATTACTTCTCTTGAAAAGATGGGTCATTGAATACTACTTACGCATTTAGCACACACATGCTCTTTGTTGTTGTTACATGACATAGCCTAGTTTACTGAACCTTTTTTTGTTATTAATTTTCTCAATAAATTATGCATTGTACATGTCAACACACATTATTGAATTGATAATCCATATAGGTACACTATCAATGACTCTTGGCGTGTACGATGCGTAAGTCATTCATTTTGGCACTCTCACTACAACATTTGGGGTCGAATTTCAACATCAATTTGTGACGCCACTACAATTTGCATTTTTTTTGCAAGTGCCCCCAATGGTGTCGTAATAGCGATAATGATGTCATAATTGCAACACCCATTTGGTTATAAATTTAAAAAAAAAGAAAAAGAAAGTGTCATTTTTAATTTGTGAATTTGAAGAGCTGCCACAAAGATGACACTGTACTTTTGCATGGCGCAAAGAGGGCATTTGAGTT
Organism: Chamaecyparis obtusa; assembly: GCA_027943335.1. NCBI lineage: Eukaryota > Viridiplantae > Streptophyta > Pinopsida > Cupressales > Cupressaceae > Chamaecyparis > Chamaecyparis obtusa. Next base: position 665,532 of record BSBK01003953.1, read on the forward strand.
TGGTGTGCGTGAAGAGGCCAAGACTATGTGGGAAGAGGGCACTGGTACTTGAGGTAGGCATTTGAGCTTTTTCTTCTCATTAACTCAATTTTAGTGGCATTGTTTACATCTTAGCATTTGGAATGCTCAATGACCCGCGAGCTTTGAGAGCTAGGGCATCATTGCTATTACCTTCAAAGCATTGTGTGAAGTGTTTGATCTCTCTTTATTTGTTTTTTTGTTGATATTCACTGTGTGGTACTCCCTATTTATGATCATTTCATGAGGAATGTCTTGATGGCTCGCGGGCTGCAAGCTAGGACATCATACATTGTTTATGAGTTCACTATTGAATATTGGCATTGTTTACATCTTTTCATTTGGAATGCTTGATGACCCACGAGGTTTGAGAGCTAGGGCATCGTTGCTATTACCTTCAAGGCATTGTGTGAAGTGTTTGATCTCTCTTTCATTTTGATGGCATTTCTTGATTTAATGGTGTAATATGAATGTTAATAGTGGCATTGTTTACATCTTAGCATTTGGAATGCTTGATGACCCATGAGATTTGAGAGCTAGGGCATCGTTGCTATTACCTTCAAGGAATTGTGTGAAGTGTTTGATCTCTCTTTATTTATTTTGTTTTTTATATTCACTATGTGGTACTCCCTGTCTATGATCATTTCATGAGGAAATGTCTTGGTGGCTCACGGACTGCAAGCTAGGGCATCATACATTGTCTATGAGCTCACTATTGAATACTGGCATTGTTTACATCTTTTCATTTGGAATGCTTGATGACCCGCGAGGTTTGAGAGCTAGGGCATCGTTGCTATTACCTTCAAAGCATTGTGTGAAGTGTTTGATCTCTCTTTATTTGTTTCATTGTTGATATTCACTATGTGGTACTCCCTATTTATTATCATTTCATAAGAAAATGTCTTGATGGCTCGCGGGCTGCAAGCTAGGGCTTCATACATTGTTCATGAGCTCATTTCTTAATATTGGCATTGTTTACATCTTTTCATTTGGAATGCTTGATGACCTGCGAGCTTTGAGAACTAGGGCATCATTTCTATTACCTTCAAGGCATTGTGTGAAGTGTTTGATCTCTCTTTATTTTTTTTTCTATTGATATTCACTATGTGTTACTCCCTGTTTATGATCATTTCATAAGAAAATGTCTTGATGGCTTACAAGCTGCAAGCTAGGGCATCATACATTGTTCATGAGCTCATTGTTTAATATTGGCATTGTTCATAAGCTCACTGTTTAATATCTGGCCAGGCCATGTAAATGGTACTAGGCCAACCCAATCAGCCCAAAAAAATGTGTCATGTTTATCTTTGTCAAATACACTCATTCACCATTTTGTTCTTGTTCTTCACACAAATATTGCATCAAAAGTAATTGTAAACAATGATTCAAAGAAAAAAGAAACAACTACAATAGATCAGACCCCAAAAGAATACAGTCAACTACAATAGCTCACAGTCTCAATGAAATAAATAGTGTATAAAACAATATATGGTGTACAACAGTAGCAAGCATGCAATGATAGCAATAACATTGCATGATGCCCAAGCTCAAATTAAAAATAGTAAGTGTATTAATGTATGATCTAATAGAAGCAACCTCATTGATCATTACCTTTCACTCCTCCATCATTATAGAAGAGATAACTACCTACAACTACAACATTATGCATTATTTATGAGCTCACTATTTAAGCACCTCATGTCCCTATTTGATTGGTCGGTGCTCAAACAGTGAGCTCATAAATAATGCATGATGCCCTAGCTTGCAGCCTGCAAGCCATCAAGACATTTCCACATGAAATGATTATAAACGGGGAGTACCACATAGTGAATATCGACAACAAAACAAATAAAGAGAGATCAAACACTTCACACAATATATGTTGTTTTATAAGATTTTATTAAGACTAAATATTTTTTTTTATGAGCTCACTGTTTGAGCACCTCATGTCCCTATTTGATTGGTCGGTGCTCTGTTTGTTATATTGATGCTATTAGATCAAATAGGAACATCAGTAAGAAAATAATGCACTTACTATTTTGAATTTGAGCTCATAAAGATTAAGATATCCTACTATTTTGAATTTCTATGTGCTTTGAGCCAATGAAATTTTTATCATTATGATGAAGTAATAATGCATTAAATGTCTTACTTATGTCCCTATTTTATTGGAGGGTACTCTGTTTGTTATATTGCTACTATCAAAGTAGAATGGCAATGGTGATTCAATGCATCTACAGCCTCAACAACATGATAGCATTGATCCAATAACAGAAAATACATTACAAATTCCAAGCTCACGGTCTCAATGAAATAAATAGTGTATAAAACAATATATGGTGCACAACAGTAACAAGCATGCAATCACAACAATAACATTGCATGATGCCCAATCTCAAATTCAAAATAGTAAGTGTATTAATGCATGATCTAATAGTAGCAACCTCATTGATCATTAATTTTCACTCCTCCATCATTATAGAAGAGATAACTATCTACAACTAGGGCATCATGCATTGTTTATGAGATCATTGTTTGAGCACCTCGTGTCCCTATTTGTTTGGCCAGTGCTCAAGCAGTGAGCTCATAAATAATGCATGATGCCCTAGCTTGCAGCCCATAAGCCATCAAAACATTTCATCATAAAATGATCATAAACGAGGAGTACCACATAGTGAATATCGAAACAACAAAACAAATAAAGAGAGATCAAACACTTCACACAATATATGTTATTTTATAAGATTTTATTAAGACTAAATATATTGTTTTATGAGCTCATTGTTTGAGCACCTCATGTCCCTATTTGATTGGTCGGTACTCCATTGTTATATTGATGCTATTAGATCAAATAGGGACATAGAATTCGATATCAACCTATCATATATCCATTCCAAATGATATAAATCCATTTGAATAAACATACATGCCAACCATTTGACAAAATGTCCATATGAAATCTAGAGCAATACATTAATTTTATAGGGAATTCATGATTTATAATGCCCCTTGATTTATAGTGAATTAATTTTATAGTGAATTCATGATTTATAATTCAGTTGTAGCAGCTCAATGTGTTTGAACTCAAGAATACCCCTTACTTGGTTTCCTACAAAGCCTTAGGCAAAATTTGTCAGAAAATGAGAAGCTATGTGAAGGTGACATGAAGCTAATGAAAGGAGGCATCTCCAATTTGTTTTGCAGATATACACATTAAGGATCATGTCAGATAATACAAGGGAATTCGATCAAAATAGGGAGACAATCACTAGATTGTTGTCTAACTTTCAAAGAGAAGGCGATGACAAATGTTATTGTCCATGCAAGAGTTGTAACGGCTTAAAGACAAGAAGAATCAAAATCAAAATAGAAAAGAGACATTGTAGGGAGAATGGTCACATTGAAGGGGGGTTTGATTATAATCTAGTGGTAAGTTGTTTGTTATATTGTTTTCACAATTAATATACATATGAACCATGGAAGGAGGTTTGATTATCACATTGAAGGGGGGTTTGATTATCATCATTTTTATATAGGTCGATCTCCCCAGTGTGAATATAGAGGAACATGGAGGTGTGAGTATTGAAGTTGAAGATCATGATTCCATGGAAGATGACGATCATGCACCAGAAAACACATTTCAAGATGATGGTATGAATGCATTGATTGTTGACACATTTGGTACTAGTGTTGTTGGTGCTAGTGCTGATGATGATGATTATGATGAGGATGACATTGATGATGTCCATGATATACCTCTACTTGAGAAGGTAAACACGACCCTTTATGAAGGCTCCCAATCTAATCTTATCTCTGTTGTATTGTTGTTGGTGAATTTGAAGGTTATGAATGGTTTATCCAACCTAGAAATGTCACGTATGCTAAGGTTTGTCATATATGTCATTATAGTCTATAAAAGGTGAAACATGTACCATTAAGATTTTTTATAGTAATGACTTATATTATTTGTTTCAGATTGATAGGTGACTTTCTGTTACCACCATCAAATGTTCTCCCTCGCTTGTACCGAGAACTATGTGCCACTATGAATCATATTGGAATGGAGTATCAAACAATAGATGCTTGTCTTGAAGATCATATTATTTATTATAAAGAACATGAAAATGAAACAGAAAGCCCTGAATGTCATACGAGAAGATATCGAGATGATCAAGTGACAAAAAAGTTACCTCGCAAGGTTCTTCATCACATCCTCATTATTCCACGTCGGAAATGATTATTTAGGTGCAATAGCTTGGCACAATTTATGGATTACCATGTACATGGTAGGAGTCAAGATGACATTATTTGAATGCCTATGGATGGTTCATCATTTATGGACATAGAGGAAAAGTAGCCACACTTTAAAGAGGAACTTTGAAATCTCAGGCTTTCTCTGGCATCAGACGGTGTCAATCTGCATCGAGAGATGAGATCCATTTACTCGGTGTGGCCTATTTTTGTTATAAATAATAACCTTCCTCCATGGATGTCAATAAAGAGAGAGCACATTATGTTGGCAATGATTTTTCCAGGTATCTTATTATTTTATAGTTATCTACATGTAATTAGAAGTCTTGGAGTGAAATGGCCATAATAATTATCTGATGTTGTTGTTAATTCAACTAGGTAAGTACCAAGTGAAAGATATGAATGTATATATTGCGTCTCTTATCAACGAGTTGTTGGTGTTATGGAATAGTTTCACTATGTATGACATCTCCTGACCAGTTGGACAAAGATGATTTCAATTCCATGCAATGCTTGTGTGGACAATTCATGATGCTCCAGGGTTGACACATTTATGTGGTATGTTATGGTGAATTCTAGTTGTACGTGATAATTCAAATTCTAAAAATATACATATTTAATCCAATTTTATCGTTATCTTGTAGGTCTTCAAACAAAGGGAAAATTTGCATGTCCAATGTGTGGTCCAAAGATAAAATCTCATCATTCCAAAAGTTTAAGAAAACATGTGTTTGATGAGTATAGGCAGTTCCTCTCCAGAAATCATAAGTATCGAAGTGCATAAAGACATATTTTCAATGGGAAATAAGAGACTGCATCAAAGCCCCAAAGAATGACACCTCACCTATGGCAGTTGGAATATAATAGAATTTGAGGTAATATCGTTCCACATAATGGTCAATGTTTGAAAATTATATATTTTGATTATTTTTTGTTGGCTAATTATGTAGTTGATGATCTTGAAGGTCGTGAAGGCATCACCGACCAGCTTCCAAAGGGACTAAAATGTTATCCTAGAGAATTTAGTAGGCTGCCCTATTATGAGCATCTAAAAATTGTGCATTTGTTTGATACTATGCATATTGGAAAGAATGTAACAGAGACACTGTGGAAATTATTGGACGGAAGGTGTGACAAAAAAAAATTTGGCAAAATTTGTAGTGACATTCATGATTCCAATCATGCAATGAAAAATATCATTGAATCAAATAGAAATGGAGAATGGATTAATGGAAGTGCTCTTCCTTGGTTACTAATAGAGCAACAAAGTAATGCCATAAAAGAAGTGATCCAAAAAAATTGATTTTCTATAGGATTTGTTGTGGATATAAGCAATCTCATATCAAAGAAAAATGATTTTGGGTCAGGGATGAAAATGCATGATTGGCATACCTTCATCAAGGTAAGTCATAGTCTTTTGTATTTACAATATATTTGTGTAATTGCATTCGATTTTCATTGTATGAAATGATCAGTTGACAATTGTTGCAATATTTTCTACCCCTATCTCTCCTAGAGAAATTCGACAATAATATCAAATAAGTGATATATGATCTTGGAAAATACATGAGGTAAGTAGTGATATTTGTTCAATTTATCAAACAAGTAATATATTGTAAAGTCTCGTATTTATATATTTATGTCTTGAATCCCTTGTAGGTGGTTACCATCTAAAGAAATCCATAAAGAAGATATAAAATATTGGAAGAAAAGAATTTGTCGATTAACGTGTGAAATGCAAAAGTGTTTATCTCCAGCATTTTTCAATGCACAAGAACACTACCTCATACACCAAGTTGAGAAGATTTAATTGTGTGGACCTGTACATGCTAGGTCAATGTGGATGGTTGAGAGACACTCAAAATTTTTGAAAGGTTTGGTACGACAAAGAGCATGTCCCGAGGGTTCTATGGTTGAGAGATATATGGTATACCAAATGATGGTGTACATTACTCAATATCTTCCTAATCTTCCAGCAAAGACACATATAGATTGCATTTGGGATCTCGACTCAATTAAAAAATTTGAAGGGGAGTACTTTGTGGGCAACGGTAGATTTAGGAAACTGAAATGTAATAAATTATGAGATGTTATTGTAGTTAATTAATTCTTAATCTTCAAAATAAATATGTTGTAAGTCATCTATTTACTTTTGTACAGCTACTAAAGAGTGGGATGCAATACATTTGTTTATTGAAAACAATCAAGATTGGATGACAGTATGGATTGAACGATGTCAGCATGATGGTCATAGATTAACATGAGAATCTGTGTCTTCATTGGTTATACAAGCTCATCGTAATGGAGATCCCAATGTTACACAAAAGGAAATAGATTTAGCATATGGTTTAAGAGATCACCAAGTACTTATAAATTTGTTAATTAATCAACCGTATGTTTTTCAACTCATGATGCAATAATTTATACATGTTTGACATTATTACAAGTGAAACACCACAAGGCTATGTTTTGTAATGGTTATAAATTTTGCATCAAAAAGTTGGATGACACGAAGAGAACTTTTGATTCTGGGATAAGTGCAGTGTTCCAGGTGACTAATATTTCATCTAGAAATGACTTACATCCTCGAGAGTCACAAAATCGATACTATGGTATTTTGGTTGATATACTTGATTGTGACTTTAATTCCTTCAAATTAGTTCTCTTTGTTGTGAAATGGTACAGACTACGACTCAATAAAAATGATCCTGATAGAACTATTATTGAACTTGACAATGGATTTTCAATGATTAATACAAGGTTGTTTGAGCCAGTTGGAGAAGAGCCCTATATTCTTCCAAGTCAATGTGAGCAGGTATTTTACTCATAGGTTCCACATAAACTGGGTTGGTCATTTGTTTTTAGACATGATCCAAGAGGAAGGCCGATAAAGTATAATGTGATGGAAGAAGATACCAAGGAAGATGAAGAAGTGGAAAATGATGTAGATGATGATCACGATCGAGAGCTAGTCAAAGAAGAATATGAAGAAGCGGACGACGATGATGCTTCTACTGATGAGGATGACAATGACAATGATGATGATGCTGATGGTGATGATGACGATGATGGAAATGATAGTGGTGGTGATGATGTCATCGATGACGATGATCTTGATGATGAGATGGATGAAGAAGAATATCAATGACATGAATGAAATGTACAATTATGTCAGATGTTTGGCATGTTCTAACAATTATTTTATATGTACTACTCTTATTCACCTTTTTTATATGTCCTACTTATATGAGAGTTGCTTCTGCTAATTTTTTATTTCCTTGCACATCAATGATGTTAAATCACAGGGGATTCTTTTTGTTCCCTGCAATGGAGTGAGCTAATTCTAAATTGCTTAGTAATTACTTTTTATTACATGGTTATCTTTGGTTTGTCATTTTGTTTTGAGTGTCTAGTGATTTAAACCAAAGACTTCGACTTAGCCAAAAAATGTGCAAGTCTACATTAGTATGTTTCTTTTTATTGTAATTATAATTAGTATGAATGAACAAAATAATGACAATGTAATATTTGTGATATTGCAATATTTGTTGAAATAGCGTCGATGACTTCGGTCAATGTGCCTATGTGTCAATGTGGTGTTGGCCCATGCATGTTGAAGAAATCATGCACAATACGTAATCCTAGGCATCAATTTTGGATTTTCCCAAATAAGAAAAAAGTCTGGATACGTAATTATATTTTATGTTTAAAAATAATGTGACAATTAATTAAACATTTTATGAAGAACTGGTGTACATTTGGTATTGCAGGGAAATAGTGGATGTTAATACTTTTGGTGGGTCGATCAAACCACATTTACATCCACCCCATCTACATCTATACATGATGTAGGAAATGAGTGCAACTTGTGCAAGGCTTGAGAGGCAGCTAGTGCTGCCAAGATTGCTTCAATGGTGAAAGCAGAAATCATATTTTTGCAATGCCTTCTTTGTGTAGTTTGTGCACTACTTTGTTGGGACCATATGCGTAAATGTGGTTAACAGAGGGCTATTGTAGATACTGAATTTTTTTATAAAATTTCTAGTAGATACACATAAAGAACATGCACATAAACATGACAAATGAGAAACATAAATGTAGATATCACAACAGTTGAGAAACATAAATGTAGGCATCATGGTCACAATTTTTTGGAGATATAATATAATTGAATGGTATACCCAGACGATGCAACACAACTATATATCACTCCTCTGGTTCCAATTTTACACTGCAGTAAACAAACCCATAGATAAAGAATAAATTTAGAGAGCGGAGGAGGGCCATAATGACCAAAATAATACAGGGTTCCCTATATTATTTTGGTTGTTATCACTCTCCTCCTCCGCTCTCTAAATTTATTTTTTATCTATGGGTTTTGTTTATTATAATGTAGACTTGGAATTGGAGGAGTAGTGGTTGCATTACATCATCTAGGTATACCACTCAATTATGTTGTGTTTCCAAAAGATTGTGACCATGATGCCTACATTTTTGTTTCTCAGCTGTTGTGTCCCAGGACCCCTTATGACCCTTTATGACCCTTTATGATCCCTAAGAATACATCTTAGAGGTCTTAAAATGTCATAAAGGGTCATAAAAGGCTCCTAGGAGGGGTCAGATGAGCTTCCACCTTCACGTGGTTGGCCCTATTAAGTAGATAATGTTAAAATATTCTTGAAACAAAGAGAAGCTCAATAATTTAAGATCTTAATCCATGTACGATAAATATATATCGATCCATCTCAATGGCTACCAAATCAATAGATCTCTGCCAAGAACCCAGTAACAAAGAAACACCACAGACCGCACCGCGAACCCGCTATGAAGAGGCATCCAATATCTCATAAGTCACATCAAATGACCTAATTTCTATAATCTAAGTCTCTCAGCTCGGTTCACCAAGAAGATGACTTCTCCCAAGTCATCACGGACACCATAGTGATCTACGAATCTCCAATGTGCAAGTTTTGCATGTCGCTCTCTTGACATCACATCTAACTCATTCAAAACTATGGCAAAAATGGTAGACAATCCCAGCGATCCATCACAACCCGATCTCAACAAAAATGTAAAGATTAGCTCGATTATGTCTTCAAGCTGATCAATGCATAGTCTACTCAAACTCCAAGTCAAGTCACTGTGACACTCCATAGGAACAAATCACATCCAATTTGGACCAAAGAAGTCAAGAAGTCACTCAAATTAGATCCAAATGCAATTAGGTCTGCATATATCCCATGAAATCATCAAGAAGAATGGATCTCTGATCACCGCACTAGCTTCTTGTGCTGGAGCAGTCACTGTCAGAAATATCAATTTGATAGGATCCATTCCAAATCCAAGTTTCTAGACTTGATTCAATAATCCATGAGCCACTACCAAATCTACTACAAAGTCATCTCTAAATGATCCATAACCAAATCATGAGTAGGAACCAAATCTGCAAGAATACCATTTAGAATCGATACCAACTCGATCGACAAATACATATATTTTTAAAAAAAACTAATTTTTGTTGCAATTGCGACGGCCATAAAACAATGATAGTTATCTGTCGAAACAATCTGACATCCATTCATCACATGTACAACATCACTGTTGGTAAAAAAATACAAATGATAGATATCCAATGACAGGTTCACCTTGTTGGCACCCCCTTCTTGCGACATCCATTATCATCGTAATTACGACGCCAATCAAAACCATCATTTTTTCGAATTGCAAAATTGCGACATCAGGTGGTGTCACTTTATCAATGGTATACAGTCGTAATTTCGACGGTATGCCGTCAGAAAAAGGGCTCAAATGTACTAGTGTCTTTCTAGTTCTTTCTATTAAGTTTTCTTTGTTCAGGTGTAGCTACTTCTGTGGCTTTCAACTTGTCTCTCCTATTATTTTTGTAAAAAGCCACCTTCTCCATTTTGTGAGTGTTTTTGCTTCTATTTTTCATCCCTTTTGTTTCATTTTGGTGCTCTTTCTGCCGCTTAAATGAATTTCCATTTCCTCTCTCTTCCATGCCCACCAGAATGAACTCTTCTTCCATTGCTTTTGTTAGAAGATTTCTGTAGAGCGTAGAGTAGAGTTTTGTGAGATGATAGAAATGTTGTAGTTTTGAAATGTCGCTTGTTTTATCTATGGAGCAAATGAAAAAGGATATACTTTTCTTCTAGTTGTAGAAATACAGTTGATAGAACGTGCTTATTTTGTTGTTATTGATATGATAGCGTAGCTGGTTTTCTTTTTTAAAATTACTTCACTTGAAAAGATAGGTCATTGAATAATACCTATGCATTTAGCACATGTACATGCTCTTCGTTGCTACTACATGAAACAACCTGGTGTACTGGACCTTTTTTGTTACTAATTTTCTCAATGACTTACGCATTGTACATGCCAGCACGCATTATTCAATTGGCACTCAATACAAATACCCTATCAATGACTGCTGACATGTACAACACATAAGCCATTCATTTTGGTGCTCTTTTTGCTGCTTAGATGAATTTTCATTTCTTCTCTCTTCCACACCTGACAGAATGAACTCTCCTTCCATTGCTTTTGTTAGAAAATTTTTGCAGAACGTAGACTAGAGTTTTGTGAAATGAGGGAAATGTTGTAGTTTTAAAATGCCGCTTGTTTTACCTACGGAGAAAAAGAAAAAGGACATACTTTTTTGCCAGCTGTAGAAGTATAGTTGACAAAATGTGCTTATTTTGTAGTTATTGACATGATTGCGCAGCTGGTTTTTCCTTTTTAAAATCACTTCATTTGAAAAGATGGGTCATTGAATACTACCTACGCATTTAGCAAACGTACATGTTCTTCGTTGCTGCTACACAACACAGGCTAGTGTACTGGACCTTTTTTTGTTACTAATTTTCTCAATGACTTACGCATCATGCATGCCAACACGTATTATTGAATTAGCATTCAATACAGATACCCTATCAATGATTGTTTCTATGTATGATGCCTAAGTCATTCATTTTGGCATTCTTTCTGGCTCTTTTTGTTAAGTTTTCTTGGTTCAAGTGCAGCTGCTTCTGCGGCTTTCAACTTGTCTCTCTTATTATTTTTGTGAGAAGCTTCCTTCTCCATTTTGTGAGTGTTTTTACTTCTCTTTTTCATCCCTTTTGTTTCATTTTGGCTCTCTTTCTGTCGCTTAGATGAATTTCCATTTCCTCTTTATTCCACGCCTGACAGAATTAACTCTTCTTCCATTGCTTTTGTTAGAAAAATTTTGCAGAGCGTAGAGTAGAGTTTTGTGAGGAATGAGAAATGTTGTAGTTTTGAAATGCCACTTGTTTTACTCGCAAAGCAAAAGAAAAAAAATGATATACTTTTCTGCCAGCTGTAGAAGTACATTTAAAAGAACGTGCTTATTTTGGTAGTTATTGGCATGACAACGCAGCTACTTTTCTTTTTCAAAATTAATTCACTTGAAAAGATGAGTCATTGAATAGTACCTACACATTTAGCACACGTACATGCTCTTCGATGCTGCTACATGACACAAATTGGTGTACTGAACCTTTTTTTGTTACTAATTTTCTCAATGACTTACGCGTCGTACACGCCAGCACGCATTATTGAATTGGTATTCAATACAGATACCCTATCAATGAATGTTAGCATGTACGATGCATAAGTCATTCATTTTGGCACTCTTTTTGGCTCTTTCTATTAAGTTTTCTTAGTTTAGGTGCAGTTGCTTCTATAGTTTTCAATTTCTCTCTCTTATTATTTTTGTGAGAAGTCTCGTTCTATATTTTGTGAGCATTTTTGCTTCTCTTTTTCATCCCTTCTGTTTCATTTTGGTGCTCTTTCTACCCCTTAGATGAATTTCTATTTCCTCTCTCTTCCACGCCCAACCAAATGAACTCTTCTTCCATTGCTTTTGTTAGAAAAATTTTGCAGAGCGTAGAGTAGAGTTTTGTGAGAAGAGGGAAATGTTGTAGTTTTGAAATGTCGCTTGTTTTACCCACAGAGCAAAAGAAAAAGGATATACTTTTCTGCTAGCTATAGAAATACACTTGATAGAATGTGCTTATTTTACAGTTATTAACATGATAGCGCAATTGGTTTTCCTTTTTTAAATTACTTCTCTTGAAAAGATGGGTCATTGAATACTACTTACGCATTTAGTGCACGTACATACTCTCCATTGCTACTACATGACATAGCCTAGTGTATTGGACCTTTTTTTGTTACTAATTTTCTCAATGACTTACGTGTCGTACATGCCAGCATGCATTATTGAATTGGAATTCAATATAGATACCCTATCAATGATTGCTAGCGTGTACGACGGGTAAGTCATTCATTTTGGCACTCTTTCTAGTTCTTTCTGTTAAGTTTTTTTGGTTCATTTGCAATTGCTTCTGCGGCTTTCAACTTGTCTCTCCTATTATTTTTGTGAAAAGCCGCATTCTCCATTTTGTGAGTGTTTTTTCTTCTCTTTTTCATCCCTTTTATTTTATTTTGGCACTCTTTTTGCCGCTTAAATGAATTTCCATTTTCTTTCTCTTCCATGCCCGACAGAATGAACTCTTCTCCATTGCTTTTTTTAGAAAATTTCTGCAAAGCATAGAGTAGAGTTTTTTTAGATGGAAATGTTGTAATTTTGAAATGCCGCTTGTTTTACCCGCAGAGAAAAAGAAAAAGGATATACTTTTCTGCTAGTTGTAGAAGTACAGTTGATAGAACGTGCTTATTTTGTAGTTATTGACATGACAACGCAGCTGGTTTTGTTTTTTAAAATTACTTCACTTGAAAAGATGAGTCATTGAATACTACCTACGCATTTAGCGTGCACATACATACTCTTTATTGCTACTACATGGCACAGCCTGGTGTATTGGACCTTTTTTTGTTACTAATTTTCTCAATGACTTACGCGTTGTACATGCCAGCATGCATTATTGAATTGGCATTCAATATAGGTACCCTATCAATGACTGATGGTGTGTACAATGTTTAAGTCATTCATTTTGGCACTTTTTCTATTGCTTAGATGAATTTCCATTTCCTCTCTCTTCCACACCCGATAGAATGAACTCTTCTTCCATTGCTTTTGTCAGAAAAATTTTGTAGAACGTAGAGTAGAGTTTTGTGAAATGAGGGAAATTTTGTAGTTTTGAAATGCCACTTGTTTTACCTATGGAGAAAAAGAAAAAAGATATACTTTTCTACCAGTTGTAGAAGTATAGTTGACAAAATGTGCTTATTTTGTAGTTATTGATATGACAATGCAACTGGTTTTCATTTTTAAAATTACTTCACTTGAAAAGATGGGTCATTGAATACTACCTACGAATTTAGCACACGTACATACTCTTTGTTGCTACTACATGGCACAACCTAGTGTACTGGAACTTTTTTTGTTACTAATTTTCTCAATGAGTTACACATCGTGCACGCTAGCACGCATTATTGAATTGGCATTCAATACAGATACCCTATGAATGATTGCTCGTGTGTACAATGCCTAAGTCATTCATTTTGGCATTCTTTCTTGCTTTTTTGTTAAGTTTTCTTGGTTTAGGTGCAGCTGCTTCTGCGGCTTTCAACTTGTCTCTCTTATTATTTTTGTGAGAATTTGTTAGGAATTGGAACACTGAGAGGGGGGGGGGGTGAATTAATGTTCTATTTATTAATACTTTTTCTTTAGTCTGGAAACTTAACTTAATTGCTTATGTACTGAAATGAATATCAATGCAAGTAAGATGAACAACCATAACACATAACACCAAATATGATTATGAGGAAACTAAAATAGGTAAAAATATCGGTGGGAATTGACACCCACTAAGAACTGCACTAGTGTTTTATGATCCTTGTTAGAAGATCTTGCAACCCTATTAGGAGTTGATCATTGCAATGCAATAAGTATAGTGACCTCAACAAGGGTCGAACCCTATTAGGATTCTTTTATAATTAACCCTATTAGGGGTGAGGACACACTGTCCTAGAGCTCACTGCTCAAGTGGTGAAGGCTACAACCTTCTGGATCTCAGATACACACTATATTTACAAGGTGAATTGTTGTTGTGACACTGCTTGTCAGATTAGTTCCTTTGATGCGCTGATGCTTTAACCTCTTATAAATCTCTACAACATTCTAACTACTCTTTGTATACTTCTACTCTACTCCTATCAGCTCTATCTCATGTCACATACACAATTACAAAAGCTCGTGCCATATTTATATGCGCTAACAAAATTATTTACTAGGTCGGCCCTTTAACCTATTATATACAACGCTTCCAAATGAATTGGCTCAAGTGTGTTTACATACAATCAAATTAACATGTCTATGACCTAAATACAATAGGCGCATAGCCTTTACAAAACAATATTATGATCGCTAACCAAAATACAAATAGTCAGCTCCATACTCTGTTATGTTCTACCGCTCACTGTCTATGTCACTTCATCTAATTGTAACTTCCTCATACTGACTCATATCATCATGCGCTCTTAGACTTAGCATGAATATTCACTTAGAAGCTTATCTTCAAGGGCACATGTCATAACTTTGTCATACGCACGTGTGATGATGCTTTATTCTTCTGGTGCACTGTTAATTGTCCAGTCTTCCATACTTAGCCATATTTATGATCTTCTAAGTTATGCGCTGACTCCAAAACTTCACAGGACTTTTTTGCCATAATGACAACACTATATCTAGTCATATATAATAGTATAGTCAACTTGCCAATAGAAGTCACCTTCTCCATTTTGTGAGTGTTTTTTCTTCTTTTTTTCATCCCTTCTATTTCATTTTGGCGGTCTTTCTACCACTTAGATGAATTTCCATTTCCTCTCTATTCCACGCCTGATAGAATGAACTCTTCTTCCATTTATTTTGTTAGAAAATTTTTGTAGAGCGTAGAGTAGAGTTTTGTGAGATGAGGAAAATGTTGTAGTTTTGAAATGCTACTTCTTTTACACGTGGAGCAAAAGAAAAAGGATATACTTTTCTGCCAGCTGTAGAAGTACACATGACAGAACATGCTTAGTTTGCAATTATCGACATGATAGCGTAGCTAGTTTTCCTTTTTAAAATTACTTCATTTAAAAAGATGGGTCATTGAATACTACCTACACATTTAGCACACATACATGCTCTTTGTTGCTACTACACGGCACAACCTAGTGTACTAAACCTTTTTTTGTTACTAATTTTCTCAATGACTT
Source organism: Chamaecyparis obtusa (assembly GCA_027943335.1). Lineage (NCBI taxonomy): Eukaryota > Viridiplantae > Streptophyta > Pinopsida > Cupressales > Cupressaceae > Chamaecyparis > Chamaecyparis obtusa. The sequence goes on from BSBK01003953.1 coordinate 681,003, forward strand.
ACGCATCGTACACACCAGTACGCATTATTGAATTGGCATTTAATACAAATACTCTATCAACAATTGATGGCGTGTTAGACGTGTAAGTCATTTATTTTGGCACTGTTTCTGGCTCTTTCTATTAAGTTTTCTTGGTTCAGGTACAGCTACTTCTACGGCTTTCAACTTGTCTCTCTTATTATTTTGGTGAGAAGTTGCCTTCTCCATTTTGTTAACATTTTTTGTTCTCTTTTTCATCGTTTCTGTTTCATTTTGGCGCTCTTTTTTCTGCTTAGAAAAACTTTCATTTCCTCTCTCTTCCACGCCCGACAGAATGAACTCTTCTTTTGCTTTTGTTAGAAATTTTTTGCAGAGCGTAGAGTAGAGTTTTGTGAGATGAGAGAAATGTTGTAGTTTTGAAATGTCACTTCTTTTACCCGCAAAGCAAAAAAAAAGGATATATACTTTTCTGCCAGTTGTAGAAGTATAGTTGATAGAACGTGCTTATTTTGTAGTTATTAACATGACAGTGCAGCTGGTTTTCCTTTTTAAAATTACTTCACTTGAAAAGATGGGTCATTGAATACTACCTACTCATTTAACATATGTACATGCTCTTCGTTGCTGCTACATGACACAACTTGGTGTACTGGACCTTCTTTTGTTATAATTTTTCTTAATGACTTATGCATCATACACACCAGCACGCATTATTGAATTGGCATTCAATACAGATACCCTATCAATGATTGTTGGAATGTACGACATGTAAGTCATTCATTTTGGCACTCTTTCTAGCTCTTTCTGTTAAGTTTTCTTGGTTCAAGTGCAGCTACTTCTGCGGCTTTCAACTTGTCTCTCTTATTATTTTTGTGAGAAGCCGCCTTCTCCATTTTGTGAGCATTTTTTATTCTCTTTTTCATCCCTTCTGTTTCATTTTGGTGCTCTTTCTGTTGCTTACACAAATTTCCATTTCCTCTCTCTTCCACGTCCAATGGAATGAACTCTTCTTCCATTACTTTTGTTAGAAAATTTCTACAGAGCGTAGAGTAAAGTTCTCTGAGATGAGAGAAATGTTATAGTTTTGAAATGCCGCTTGTTTTACCCATGGAGCAAAAGTAAAATGATATACTTTTCTGCCAGCTATAGAAGTACACTTGACAGAATGTGCTTATTTTTTAGTTATTGACATGATAGCACAACTGGTTTTCCTTTTTAAAATTATTTCACTTGAAAAGATGGGACATTGAATCTTACCTACGCATTTAGCACACGTGTATGCTCTTCGTTGCTACTACATGACATAGTCTGGTGTACTGGACCTTTTTTTATTACTAATTTTCTCAATGACTTATGCATCGTACACACCAGCACACATTATTGAATTGACATTCAATACAAATACCCTATCAATGAATTTTGGCATGTACAATGCGTAAGTCATTCATTTTGGCATTCTTTCTAGATCTTTCTGTTAAGTTTTTTCTTGGTTCAAGTGCAACTAATTTTGCGGCTTTCAACTTGTGTCTCTTATTATTTTTGTGAGAAGCCACCTTCTCCATTTTGTGAGCATTTTTGCTTCTCTTTTTCATCACTTTTATTTCATTTTGACACTCTTTCTATCACTTAGATTAATTTCCATTTCCTCTCTATTCCAGGCCCGACGGAATGAACTCTTCTTCCATTGCATTTGTTAGAAAATTTTTGTAGAGCGTAGAGTAGATTTTTGTGAGATGAGGGAAATGTTGTAGTTTTGAAATGTCATTTGTTATACCCACGAAGAAAAAGAAAAAGGATATAATTTTCTACCAGCTATAGTGATGCAGGGGCATCCAAGGTTAAGGCAGGGCATTATGTGTCCTCAGTGAAACTGCATGGAGTGTTTGTATTTTGGTTGATGTTACTCAATTGCAGCCTTGACCGATGGCCTCGGTCATTGAAGGAAGCTTAGTCACTAAAGGAACTCGACAGTCTCTGGTGCTCGGTGAAATTGTTACTTGGTCATGCCTGTGGTGCTCGGTTGATATTGCTGCTCAGCAATGCCTGGCGTGCTCGGTGATTTTACTACCACTTGGTAGTTCTGTCTTACCGACTGGAGTTCTGCGTGATTTGTTGAGCCAACTTGGTGAATTTATTATTGGTATCCATTTTTATGGGCCGACATGCAGAATTAAATGTTTGTATACATTTGGAAGCTGACTTGTATGACATTTAATTATTTATTTTGGGGAGTTAAGGGTTTCATCTTGACAACTTGTGGCTAATGATTAGTATTTAAGGAGTGCTTGGGTAGATGTTTAGGGATAGAACTTGGTAGATTTGGAGGACTTAGACAATAGAGTAGATCTGAATGTCAGATGTGAAGCTTGAGAGTGAAGTTGTGGAAAAGTTCTTGATGTCCTTGCAGATCGGATTGTAATCTAATAGTTGTTTGTAGAAGAGCTAGGGGTTTGAATACTTGGGAACAAGGAGATTTCTTGGAGGCTTGCGAGGTCAAGTTTAGATCTGCCTTAGGGTTTCCATCAGCTTTTGATTGTCTTCAGAGCTGAACTAGCTGAGATTGTATTGGATCTGGTTATGGATCTTGTAGAATTGTTTTCTGATTGTAATTTTCCCTAACCTGGAAGGCCTTACAGTGGGGCATGTTAATGAAAATTAGTGTTAAATAATTAGTTTGTGTTGCATTGTTGAGTAATATATTGTGTAATTCTATTGGTTGTAAGGTTTGGAGTGTCCTTCATTGGATCCACCTACCTTGACTGCATAAGGTGGTACCAAAGCCAGGTTTTGTTCCTGTCAGAGCAAGAGTTGATCTTGTTGAAGCAGAAGGTTGACCTAGCAAGGCTTATCTTACGAAGTTGATCTTATTGGTGAAGAGATTGTGCGCAATCTGGATTGCAGATCCAAAGCACTAAACTTGTGAAATTGTGCCCTAGTTGTTTGCAAGATTGCAGGTTGAGATCTGACTTGTTGTAACTTGGAAATTGTCACAAGGTGGTTGATGAGGGTTTGTTGCAGAGGGTTTTCCCTATCTTTAAGGATGCCTCTGAGAAGATTGGACCCTAGATTTATTTCAGATCTTTATGATACTATTGAATCCCAGATCATAGAGAAAGTGAAATCAGATTTCAGATCTGAGATGGAATTGATGAAGAATGATATGGTTTTCGAGATCATGAGAACTGTTATTGGTATACCTCAGAATGTTGGTACTGAGGATGGCTATGAAGAAGCTATTGAAGAATTTGAAATTGCTAGATCTAGTGGTGATGACCAGAGGAACAGATCTAGTGAAGACAGAACTGCTTAGTTGCCTAGATTTGCTGCTCAATTTAGTAATTACCGAATGGAAGTTTCTACTTTATCTGGTACTTTGAAACCTGACAATCTGATTGATTGGATTAGTGAACTTGAATATTTCTTTGAGCTGGAAGAAATTGAAGATCCTCTTCGGGTGAGATTAGCATAGACAAAGTTGAAAGGACATGATGCTCTTTGGTGGAAGGAACTACAGAGAGACCAAGAAGATGAAGGTGAAACAAAGATCAATCGGTGGAGATTGATGGTGACTAAGTTGAAAGCTAAGTTCATACCAGCTGATTATGAGCTTGACTTGTTTAAGAAGTTGCAAAATCTAAAATAGAAGGATTTATCTATTGAAGATTATACCAAGGAGTTCTACAAACTTACTATTCGATCTGGACACCGAGAGCTTGGTAAGGAAAAGGTAGCTCAGTATGTGAATGGTTTGAGATTCAATATTCAGGATGAGCTTGGTATGCTGAAGATTGATTATGTTGAAGATTCTTATCAGTATGCTCTAAAGGCAAAAGATAAGTTGAAGAGGAAACAACCTAGTAACTCCCAAGGGAAGGAAAAGATTGATCACTCGGTGAAGGATAAACCAACTGATGCAGAAGATGAACATAAACCTATGGAACCGAAGAAAAAGAAAGGTAGATTTATCTTTAAGGGTACTTGCTATAACTATGGAGAGGAAGGCCACCATTCTTTTGAGTGTACATAGAAGAAGGTTGACCGATGAACTATTGTGATGAATGAGAACATTCAGAATGAACCTGAATCAGAGAACTTGTTGCTTCAGCGAACATTGCTTGGTACAAAGGATGAACCTTGTCAAAGGAGTAACTTGTTTAGGACCTGATGCAAGACTAAAGGTAAACTCTATGATGTTATTGTCGATAGTGGAAGTACTGATAACCTTGTTGTTGAGGACCTAGTTTAGAAACTTGGTTTGAGTATAATGAAACATCCTTGTCCTTATAGGCTTGGTTGGTTACAAGATGTTCATGCTTTGGAAGTTAGAGAATAATGCTTCATTGATTTTTAGATTGGCCAGTAAAAGGATCTTGTTCTTTGTGACATTGTGAAGATGAATAGTTGTGATATATTGCTCAGTAGACCTTGGCAATATGATTGCAAAGCTATTTATGACTATGTCCAGAATGTGTTTACTATTGAGAAGAATGACAGGAAGTTTTCACTGATGCCTTTGATGGATACAACGCTCGGTAGGAGAAGCCTGAGTATTGGTATCCGAGTTGAGATTGTGGATCTAGAGAAAATGAATGATCAGTATGGAGAAATGACATGTACATTGTCAAGAAAAGACTTGAAGAGACAGAGGAAGCTAAAGTGGAAGAATTTGCAAGCAGAAAAGGTGGAGGACTTGTATGTGAAGAGCCAGTTCAGGATTTATGTGCTGAATCTTGAAAGATGTTCTTCTCACATATGAATATCTTTTGGAACCTGGGGTGTCTGATGTAGGGGCATCCAAGGTTAAGGCAGGGCATTCTGTGTCCTCGGTGAAACTACATGGAATGTTTGTATTTTGGCCAATGTTACTCGATTGCAACCTTGACTGACAGTCTTGGTCATTGAAGGAAGCTCAGTTACTGAAGGAACTCAGCAGTCTCTAGCGCTTGGTGAAAGTGTTACTCGATCATGCCTATGGTGCTCGGTCGATACTGGTGCTCGGTGATGCCTAGCGTGCTCGGTGATTTTACTATCACTCGGTAGTTCTGGCTTACCGACTGGAGTTCTGTGTGATTTGTTGAGCCGACTTGGTGAATTTATTGTTGGTAGCCATTGTTATGGGCCGACATGCAGAATTAAATGTTTGTATACATTTGTAAGCTGACTTGTATGGCATTTAATTATTTGTTTTGGGGAGTTAAGGGTTTGATCTTACCGACTTTTGGTTGATGATTAATATTTAAGGAGTGCTTGGGTAGATGTTTAGGGATAGAACCTAGTAGATTTTGAGGACTTAGACAATAGATCAGATCTGAATGTCAAATGTGAAGCTTGAGAGTGCAGTTGTGGAAAATTTCTTGATGTCCTTGTAGATCGGATTGTAATTTGATAGTTGTTTGTAGCAGAGCTAGGGGTTTGCATACTTGGGAACAAGGAGATTTCTTGGAGGCTTGCAAGCTCAAGTTTAGATCTACCTTAGGGTTTCTATCAGCTTATGATTGTCTTCAGAGCTGAACTAGCTGAGATTGTATTGGATCTAGTTGTGGATCTTGCAGAATTGTTTTCTGATTGTAATTGGCCCTAACTCGGAAGGCCTTATAGTCAGGCATGTTAATGAAAATTAGTGTTAAAAAATTAGTTTGTGTTGCATTGTTGAGTAATCCACTATGTAATTCTATTGGCTGCAAGGTTTGGAGTGTCCTTCATTGGATCCACCTACCTTGACTGCATAATATAGAAGTACACTTGACAGAACGTGCTTATTTTGCAGTTATCGAAATCACAATGCAACTGATTTTCCTTTTTAAAATTACTTCACTTGAAAAGATAGGTAATTGAAAACTACCTATGCATTTAGAACATGTACATGCTCTTTGTTGCTACTTCATGACACAACCTGGTGTGCTGGACATTTTTTTGTTACTAATTTTCTCAATGACTTACATGTCATACATGCCAGCATGCATTATTGAATTGGCATTCAATACAAGTACCCTATCAATGACTTCTAGCCTGTACGATGTGTAATTCATTCATTTTGGTGCTCTTTTTGGCTCTTTCTGTTAAGTTTTCTTGGTTCAAGTGCAGCTGCGTCTACAACTTTCAACTTGTCTCTCTTATTATTTTTGTGAGAAGCCACCTTCTCCATTTTGTGAGTGTTTTTACTTCTCTTTTTCATCCCTTGTGTTTTATTTTGGTACTCTTTCTACCGCTTAGATGAATTTCCATTTCCTCTCTCTTCCACACCTAATGGAATGAACTCTTCTTCCATTGCTTTTGTTAGAAAAATTATGCAGAGCGTAGAGTAGAGTTTTGTGAGAAGAGGAAAATGTTGTAGTTTTGAAATGCCGCTTAGTTTACCCACATAGCAAAGAAAAAGGATATACTTTTTAGCCAGCTGTAGAAGTACACTTGAAAGAACGTCCTTATTTTGCAGTTATTAACATGATAGCGCGGCTAGTTTTCCTTTTTTAATTTACTTCATTTGAAAACATGGGTCATTGAATACTACCTATGCATTTAACACATGTAGTACTCTTTGTTGCTGCTACACGGCACAACCTAGTGTACTGGACCTTTTTTGTTACTAATTTTCTCAATGACTTACGTGTCATGCATGCCAGCATGCATTATTGAATTGGCATTCAATACAGATACTCTATGAATGACTATTGGCATGTACAACATGTAAGTCATTCATTTTGGCATTCTTTCTAGCTCTTTCTATTAAGTTTTCTTGGTTCAAGTGCAGCTACTTTTGTGGCTTTCAACTTGTCTCTCTTATTATTTTTGTGAGAAGCCTCCTTCTCCATTTTGTGAGCATTTTTGCTTCTCTTTTTCATCCCTTCTGTTTCATTTTAGTGCTCTTTCTGCCACTTAGATGAATTTCCATTTCCTCTCTCTTCCACACCCGACGGAATGAACTCTTCTTCCATTGCTTTTGTTAGAAAATTTCTACAGAGCATAGAGTAGACTTTTGTGAGAAGAGGGAAATGTTGTAGTTTTGAAATGCTGCTTGTTTTACCTGTTGTAGACACCTAAATTCATCCTTTTAACATTAATTTAATTTAATTTAATTAATGATCTCAGATAACATTATAGTTAATTTTTTTAATTAATTATATTTGTTAACACTCATCTATTTATTTAATTAAATAAATTCACTAATTAATAGTATTTGAATTAAATCTAAATACTACCTTTCATAATGTATTAAATTTAATTTAATACATGTTCCTCCATAGTCCCCTTTTAAATAAATTTTTAATTTATTTAATTCCTTCACATTCTTTATTTCTACGAAACCATGATTAAATTAAATTTTATTTTATTTAATCTTAAATCCAACCTAGATGTTATCCTACACACATCACTTTCTATCTAATAAACCTATTCACTAATTAACAAAGGTTAATTAGGCTAATTTTTGGATTCCTACATCCATTAGTCCTAATTATTTGCTCACACATGTGTGAGAAAATTTTCAAAAATAACCCTTTTCAAAAATTGACAAAATTTGCACAAACAAGGCTTCTTACATTTTATGACACTTCTTACACATTCTAAAATGGTGAAAATGGACTTTTTCACTTACACATGTACTTGAAGTACACATTAACTTTTCACATCCCAAGTTGCTCACACATGGTGAGCAAGTCTTGGACTTTGCATGGCTTATGTGTCTCCTTGGTGGCACCTATGTGGATTCCACATAGATGCCACCTCACCCCAGCCCTCCAAAATCCTATAAATAGGACCCTTGTCTCAAGCAAAATTCATTCCTTTTTGCATTAGAGTTATTATGCTAGTATATGCTTTGATTTTTAGAGTTTTTGCTAACCATTTGGTAGTTGTTAGATTTTCATTATAGACTTAGTATCATTCCATGCTTTTAGCTTCATTCATTTTTTGTTACTTGCATTCCATTGAGCTTGAGGATTGCTTTCATAGATCCTCCTTGAGCTTCTTTGGCCTCTTACATTTGAGTTTTTGAGAGTTGCTTCCATAGCTTCTTCTTGAGCATCTCAATCTTCATACTTTGCATTCATAGTGGGATCTATACTTGTGTTGGGAGAGCACACCCACAACCTCTCTAAGAGCTTAAATCAAGCAAGTCTTGGGTGCCCTTGCTTCATGCTCATCCGAGGTTATGGTGGAAATTAATGTTTTTTACAAGTTTATGAACATGTTAGATTAGATTGATTATGCTCTTTGTTGTTAACGTTTTCATGTTTGAACTTGTTCTTAACATGTGTATTTTCATCATATACATTTTGGTACACCCGGTGGGACCCACAATCCCATTTAGTAACTATTTCTCTTGATTTTGTGAAGGTTTCCTGTGAATTTTTTGGACAGGTGTCTCTGCACAATCAAGGCATCTCTGTCGGGCAACAGGCATCTTTGCCTGTCAACAGGTGTCTCTACACACAGGCATCTCTGCACAAAGGTGTCTCTGCCTGTACATAGGCGTCTCCACCTCTAGATATGCGTCTCCGCCAGAAAGAGTTTTTCTCTCATTTTAATTTATTTTAATCATCAAAACTTGTGTTTCATAATCACATTAAGGCTAATGATAAGTATTAAAACACCTAACTGTATCTGCAAATGAAGAAAAATACATGAAGCTAATTAAATCTTTTTTTTTATGCATATATGTGTCTCTGCATGTAAACAGATGTCTCTGCTATAAGAGGGAGTTTTCCTTTGTGTTGTTTTTAAGTTGATTAAGTAAACTTTTTTTGACATATTAAGGTTAAAAATCACTGTATTTTTGTCATTAGAAACCTTTTTATGCATTCGAAACTTAATGAGAAGAGAAAATTTTCAAACATTGGTGTTTAACTTCTACTTTTGTGCAGATAGGCATCTCTACCTATACATAGGCATCTCTACCTCTAATTAGGTGTCTCTAATAGACAAACATCTCTGTATGTAAATAGGTGTCTCTGACAGATAGGCATCTCTTCCTGTCAACAGGCTTCTTTGTCTGATTTTTGCATGTTTTCATAATATCTTGCACTTTGAGTTTTCTGATCTGAGTTTTTTTGGAAGAAACTGACATTTTGTGACTTCTAATAGTGATTTTACAGAATGTTGACCAAGGTTTGACCACTCTAAGACTACTAACTTTTTTGTTTTGCAGGACATTGTTAGAAGACCAAACACACTAAACTACTCACTAAGGTTGTTTTGTAGGTTGCCAAGGAGATTCAATCAAACATTGTGTTTTCTTAATGATTTCTTAGGAACCTAGCATTAAATAGGGATCCTTTTCTATAGATAATGATTCATTAGCTAGGGAATTATGCTCTTTTCTCCAAGTGAGAAAACCAAAAACCCAGAACCTTTTGAATTGTGGTCTTGAAGAAAAGACTTGGAATTAATCATTTGTTTGGTGTGTTTGGGAGAAAACCTCGTTGGATAAGAGATTATGCTCTTTTCCCCTTGAGGGAAAACGAAAAATTTAGACTCCTTGGGGCCAATCCATGCATTTACTTTCAATCCTTTAGATGGGCCTACCGGTGAGGTAAAAAGCTCCCGAGAATGACCCACTTGAGAACAAGGTGTAAGCCCACCACTCCAACTCACGTTAATGAAATTTGATTTTTGGGGTTAAAGCCTTGGAAGCCAGATGACATTTGAGCTTATACATGGCTCTCACCTAACATTTAGTAGGGCCTCGAGGTCTTAATCATGTTTACATGACTACTTGTGTCAAGGTGCTTTGTGGGGCTATATGTCCTAGTCGCGCTTGTGCAGACACAAAGAGTGTGTTCGAATGGAGATCCTTACTAGAAGCCATTAGTTAGAAGCCACACGGTTCACCTCTGAAAGGTTGATAATTTGTGTCTGAGGAGAATATTAATCTCCCCAAGACACTCACCATATCGAGCCCTCTTCAACGTTAACACTCTGATAATATGGCATCATGGAGCCATTGTGTGCTTGGTGATGGTCGTATTATAAGGAGTTTTTGGGTGTTTTCCTAAGTCAGTGAGCAAAGGTTTTCAATCTCAACCAACTTCCTTTTAGGGATAAAGAGTGTGCTTGTTACTTTTATTGCAAAAAAAAATCCATACACTTGACTCCTACAAGGTTGCTTTGTCCCTTGCAGGATTGTTTTTGACAAATGTGCTTGTAACCCAAATGTTTGATGTATGCATGAAATTAGTTCTTGCCAAGAACATCCTTTGATCTATCAAGATATTATCCTCAAGTCATGACAGATAGTGTTAAACATAAGAAATCAAAACTCCAAGTTACACGAGCCCATAGAGAGAAGAAAATCATCGATCAAAGGATTAAAGCCAACCAATCTTATTGGAAACCCATTTGAGAATTTCTAGAAGCTGTTGAGAAGTCGGATAAAATCATTTATAATAATCGGGTTGCTAATTTTGTTGCCAAGAACAAAGTGAACATGGCCTTTGTCACTTGGGAATCCTACGTCTAAGTACCTTTGATCTTCATTCCTCATCTTCTTCAAGTCATTCATCCCTTTGGTCATCCACATCCCAAAACATTAGGAGCATTAATTAGAATTTTGGACTTTAAATCATAATCAGATCAATCCATCTTTCACACCCTCATCAATCCATAGGGTGAAAGAATCATTCCAATAGTGTCTCATAGACCTTAATTCCAAAGATAACATTATTCCCTTACTACTTTGAGAACTGAGTCTTTCTCTAGTAGTCCTAATACAGTCCTTTTTTGTTTGGGGATCATCAAATTATCACCCAAACACAAGAATACTTTAAATCAAAACCAATCCTATGTTTGCATAATCACAGGGTCTTGTTTCACCTAGGTTTGTTCCAAACCTTTAAATCCAATCAATCCTTGAGGTTTAGTTCCTCTTTAATCCAATTTCATGAATCAATCTAATCTTAAATCAAATCAATCAATCCAATCAATCATCAAGACTTAATCATTAGTCCAAGTTTCTCTTAGATCACCAAATCCTTTTTCTTTCCATACCTCATCAACTATTCTCCCTTCTTCAATTCAACCATCCTAAGGTCACTCATGCATGGTACTTACCCAATCACAAGCAAATCTAAGACAAGAATCTCTCATCATGGATAATGATCGAGAAATTGTCTATCAAGAAGACTTTAATGACAAAGAAGAACCTCACATGGAATCCGACACGGTAATACCTAAAAGTGTCAATGCTAATCCATGAGCTAACGAATTTTTTGAGGATCCTAACAACTTAAGCTTAATGGAAGACCTAATCCAAGCCAATAGTGCCAATATCTTCATGAATCTTGTCCAAAGAGGTTTTACTCTCCCTGATAATTTTGATGAAACTTTGCTTGAGAACAACTTGATTCGAACCAACAAAAGCAAAGTAGTTCCATCAACATCTGATAACACAACTCAACCTCCCCCTGATACACTTGAGTTAATCTAACAACTCCTAAACAAGCCTAACTCAAACAATGGGGTGAGTAATGATGGTTCAAATGCGAGCCATGTACCCAAAACACAACCATGGTCCTCAAGACGACACCCTGCTTCTATTTTCTCAAAGCCTAGTGGAGTCCTAAAAAATCAAAATTATGCACAAGAAAACAACACCAACCAAAGACATAACACCAATCTTCCCCCTCCAGGGGGACATAATGCATCATTAGGAGGAGGAACACTTGAAGCCCATATGAGCACCATTAATCCTCTTCAATTAGTCCAACAAATTGATGAGCTCAAAGGCATGATGTTGGCTATGCAAAAAGGTGGGAAGAAGGAATTTTCTTTCGTAGAAATATGTCCTTATCCTTTTGACAAATCAGTCACTCTCCAGCCATTCCCTGCCAATTTTGAAATGCCAAAGTTTGACAAATACAAGGGAGATGCATGCCCTGCACAACATATCAAGGAATTCTATGTAGCGGCACAAGAAGTTTCCCACAATGATCATCTTCTCCTAAGACTTTTTACTAGAAGTCTTGGAGGACTAGCCTTAGAGTGGTTATTGAATCTTCCTCCGGGCTCCATCTCCACATTCCATGATCTCATAGAAAAATTTGTTACACAATATTCTTATAACATGGAACATCAAGCATCCCTCAGTGATTTGTGTAACATGAAACAAAGAAATGGAGAAACCTTTGCCAATTTTCTCCAAAGATGGCGACATCTCGCAAACCGCATGCCTTGGAAAATCCTAGATTCACATCTTGTTGACATATTTACTAAGAATCTAGTTACAGAAATTTCATTTCAGATGAATATGGCTGCCCCGAATTCCTTTGAGGCACTCATTAAATAGGGGAATTCTATTGAAGATGGACTTTTGATGAAAGGATAAATTAAACACTACACCCCTAATTCATCTAACAATACTAGTGATAAACCCAAGTTCTGGTCTAAGAACAAGGGTGTTGTTAATGATGGAGTGACCGATGCTAAACATGTCCAAAACATTCAAGCATCCAACAATAGTAACCAAGGAAATCACAATAATAATGATCAGAACAATCACAACAATAATCAAACCAATTTGAATAACCAAAACAATCAGAACAATTCAAATAACCAAAATCAAAATCAAGGATCTAGTTATCATGGCTCTCTATTCTCATGATATAATGGCAATAAAAACAACAACAATCGACAACAACCATGATGATAATTTACATAGCTGACAGATTCCCTTGATGTGATCTTTCGACGTCTAGTTGACCAAGGGATGATGGTTTATCCTAACACCAGGCCTTTCGACGAAAATCAACCTAAACCCAATTGGTATAAGGATAATGAATACTATGATTATCATCACATAAAAGGGCATGAGATCAAAAAATGCATGAAGTTTCATCATTTTGTGCAAGATTTGATCGATGATGGTAAAATTGAAGTAGAAAGACAAAATGCCTCTACTTCTAATGCCCAATTAAAAATGTATTCTAAACCTTTTCTAGAACATAATCAAAATAGTGCATCCACATCCAAGGGTTTTGCTTATGATTATTCAACAAACAAAATCTCAAGGGATGAACACACTTGTGGAAAATTAGCCGAAAATGATGTCTGTGGTTTTGACTCACTGTGTGGCCATATTGAACAATCTGACACCCATATAAACACGTTGACTTTAAAGAGTGCAAATTGCAATGTTACTACCCGCCGCCCTCGCGTAACTATACAAGTTGTTGTCAATCCACCTATTGTGGATCCACCTACTACACCATCTACCTTGACACGACCTCCATCACATTATGATTTGCTTTCCCAACTAAAGAAGACCCCTGCATAGATATCCATACTAGAGCTTTTGCATACATCCCCCATTCACAAAGAGGTCCTTGAGAATGCCCTAACCGAGTCTTGCGTCCTAGAAAATATCAATGCCTCTGAATTCCAAGCAATGATCTACAATTTGGCTTCCCAACAACACCTGGTGTTCACTGACAATGATTTTTGAGGTCCTAACCCTCATCATAATAAACCCCTGCATATCCAAGACACCATCCATAACACCCGCATCAAAAGAGTCCTTATAGATAATGGATCTGGTCTGAATCTTTGTACTTTAGGCATCATCCGTAATATCAATCTTTCTAAGGACCTCATTGATGTAAATAAGAGAATAAAAATAAAAATATATGATGACAGAGAAAGGGTGAGTAAAGCTCTCATTGCACTCCCTTACAAGTGGGCCCAACTCTTATTGAAACTACTTGTCAAGTGCTTGACTTGGATCTACCCTACAATATCCTTTTGGGTAGGTCATGGATACACGCTATCTCAGGTGTCCCATCCACATTTCACCAATGTTTGAAATTTCCACATCACAGAGCTGAAATAACCATTCCTGGCAATCATGAACCCTTCCAATATTGCAAAAGGTTGGAAAGAAAATAATCAAACTATTTCCCATTAAATGAATGTGTTCACCCACTTTCACAAGAGATTCCCATTCAGCACACTTCCTCTGAAGAACAATTGTCTAAGAAATCCAAGGGAAAAGAAAAGGTTACACAAGAAAAGAGCACTGAGTCTGAAAATAAAGTTAGGTTCACCGATCAAGGCTCGGGGGAATACAAGTTTGAAAATTCCCTATGCATTGGTCAGCTCCCTCCCTCTCCCAGGTCTTATGGAAAACCTTCACAACTCTTCCCTAAGGAAAATAAAGAAACTTGAAATGTAAACAGACTACATTTGAATATTGGGGGTCTCTCTCAAATGAGCATATGGAACATAATGTTCTTTCCTGGATTTTTTATGAAGAAGAAGACAAACCTGTAGACATTCCTAAAGGAAAGTAGATAAAGGCCACACCCATTGTTGAAAGTATGGGATATCACGGCACTGGCCTTCGAGAAAATGAAACAGGAATAAAAACTCTGATAAAAGCAACTAGATACCCCTGAGGACGAGGACTGGGTTCCATAGAAACTAAGAAAACCTTTACCAATGACTATTGTTTGATTGAATCTAATTCAAACACTAAGGAAGAGTTCTTTGAAGTCCCTTTCCAATATATTGAAAATGACCTTGATACCCGTGTCCTCCATATCACCCAATCTGACCTTTCCTCACCTAAACTTCCCCTTACCAATCCTAAACTGATCGATTGGGACCAACAAGATTCACCACCTACCTTAGACATATGTGATTCAGATGAGGCAGTTTTAGCACTTTTCAGACTAAGAAATCTCCAAGAAAATGAACACCAGATTCACTACAGTGAGCAAGCCTACTTTAGTAGCCAAGTCAATTCCCTTAGTCACAAAAATGAAGAAAAAGAAAATAAAAAAAATGATAAAACATCCTTGGGTGAAAACCTTTCTAAGGCACCTTTGGATGGAGAAAAAGACAAAATAAAGGATGCATCCTCTAGTGAAAACCTCTTTGAGGTGCTAGAGGAGGGGGAAATTGACTTTCCCTTCATGTCATTACCATCATAAAAATATTCTATCCTCATAGAAGAAACAATTGCAGTTAACTTGGGCACAGAAGCAGATCCTAAGATCACCTACATTGCAGCCTCTCTAGATGAGACAAAACAAGAGTCCATGACTGCATTCCTTAAGAAAGCCTACATTAACTTTGCATGGACATATAAGGATATGTGTGGACTTGACATTGACTTGGTTGTACATCATCTTCCTGTGGATCCTAAAATCAAACCTGTCAAGCAAAAATTACGCAAGATGCATCCCCAAGTAGCACTTATGGTTAAAGCTAAATTGCAAAAGATGCTAGATACAAAATTCATCAGACCAATAGACTATCTGGAATGGGTCTCAAACATTGTACTAGTAGGTAAACCCTCTGGGGGCATCCAGATTTGTACTGATTTCATAGATCTTAATCTCTCCTGCCCTAAGGATGATTTTCCACTTCCAAACATTGACATCATAGTGGATTTGACTATCGGCAATGAGATGTTGTCCCTCATGGATGGTTTTTCTGGATATAATCAGATTCACATAGTAGTGGAAGACCAACATAAAACTGCATTCACTACCCCATGGGGTACATTTTGTTATCAGGTCGTGCCCTTTGGTCTCAAGAATGGAGGCACCACATACCAAAGAGCTATGACGACCATATTTCATGACCTCCTTCATGTGATCATGGAAGATTATGTGGATGATATCTTAAGGAAATCCAAGACACGAGAATCACACATTGATGTCCTCACTACAATCTATGATAGACTGGAAAAGTATAAGGTTCGATTGAATCCCAAAAAATGTGTCTTTAGTGTGCAATCAGGTAAGCTCTTAGGCTACATTGTGTCTTGCAGAGGAATAGAAGTGGATCCTAAGAAGGTGAAAGCCATTTTGGAGATGCCACCTCCTAAAACTTTGAAACAATTAAGGAGCTTGCAAGGAAGACTAAAATCCATCCGAAGATTTGTGTCACAACTAGCAGACAAGGTGCATCCTTTCTCTCACCTACTCAGAAAGGATATTAAATTCATTTGGGACTGCTTGTGTCAAAAGGCTTTTGAACAACTCAAGGTATATCTAGCTAATCCTCTAGTGTTGGTCCCACCTATTCTAGGAAGACCTTTGATTCTCTACATCTCCACAACTACAGTAGCACTGGGTGATCTCCTAGGACAGTTAGATGACAATGGAAAAGAATGTGCCATCTACTATCTTAGCAAGACTTTAGTGGGTTATGAGATCAACTATACCACTATTGAAAGAGCTTGCTTAGCTGTGGTCTTTTGTACACAAAAGCTATGCCATTATATGCTTAATCACAAAGTATAGTTGATAGAAAAGATTGACCCACTTAAGTACTTGTTATCTAAAGCTGCCCTAACAAGTCGCATGGAAAAATGGGTCATGATCCTTAGTGAATATGATATTGTGTACACATAGCGCAAAGCCGTCAAATGGAAAGCAATAGAAGATCAACTTGCAGAGGCTCCCATTCCTAGAGATCATCCTATTGTCACAGATTTTCTTGATGAAACTATCATGACTGTCACTCCTAGCATTCAATGGAAGCTTTATTTTGATGGATCGTTTACCCATAAAGGATCAGGGGTAGGAATTCTATTTGTAACACCACAAGGGGATCTTATCCCTAAATCCTATAAACTTACATTTGCTTGCACAAACAACATAGCATAATACAAGGCCTTGGTCATAGGGCTTCACCAAGCTGTCAGATGGAAGATCACAAGTTTTCTTGTTTTTGGTGACTCCCAATTAGTTATCAAACAAGTCAATGATGAATTTCACACCAAGGATGACAAGTTTCTCCCTTATCAACACATGGTTGAAGATCTCAAACAACATTTTACAAGCCTCATTTTCCAGCAAATCCCAAGAGAAAACAATAAAGCAGCAGATGCCATGGCTACCATTGCTTCACTAATATCTATGCCAGAAACAAGCACACAATGTGAATTTCTTGTTGAGAATCTTATGGTCCTTGTCTATGACCAACCAGATTCTGAGATGGTGTGTGAAATTGTTGGTCCTGAATCACCTTGGTTTCAAGAAATCCTCACCTGCCTTCATGATAAAACCATTCCCCTCATGCTTACACCTAACCAACAAAAAACCTTCGTTTGCCACACTTCTCGTTACACAATCCTTGGAGACACTCTTTTTCATAAACACTTTAACGGAACTCTTCTTTGATGTTTGAATTTGGAGGAAGCACAAACGGCCTTGGAAGAGGTGCATCAAGGAATCTGTGGAGCCCATTCTAGTGGTCTCACTTTAGCAAAGAAGTTGCTTCGCACTGGATACTATTGGCCGACAATGGAACATGATGCCTATCATTATGTGAAAAAGTGTATTCCTTCTCAGCAGCATGGCGATTTGATACACACTCCCGCTCAATCCCTCCAACCCACCATCACACCTTGGCCTTTCTCCTGCTAGGGTTTTGACCTTGTGGGCTAGATATTTCCAAACTCTGTCGGTGGTCACAAGTATATCCTAGCCACCGTTGAATACTTTACTAAATGGGTCGAAGCAATCCCCCACACCTATACAACTAGTAAGCAAATTTTGAAGTTTATCCTGAATTATATCATTTACCGCTATGGCATCCCCAAAGATCTCCATACTGATAATAGAACACCCTTCAAAAATTAGGATGTCTCTGACCTTTGCAAGAAATTTGGCATTACCCAACATTGTTCCTCTAAGTATTTCCCACAGGGCAATGGTCAAGCTGAGGCTACAAATAAAACCATCTTAAAAATCCTCAAAAAGACTGTTGATGGCGCTGGCCGTGATTGGCACCTACAACTCAATCCTACCCTCTAGGCCTACCACACCTCCATCCATACTCCTACTGGCACCACTCCATTTTCCCTTGTCTATGGTTATGAGGCTATCTTACCCATTGAAATTGAGCTCCCTTCCCTCAAGATTTCTCTCAATAACCTAATGTCCAAAGAAGAATATAGGGTTGCTCACTTGCAAGAGTTGCAACTCCTCGATGAGAGATGCCTCAATGCCCTCAACCACCTCCATGTGTATCAAAATCGTCTATGCTTACATTTCAACAAGAAGATCAAACCTAGTGAGTTTGATGTAGGTGATTTGGTCCTACAGCATAACATGAAGAATCTCCAAAACCAAGAAAAGAAAGGGAAGTTTGAACCCAATTGGTTGGACCCATTTATTATTACTGCTAAATTTGGTTCTGGGGCATATCAAATTGCAACACCTGAGGGAGATTTGCTCCCTGATCCTGTAAACATCCTACATTTGAAGTGCTTTTATGCGTAACTCAGCATTCAATTCCTATACAGTGTTATTCAGTAAAAAATCCTAAAAATAAAAAAGAGATCTTGAAAATAATCCTAAAAATTAGAAAAAATCCTAAAAAATCCCTAAACATCAAAAAAGAAGAAAATCCTAAAAAGAAGATAATGTTCCTGAAAAAATCATTGTTTGGTACACACCTGGTAAATAGGCACCTTACAAAAAAAAAAAAAAAAAGCATTCGTCCAAAAGTGAAAACTTGGCAAACAAGCACTCTGGACAAGTATTATGGTGAAAACTTGTCTCAGGCACCATGATAGAAAATTCAAATCCATTGTCTCCATGTCCACTGTATATATCCACCCTCATCCTTGTCCTAGTTTTCAGTCATCGCTTCCCGCATAGCCATAAGGATCTACCTGCAATTCCCAACACGTTGAGCTTAACCCCATCACACTGAGCTTTTCCCAGACATAGTGATTGCAAAAGTGCTTATCAACATTAACATCAAAATTAAATCTCTAAGTTATTGTTCCTTTCACATCTATTCCCAGCGAATATCCATTTCAAAAACTCAATCTTTTCCCTGCAGGATGCATCCTTCCTCAATCGGCTCAAATCAATCTTATCAATCTTATCTCGTTCATGGAAAGAACTATGGACTGAATGACCACTTGGTCAGGAGGCCTTCTTTGTTGATTTTATCTTTTTGTATCAGTAGAACCTACTCATGATTACCTCGATCTTCCATATCTTGGTGCATTGTGACTGGTGAAATATGATACAAGTGTCGATTGCGGTATGATCTGTTTGTGGATACTTTAGGAATATTTTGTTGGTTTTCTAGTTATGATTATGTAGATCTTACTGGGGGCAACGGGTTAGCATACTTATGTCCCTTAAAAGACCTAAGTGTGCCCAGACCTCTCCAATAAGTA
Organism: Chamaecyparis obtusa; assembly: GCA_027943335.1. NCBI lineage: Eukaryota > Viridiplantae > Streptophyta > Pinopsida > Cupressales > Cupressaceae > Chamaecyparis > Chamaecyparis obtusa. The sequence goes on from BSBK01003953.1 coordinate 700,120, forward strand.
TATGTCATAGGTTCTATCATAGTCTGAAAATCTACATCTCTGTTTCGACAACTATCTGAGAGTCGAGTCCACACAACAAAACAATGTCAACTATATTTTTATGACACATGATGCATACCTCCAATTGCAATATCAAACTAGGGTGTGCTCTCCAACATGAACACAAGTGATCCCACTAAATCATGTAGTCATGTTGCATTTTAGTTTATTTCTTTTTTGCATTTTTGTTTGAGATAAGAGTCATGTTTATTCATCTTCTCATTCCTCTTCTCTAGTGGTTCAGATGATCCTATTGGTTATATCGGATACATAAATAAAAACATCATAATAATAAAGTGACACTAGATCATTCCATTACATTCTACTCCATATAGTTAAAATCATTAAATACATATTGCATGTCAAATATATCTCATTGTTCATTAATCATTAAATACACATTGCATGTCAAATATATCTATTTAACCATTCATCATTATCTAAGCATTGCACATTCATAAACATCACAAATGCATAATAAAACATCCATTCATATAAACTTTGCACATCATATAGTACACGTTTCACACACATCCTTCATCACACACGTCAGTATCATAATATAGTACTATGCATCATCTCATAATCCATCACATAAACTCATGAAATAACACCATAAAAATATTTGTATATATATCATAACATCCTAGTACATCACAAAATGATACATCAAGCACCTCAGTGCTACTATGCATGTGCATCTCATCTAAAATTCACAAAAAGAATTTATCCTGTATAATCAACTAGAGCTCATAACCACTGGAAGATGTCCATGTCATCCTAAATTCCCTTGTCCACCCCATTGAGTAGATCTCTCTGCTCATCTCCCACCATCACCACTTGTCTTCCTCTCTCTCGGTGGCCTGGCTACTGATCCTGATGACACCCCTCGAGTCCTCTCTGATATCTCTCACTTTGAATAAGGTCGTCATCTCTGCTCTAGAGGTATTGCCTTCTGATAAAGGCCAATGTAAAAGGTTGCTTCACTCCCTCTCCTCCCTGCCTCTTGTTGTGCATCCATCATGCATGTCAATAACTACCCTATGCCCTACGATGTCTCTCCCTATCTCAATAACTCCCACTCCCCTCGGTAAGTCTCTACCTGTCTCTACCACGTGTCCTTGTCCTCTGTCAATCACTAGGTGTGAATGTCTGCCTATCTCTGCATCTCCTCCATCTGGCCCAACAATCAGGCTACCTCCCTGTATACACCCTAAAATAGTCACCTAGACTTTGGGCCCCCATTTAGCAATTTATCAAATCCCTGAGTCAATATTTTCAAAAATTAACATTTTTCAATTATATCAATTTCCTTGATCAAATCATAATCAATTCAATATTTCCTAAAGTTTGAGCCTTATTTAATTTAAAAGAAAAAAAAATAAAAAATTTATTTAATTAAGAGAACATGCTCCCTTTTAATTAATTAAAAATCTCTTTTAATTAAATAATAAAATCACTTTATCCTAAGTCTTTATTTAATTAAAAAGAATTTCCTCCCCTTTTATTTAAATAAAAAAAAATTCACTTTTCTTCTTATCATATGTTGTACAAATAAAGTATTATTCTTATTTTATAAAAAGAGAAAAAATACTTTTTGTCTCATATGGACACTAAAGTCAACTCTTATTTTCCTATTGGAGGATATTTGTGCACAAGGATCAAGCTTCTTTTTTTTTCCACCGTTGATTAAGTCTTTTGCCTCTTAATCTCAATGGTTCATTTTCATCTCATTTCTTATAAAAGGAGAGCTCTCTTCCTCATTTGCATCTTAGGTTTTCATGCTAATATTATGCTGTAGGTTTTCTAAGTCATTTGGAGCTCTTTTTGAAGACACTCTTGCAATCCAAGCTTTGAAGACTTTGTTGCATCTCATTTCATATTTACTTTCATAGTTGCATGATAATGGAATTCTTAGTGTAGATTTTTTTTTATGCAATAGATTAATCTCACATAGTCTAAATAGGAGGGATTGGTCACATTTGTTCTTTCCTTTCATAGATTAGTTGCATTGTACTTTCATTTCCATAGACTAGATTGCATTCTCATTCTTAGCTTACTTGCATTGCATTGCATACATTTGGATTTTATTAGAGATATTGGCATTTTTTCCCTTGTCTTTGATTTGGAATCTTTCATTGTATGGTTGACTAGCAAGGTCATGAGTTCATAGTTCTAGCTGAGAGCAATTTTACAAATCTTGCAACTCCATGCATAAAGAGCTATGGATCGATTTGTGAGGGCTCATTCTTGAGTTTCCTTGCATGTAAGGATCCATAGAAGTGCACTACTTTTGTGTGTATATTTTTTGCACCCACCGTGAGGCAACCCACCTCTTGCATGTTGGTTTTGATTATTTTTGGAGCTAATCCTTGTGTAGATTTATTTGGAGATGGAAAACCCTAGATTTGAATGATTTGATCATATCTCACAAATGGTTTAGTGTTTTGGTCTAAACATTTTTTTTCAAGTTGGTAACATATCAGAGAAACTCAAATAAAAAATTTAGAATTTTTTGAGGTATTTTTTATTTTTTATAATTTTTTCTTCATTTTTCATAAAAAATTAATTTTTGGTGCAAATTAGCATATTTTTCAGAAATTTTTACATTTTCGGAAAGCTCTTCAAATTATACAAGGGGTCTATTCATTTTGTTTTTAATTTAGAGGTCATATCATAGCTCATTTGGTCAATTTATAAAAACTATTCTATTTTGAGAAAGTGGCTCTCTAGGGCACAAATGAAAAGATCTTGTTGAAATTTTGACATTTTTGGAAAGCTCTCTATTTTTTGATAGAGGTCTCTTTTTTGCATTTTGGGTTTAGGGTCCAAATTCATGTGGTATAAGTCCAACCTTGTTGACAAGGTCAAAAAATCAAAATTAAAAAAAGGGTATTTGATGATTAGCAAGCGCTTATTTTTCACATGGTTCAATGCATGATGTAAGTTGTCATTTGGATTATTTTCTGGTTATTATTTCTCATAACAATTGATTTCTATATATAACCATCTTAGGGTTTGCATAAGTTGAATATACATTGCATATCTTGTTTGCTTGTTTTCTTGTCTTGTTCATTTGAAGGTTCATGGCTTGCTTTCATGGAAAATGCTTAAAACAAACAAAAAAAATGTAAAATCTACTAAGCACATTGCATTGGACTTGAATTATTTTGTTACATCCTTAAAACATTTAGATTTTAGAATTAAAAATGAATCTCTCATGCGTTTGGCTTGAGTGTTTACATGTTTTCATAGAACACATTTCAATTGATGCTCTTAATGAGAAATGAATGAACATAAATTTACTTTCATACAAGTTTGTGTAAGTGAATGCTTGTGTTTAAACCTTAAGTAATTCTTGGTTCCAATATCAAATATTTGATTGAGTGATTGAGGGCATGGATTCATTCCTTATTTACATAAGGAGTTAAATGCACCACTTTGTGGACTCACTCTATGTTTACTTGGAAAGTTAAATATTCTATTTGTTCAACCCTTTTTCATTTGTGAGTAGTATTGATAAGCAACTTTAGAGTACTTTTGATTGATCTTGTTAGCTAAATTGGTTGTTGGACTCACTTATTTCTAATCGCCCCTCATTTCCGCCCTTTGGATGCAAGGTCAGCATTCATACATAGGGGAGGGGTCTACTTGAAAAGAGCGTTAAGTGTTCCACAAAGTTCTCCCTTTTATGCTTTCTTGATCTCATTAGTTTTCTAAGGTGTGGACTCACTTTGAGTTTGTGTGAGGAGTTAAATGTTTCACTTTTGGACTCACTTTGAGTTTGTATGAGGAGTTAAATGTTTCACTTTTGGACTCACTTTGAGTTTGTGTGAGGAGTTAAATGTTCCACTTTTGGACTCACTTGAGTTTGTGTGAGGAGTTAAATGTTCCACCTTGAGGACTCACTTCACATTCACTTGAAGAGTTAAATGTTCCACTTTTGGACTCACTTCACATTCACTTGAAGAGTTAAATGTTTCACTTTTGGACTTGCTTCACACTCACTTGAAGAGTTAAATGTTCCACTTTTGGACTCACTTCACCTTTACTTGAAGAGTTAAGTGTTCCACCTTTAGTGTTTTAAATACTTTTGATAGTGAATTACTTAATTTTATTTTTAGAAGGCCTACTTGGGGACACATCACCTCAAGGGATGACCTTAACTTTCATGTTCTAGTGGAGTATAAATAGCGGGTGGTGAATCGAAAGACACCTCTCTTGAAAATTGAGTTTGATATCACTCTTGGCTAAGCCTCAAAGAACTTTATACCTTTGAGAAGTGAAGGAGGAGATTTGGGTTACCGTCTCCCCCCGACTATGTGATTTTGGATTCTTCTCATCTATAGATTTGGGCCTCATGTACCTTGCGTATATCGAAGACTCCTTTTAGAAAGCCATGTATATCCTTGTAGATAGCTTGTTAAGGTGTTGTTGTGTTCTATGTGCCTACTAAAACATTTTCAAGAACATACACAAGTAGAACCTTTAAGGAGTAGAAATATTAAGTCACTATCCTTGTTCATGCGCAAGGTTTCTTTTCCCCTTGCTCATTGTTTGAAGACAATTTCTTGCTTGAACTCCTTGATTGTTGTCTTATGTGCTTGATAAAATGCTGAAAATCTATTAATGTGTCTAATTAAACCACAAAACAACTAAATTCCTAAGTTGAAACACCCAACTTTTTACAGCTTGCTCAATTTTCTATCCTATCATTAGAGACTTGTTTTGACTTTAAATCTCTAGTTTCTACCCTCTAGGAATAGCATCAATTGGCTTACAAGGCCACTTTGGAAATAGTTGTCAGGTTAGAAGGTTATTCTTGGTGAGAAAGCTTATCTCTAGAATTGTTAGCTACATTCTTGGAGAATTTTAGTGCTCTTATTGTCCAAATCACTTTCATTTAATCAATTTCAATTATATTTTAGCCTAGTCCAACCTCCTGATTCAAAAGTGCAAGGATATTCATCCTTTGATTTTAGCACCTCTTTGACAGTGTTGGTAAAGCCCCTTTATTTCTATCTTTTCATTTCATTTTGGACAATAGAGAACTTTGATTATCCTAGTTTGGTGTTGACACTTTGCGAGGTCACCCTATCATTAAGAATGTCTTTCTTTCATGTCAGTTACAACAAGGTACCAAGTCAATCAAGGGAAGCGACCCCCTGTTGTCTTTAGTCAGTTACCACCAGTTAAGACTTGTCAATAGCATAAGGGAAAAGGACCCCTTTTTGATCAATCTCCTAAGAGTGAATCTGAGATTTGTTTTAATCCGAAAGGTAATCCTAGTGAAGTGAGTACCTCTTTATCACCCATTTCATCAAGTATGGACATGAGTTACACCTTCACTCGACAACAAAGAGAAGCAATGAACCAGACTCTTGATGACATGTTTCAACGGCATAGGGGTAACATGATGTCTGCTGGGTCTGCATATGCTAGTCCACTTGCATCACCCTCGATCAACACAAGGTATCTTGATGCTCACCAATGAGCTAAGAGACATCACCAACAAACTCACTTAGATTCAGGGTCACAACATGAAGATCAGAACAACGAGTGTAGTGACCACCACATCAATACAGCCAATGCAATCAAATAGTCAAGGCAACCTTCTCCACTTAGAGATACCTCTCGATATGCAAATACGAGATTGAAGAGCATTGAAAGGGAGAAGCAAGCCTATCTAGATGAACAATCTGCTAAAAAGGAGAAATTTAGACAACTAGAGGAAGAGGAACGTGCATTATTAGACATTAAAAAAAGAGTCGCTCAAGAAGAAGAAGATAGACTCTATGCACAATAACTCCAAAATTGATTCAATGGGAGGGGTACTAATAGTGGGACCCACTCACCCTCGTCTACTCCCTCACCAAGTCCTAGAAGAAGGTCAAGGATGCCCTCAAGATCCCCAAGTCCTAGAGGTAGAAGGACTTCAAGATATGATCACCGTAGGAGACAGTCACCTCCTAGACTTTCAAAGCAACCCTCCCAACAAGCACATCATGGCTCACAACATGGAGGAAGTTATGCCAACTTTGATCATATAGATTTTATGGCTATGCAACAAGAACCATCCTTTCAAGCATATCTAGAAAGGTATGTGGAAAAAAATAAGGATTAGTTCCTAGAAAGTCTCATCAACAAAGGTGCTAAGGTCCCATATAATTTTGATGTGGACCGAAAGGTAAAGAAGCAAGATCCATCAACTAACGAGGTGATCAAACAACTTCAAAAAGATATAGAAAGGATGAGGGCTCCTAAGAGCACATTTAATTTGGACTCCATATGTCCCAACCCAATTGACAAGAGTGTGGTGTTGGTTGAGTTTCCTAAAAAGTTGAGTTTCCAACCTATGACAAATATGATGGCGTTGGTGACCCTCACAACCATGTTAGACAGTTCTACATAATGAGCTTTTCTTTTCACCATGAAGACTCCTACTTGATGAGATTATTCCCAAGGAGTCTCAAGGGTCAAGCCATGGAGTGGTTTACTAACCTTACTCCTCTAGTTAAGACATTTAGAGAGCTTGTGGAAAGATTTGTTCAACATTTTGCTTACAACTTATCAAGGTCAGTCACCATGCTTGATTTGTGCAAACTCAAGCAGAATCAAGGGGAATCCTTTGTTACCTTTCTACAAAGATGGAGACGTTTGTGCAGGAAAGAATAGACATCATTGTGAGCAACTTGGTACGAAATTAAGGTATGAAGTAAGGAAGATCCCATTTAATTCTTTTGATACCATGGTAGAAGTGGAATGTCGCATAAAGGATGTCCTAAAAGAACAAAGAATTTTGGCCAAAACAACTAATAACAACAATGGCCAAAACAACAATAATAATGGTAATAAGGATAAAAAGAACTCCTATTGGAATAATAATAAGCAAGTGGTCAATGACGGAGTTGTTGACTCATCACAACCTAAGAATGAAGGAGTTCTTAATCTCTCTAATGCAGTCCAAGCCATGAAGTTGCAAACATCTTCAGCACAACAAGAAAATAAACCCAAGTATCAAGGGAGACCTAAAATAGAAAAGAGACAATTTACCAAACTTGGGGACTCCTATGCAGACATTTTCAAGACATTAATTGCTCATAATTTGGCACAACCTCAAGATCCTACAAAGTTCTGCATACCGGATCCTAAACCTCATTGGTGGGATGAGAAGGCTTTCTGTGTCTTTCACAATGGAATTGGACATGATATAGAAAATTGTTTTAAACTTAAGCATCTTGTCCAAGATCTTATTGAAAGTGGAAGATTACAAGTTGATGGTTTAACCACTAATGTGGATCACAAAGCTTTTAAAGAACCCTTGCCCAAATATGAGAAAGGAGAGAATTCTAACAACAAGAACGGCAAGGCTACTATCAACTACACCTACACAAATGCTAAAAATGTTATTAATATGCTTGAAGTTGTTGATGATAATGTCAACATGATGAGAGGGAAAGACACTTATGGATATGATGTGGATTCAACTCCTATGCCTGATGAAGGACCCATTGTGGTACTAAGAGGTCCTCACACGAAGGATGTCTCAACCCCTCAATGCAGTCACTAGGAGTTAGTCTCAAGCTCCCATTGTTATTAGAGGTCCTAACTCTAGTAAGTCTAAGCAGCCAGTGTCAAAAGGTGTTCTTCCTAAATCTGCTATTGGTCCTAAGTTGAATTATAATCTTGTTGACCAATTACAACATACACCAATGCAAATTTCAATCTTTGACCTTTTGGAATTATCCCCTAAGCATAAGCGTGTCCTTGAGGATGCGTTGCGAGCGGCTAATGTCCCTAATGATATAGATGTAGATCAATTCCAGAATATGGTCAACCACTTGGTTAGACCTCACTACCTTACATTCTCAGAAGATGACAAGTCATTAAGCCACCCACACAATTTGGCCCTTCATATAGAGGTTATGATCCATAAGACCCGTGTCAGGCGCGTGTTGATAGATGGGGGTGCTGGGCTTAATATTTGTTCTTTGAGCTTATTGAAGGCCTTGGGTTATTCAGAAGAAGTCATTGACACAAGGAAGAAGATAACTATCAAGGCTTATGATGAATCAGAACGTAGTTCTAAAGGATTGGTTGTTCTTCCTATCCGAATTGGTCCTGTAGAGAAAGATATTTTGTTTCAGATTGTTGATGCCGGTCCTTTGGCTTACAATATTTTATTGGGTAGACCTTGGATACATGAGATGCAAGCAGTCCCATCTACTTATCATCAGTGTGTGAAGTTCCCTTATAATGGAGTAGAAGTTTGCATACCTAGGGATAGCACATTGTTAGTCAACACAATTTCAGCAAGGTCTCACATTCCTTTGAATAGGGAGGCTGACACTTTTGATACTACATTTGAACAATGCAAAGATAAATTCAAAGCCATGGATCTTGGCATGGGGGATTTCAAAATTGATTCATTCACAAAATTGCCAATTTCCCCTAGGTCTTATGGCAAACCTTCTCAAGATATGAAGCCCTCATCTTCAGCCATGACATTGTTCGACAAGTTTGTAGAATCCTTAGTTCCGATTCAAGAGGAATAAGAAGAGGTTGTTGTTAGGGACTAGATTTATCAAGAGGAGAAATACCGACATAATGAGGATGTTGCACCTTCTCCTTGAGCTTATGGGAGAGGGTATACATTGGTCAAGAATATGGGTTATCCAGGACATGGTCCCCTTAGTCATCAGTTGGATGCCAAAGCTGAACCTCTTAACCATGCCCTTTTTGGATGAAGGAATAAGTCAACAGTTAGCTTAGGTTTTGCAAATAAGAAATAGAAAAGTGTCCTTGACTTAGCTGTGATGGACAATGACAATGACTCAGACTACACACCTAATCTCTCTAATCAACAAGACATGTCTGATGATTGGGTGCCTTCAAAAAATCTCCTTTGGGGAGATTCAAAAGATTTGACAATTGACAGTCCTACTATCCCAGCTGCGACAGATAGTGACTATATGAATGCTAGATTGACAATGGAAAGTGTTGCTATCTTAGTTGCGACAGATAGTAACAATGTTAGTGCTAGAGAAAGGGAAACCTTTCCTAACCTTGAGGCTTCTACATCACGAGGCCCAAATAATGATTCAGAGACAGACTCACATGAGTTCGAATGGGACTCACTTTCAGATGCAACAGTTAATTTGGACATGGATGTTGTCCATACTTATAGTACTCAACCAGATGTGACCAACGAGCCTAGTGTAGGACTAGAGGATTGGACTCCTTGAATTGCCTTAGTGGACGACGCTTTGTTTGGTAGGACAAATCCTGATTCGGGTATCTTAGAAGGAGACTTGATCAATCCCAATTGTATGGTCGCCAGAGATAACACCTTCCACATACACAATGTTGAACCAGTCATTGACCTACCCCTTGTTCATTTCCACCTAATTGATTGGTCTCAACATCACCAAGAGCCTCAGTTCTTAAACTTTCAGAATGACTATGAAATTGTCTGTTATCTAAATGCTCTTGAACCCGTAGTCTCTTCCACTAGTGAACCAAAAACAAGTATGACAGAGCCTGATATTAAGTACCTTAGTCTAAAAATAAAAGAAAAAGAAAAAAAGAAAAATGGTTTTGATGGCAAAAACCACTTTGTGGCGGTGTCAGTATGTGTGTGAAAATTGTACCTGATCTGTAGACACAACACTTCAGTAAAACATTAGAGGTTAGTGATAATCAAAATCGTGCAAAATTGAAAGTTATCTAACTAAGCGATTTACTGCCTTCTAATAGGTGCGAGATTAATGTTCTCAGATTGTAATCGAGATTAGTGACCTAGACGACACCTAAATGAAGGATTTGAATGCAAAAGATGGATATGAAATTGAATGCAATTAATCTATATTTTTTATATTTTCTATGCAATAAGAATGATAAACTGATATGAATCTATGCTAGATGAAATTGATATGCTATGAATGCTATTGAAAATTGATATGCAATGCTAATCTAACAATGATATGCAATATGAATGCAAAAATAAGATTGATCTCACAAAGATGTCGATTCGCAAAAGCTTTGATTCTTCAATTCCAATTCTCCAGCGTAAGTTTGCACAATTATGAAATGATTTGTGAAGAGCTGAGCCTTTAATTTATAGAAATCCAGGGCTTTGGAGGTGCATGAGAAAAAGCCATAAATCACTCAAATAAACTCAACTTGATTTTTGAGTTATTTTTAAATAAAGATAATTAAGTCACAAAAATCATGCAAAAGCACAGTTCAACTCGAATTAGAAGTTTAGATCAATTTTAAAACTCAAAAAGATGTTGAGTTTCAAAAAGCTAACAACTTGCATTGATTTTCCAATTTTGAGTTTAACTGGTCCTTGAATGTGCACATGGATAATTATGATTTAATAAATAAATAAAGTGATTTATTCTCAACTTAACTGCTTTTTGAAATAAAATAATTAATTTATGGGTTAATTAACTATTTTACCAAACTTTTATTAAAAATTATATTATTAAATAATGACAACATGCTTTAATTAATTAAATAAGAATTTAATCAATTATTCATAGGAATTTTGATTTATTGTCAAAATTAAATAATACAATTAATAATAGATAGAATTAAATTTAATTAAACAATTAATTTGGCAAGATATTAAATCTAATTAATTAAATATGAAAATATTCAATTAATCAAACTTAGGATAAATATGATTTATTTCCAAATAATCATTAAATTAAAGATAATTAAGATAATTAGGAATATTGCTAGGAATATTCCCTGATGCAGAATTTAAGATAATCAATTATGATTCGATGATGTTTAGATGTGCCTTAGATTACGACTTTGATGTCGATTTCGTTCGATATGAAGATGTAGGAGATTAATGAACTTATAGCCCATTTTTGGGGTATTACATTTTGCCCCTCTTTGAATTACTGTGCGAAGCGTAGTGATTCAAAGATAGTCTGTGTTTGGTAAAGATATGAAACTGATTCAAAAGATAAACCGATCTTAAGATAGAAACCGATTGAAAGATATTGAGATAGAAGGTCCTGAATGACCAGAGATAATGTTTACTATAGTAGCAATGAACCGATGATTGCGAAAAAGTGTCAAAATGCCTGATTCTGAACCTTAGGATTGATAAGAAGTGAGTGACCCATTCTAGACTCGATTGTCTTAGCAGAACTAGCAGGTATCACATCCGAACCCTTCAGTTGCCGAAGAACCAAGGAAAGAACACTATGATCTTATGGTTGCAAAAACTGATACAGTTTACAAGATTAGGAAAATACCAGATTGATATGGATCGATGAATCTGATATGCCCCAAGTGATGATAGATTTGCCCCGAGTGATGAGGACTTTTGATGAATCAGCGACTAGACGTGATTGTTTGTCTTGATCACTGATGAAAGATATTGATAGATTTGATCGATAGAATTTGATTTACAGACTTTGAATGATGTGCAATACCATGCCCCCTTCGGGATTAAAATTGAAATCTGACAAGAAAAGTCAGCGTTGATAGTTTAGAAGCATGTTAATTGATTTGAGAAGTGGTTAAACACGTCCAAGAACGCATTCTGCATCGTTGGAAGGTCCCAAAAGACCAAGTTTGACTAGGTTTGACCATGAGTTGACCATGGCTGACCAAGTTGAAATTTCAATAGTTTGATGTGAGATAATCAGTTAAGTTGAATTCTGGATTTCTGTGAAGATTAAAGGTCGATTATGCAAGCAGTAGACCGTCCTGGTCCCAAAAATTTTAAATCGCGATTTTGACAGAATAAACGATCTCATATTTCAATTTTGATCCTGAAAATGGATTTAGAATGTCGAAATTAGCCAGGGGTGCCATTTTCATGAAAAATAGAGCACTTTTAAAAATTAGGTTGAAAGCTATATAAAGGCCGGAAGGGTCATTTTCAATTCATTTCAACCCTTTGACTTTAGAGATTCTGTGAAGCCCTCTGAATGAGAAAAATGGCAGACCAGTGAGAATTGAAGGTGTCTGTGAGTTCGCACCATTTTGAGCGCAGCCGAAGACATGACAGACCTCGACAGTATGGACATCCGGTAGGTGGACCTCTGTTCCCCTCTGAAAATGCATGCTTTTGATGATTTATAGCATTTTTAAATTTTTCCATACACATTTTTAGTTTTAGAATTTCGTATGTGTAGAAACTCGTACGAGTCCCAGTCTAGACTCGTACGACATTTCATTTGAATTTAGTTTGTCATTTCAACCACGCCCAAGTGTCGTATGAGAGGGACCCTTGTGTCGTACGACATTTCATCGGGTCCCTCGAAACTCGTATGAATCCGGGTGAAGTGTCGTATGAATATGCATTGTCGTTTGGTCTATTGTGGAATGTCATACGACATTTGAAGCTAGTCTGGAATGTCGTTTGAAAAACAAAGTGTTAAAAACTCATTTTTAGGTCAAAAATCTAACTTTTCTGATCCTTCTGCCTGATTGCGGACACTTTGCCCCACCTTCTAAAACTTCAAAAACTGTGTCATTTTGTTACTTTTGGCCTGATTTTGAACTGAATTTCTGATAAAATACCTTGTTTCTTTATGATTTAGGTCACATATCCCGATGTACATGTTCACCATTCTTATCCGGCCACCTAGAGATTGTGTATCGCCTTGCCAGACCCTATGAGGGTTCATCTTGCTACATGTGATTTTGAGCACTTGATACATTTACCCGATATTAGGGTAAATCATGACCTACTGACTGCGCTGATAGAGCGATACCATTCTGAGACATAGACCTTTCACCTGCCTACCGGAGAGATCACTATTACACCAGAGGACGTGTATAGGATCCTTCATATTCCATTTCATAGTCCTCGTCGGCCTGAGTATGTGAGCGGAGGATCTACTGGTCTGCATGCTTTCAGACGACTATTCGGTGATGATACCTAGCTGACTGGGTCTATATCCTGGGAGACACTCGTGCAGAGATATGGGCAGACACATCGTCTAGATTGTATCATTGCGGGGATGATTGGAGAGTTGATTATGCCTGGCCGTCAGCAGAATGACTTCTTGATGGGATGGGCACCTATGGTAGCACTTTTGATGGCTACACCCACTGAGCTTGCTTGGGGTCAGTGTCTGCTGGCTCACTTGTATTCCGAGATGCACGAGGTCATGTATCAGGACTGCAAGACATTTGCTTCAGGAGCATTGGTACTACAGATATGGGCTTGGGAGCATATCCCAGTTTTGAGGCCAATTTTTTAGACGCAGAGGCAGCCACAGGACCGTGTCATTTATGCTTATGTCGGCTATGTCACACAGGTTCGCATGGGACACACCGAGTACTTCCACCGGTGTTTAGATGATATGACCTTCGTGATCTGGAGGCCATATTTACAGATAGAGGCCTGGCCTACTATGAGAGAGCAATTTTCATTCTTTTTCCAGAGGAGGACACTGATAGGACGGACCTCCACCGTCTTGGAGAGATTTTTTATTACTAGAGTCTGGCATCAGTATGGACATATTCAGGATGTCCCTCAGGAGTATACTGCTTATGCCCGCATTGTGCATGAGATAGGGCTCGAATGGACACCACGGCTCAGTTATGCTGTATGTGCTGATGAGTATCGTCATATCATTGGGAGAGACTGGGAGTATCACCCAGAGGTGGTGGATGCAGGGGTTACAGATGCATATGTGGCATGGCTTGCTGATCACCGGACTCACCGATTTTCTGATCCTACAGAGCTGATACCCTCCATGGAGGAGGCTATGGACGTTACAGGGGCTCCTATGAGAGCAGGACCGAGACCACAGGTGGTACACCCTACTCCTCTAAGACAGAGAGCCATGGCTCCCTCACAGAGAGCACCAGGACATGCGAGGCCTCCATGTCCTTCTACATCTACAGCGGGTACATCTTCTGGGACATGGAGAAGAGGTGAGAGTGGTACACTGGGTGGAGTAGGATCTACAGATGATGTTCTAGGAGCTGAGCATTTTCTAGGTGGTACAAGTGTGGATGACACATTTGATTTGGGTGCTGAGGTTAGATGCCGTAAGGCGCACAGGGTTAGCATTCCTTCACATATAGATTAACCAGCATAGGACACAGATATGCCAACAGCTGATGCAGAGCCTGCAGTTCCTCTTACTTCGGCCGAGATTATCAAACGGCTTAGAGTCCAGGTCTGGGACCTGCATATAGAGAATGTCAGATTAGAGGAGAGGCATCGAGAGCCAGATAGGCAGCGTACAGAGCAGCGCTCAGAGATGCAGAGATTACAGGCAGAGGTGATTCATCAGACTGCGCGAGCCTCATATTATGTATCTACTTACTATGCAGTAGTCCCTGCTGCACAAAGAGTGCCCACCTATTCTCAGTACATGGTAGCATCAGAGGGAGCTAGGGCACCGAGAGCGGAGGCGATACCAGATGCACCACCTCCTCCTCCACCAGATGCAGAGGAGCATGCTGACAGTTGATTTCTCTTCTCATCTGTTACTTTCTCATTGATACATTATTATGTCTGATAGTTCTATGGAGCTCATTCGTTTGTACCCTGTGCTAGTAGTGCACCCCTGACTATTTGAGATTTTTGATATATAGATGAGATCGATATTTTTGGTTGTGACATCATGTGTACTTGTCATTTTTGTTATGTATGATGATATCATGTGATGTTAATATGAGTAGTGTAGAATGTATGTATGGATCAATGCAATGCAATTATTTCTTTCATATGTATGAATGTTATGCAGATGTAATGATTATGGAAATATGTATGTTTATGCAATGGATGTAAATGTAATGCAATAAATGTTTATGATACGATATGTAAATGCAACGATATACATGATATGTTTTGCAGGTTGATGAAGACAAGTACTCAGTCTTATGTCAAAAAGATGGTTAACCCAGGAGGATCATTGCTTGCGATTCTGTGAAGAGACCTTCGAGTTAGGTTCAGCTCTTGTTAGATTGGAAGATGTGATTGAAGAATCATTTAAGCTTCGAAGTTTATTTAGCCATTGTGAGATTATGCAAACATGCAAAATGCAAAGAGACATGCAAGATGAAATGCAACCTAAGACCTAGGACCTAGTCACTGATCATGTGTCGATTTGTTATCATCATTGAACTTTTAGGTAACCGGATAAATCAATACAATGCCCACTAGCTATGAAACCATAGACATATGAATATCGATTTGTATGTGCAAGAATCAATACAACCCCCACTGGTCAAACAACCATGGATGTATGAATATTGATTTTATTTTTAGAATGTCGGATTAGATATAAGCACCAAGGCACAAACACCAGGATGACCTGAATATCATGTCCATTTTGATATAGCAATTTGTATAAGCATCAAAACATAAACTTCGTGATAACCGGAATACTCCTTGCATTACAAACACATCAAACAATCAAAAGATCATTCTAAATCTAGTGTGAATTACCCGTAGTGACCCTTTATCATTCACCTCCTTAGGCAAGATCGCGTTTCACAGTAGGAGAAAGAATTTACTTCAAAAAGATAATAGTTAGATCAAACGTCCTTGAATTTTTTGGGTATCAATGGTTGAGGTACGCATGGCCATCCAATTCGAGATAGAGGCTCTTACAGTCGGACACCATTTCAATCCGAAATTTCCAAAGTTGTTAGATTTTCACATACAAGCAGAAAACAAAGAAAAGATTATGCCCCCAGTCATCACTCTCTAAATTCTATAAAGGACATCATCGAAGAGCTTGAAGGGACACAATATGCAAAAATCTCAATGCGAATCAGTAAGCATACAAGGAGATAAAAGCATGTAAAAAGCATAGATCATTTTCAGTTCAGTTTTGATGTTTGATTGTTGTGGATGCAAAATCCTTTCTGGAGACAAGACTGATTGACTGACTCACATGAAGCTTCAAAGGACTCTGGCTGGATATGACACGTCTAAGATACATGGGAGACCATAGGATATGACATTGATTTCCCCCAAGTGTTAAACATTGATAGGATACAGGCGCTCGAGCTGGTTGGTGTACAGACCGACTTATTGAAAACTGGAAATGCAGAAACAAACCGGGAGATATGTACAAACTAAAGCAAGACTGAAAGCTGGGAAAGACCAAGATTGTGCTGATAGATGGAGTGTTTTGAACAAGTGGTGCCCGTTTGCCAGGTTTTCACCATCTTGGCAGAGATTCTATTTTTTCTACCAAGGTGCCTGTTTCCAAGTTTTCACCAAGGCATTTTTCTTTTCTCATTTTTTTAATTTTTTTTTTGTATTTTTCTTTTTCTCAATTTTTTTGAATTTTTTTATTTTTTTTTATTTTTTTGTGAATCATCAAGGTGCCTATTGCTAGGTTTTCACCAAGATGTTCATTTTTTTCAGGACTTTTTCCAATTTTTAAGATTTTTTCAAGACATTTACCAAGCACTGAATGCCTTAGGTGTAGAATTTCTTTAGATGGAGAACGTTGATTGGTTCTCAGAGCTGGTCTCCTTCAGTTATTGAGAGTTGATAGGCACTAGAGCCAAAAGTAGCAGTGATTACAAAGGGACCCAGCCAGTTGGGTTTGAACTTCCCCTTGCGTTCTTGATGGGATTGATTTTTAGGATTTTCTCTCAGGACTAGATCACCAACCTAAAATTCTCTATGTCTAACTTTCTTGTTGTAGCCTCTAGACATTCTCTTCTGATATACTCTAAGATGATCATACGCTGCTTGTCTGCGCTCATCTAGTAGTTCCAGTTCTTGCAACCTAGACACTCTGTAGTCATCGTCGGTGACAAGTCCATGCATTCTGATTCTGAGTGATGGGATTTCAACCTCAATAGGTAGTATTGCTTCAGACCCATAAACTAAAGCGAATGGTGTAGCCCCAGTAGGTGTTCTGATACTTGTTCTGTAGGCCCATAGAGTTGGATTGATCATGAGATGCCAGTCTCTTCCTATTTTATTCACTGTTCTGTGCAAGATTTTCAAGAGATTTTTATTTGAAGCTTCAGCTTGTCCATTCCCTTGAGGATAGTAGATAGATGACCAATGTTGAGTAATCTTGAATTTAGCACATAAGTCATCTAGATCCTTGTTTTTGAATTGTCCCCCGTTATCTGTGATTATAGAGTGAGGGATCCCATATCTGCAAATGATGTAGTTCAGGATGAACATAGAGATCTGTTTCTCCGTTGCTTGTGTTAGAGGAACTACTTCTACCCATTTTGTAAAATAATCTATAGCTGTGATTATATGGGTATGTCCATTGGAAGAGTGTGGATGGATAGCACCTATGAGATCAAATGCCCATTGTTGAAAAGGCCATTGTGTAGTAAAGGGAATCAGATCTCTCCCTGGAGCATGAATCAAGTTGCCATGTACTTGACACTGTTGACAATTTTTAGCAAATTTAATAGCCTCTTTCTCCATTTCAGGCCAATAGTACCCAGCCCTAATAAGTTTTCGAGCTAACGTTAAACTGTTCGAGTGTGACCCACATATACCCTTATGGACTTCCTCTAATGCACGTTGAGACTCTTCCCATTCTAAACATCTAAGCAGTGTACCATCTAGACCTTGTTTGTATAGATCATTACCAATGATGACATATCGGGATGCGGATCGGATAAGGTTTCATTTCTCAAAATGGTTAAAGGACTCAGGGATGATTTGGTCATGGAGATAGGAGAACAGATTTTTGTAGCGAGATGAGTCATAACCTACAATAGTGCAGATCATGCGGGTTTCAGGGGAGTCATATGCAGGATAGGATAGGGCTTCCACCAGGAACTCATAGCGTAGTTCATGTTCGGGCTGCTGTAAGAGAGTAGATAGTGTCGCCATTACATCGGCAGCCTTATTCTCCGTTCTAGGTATTTGCTCAAATGTGATAGAGATGAAGTATTTCTTTAAATCATCTACCATTCTCTTGTAAGGAATGAGTTTTTCATCTTTGGTTTGGTACACATCATTGACTTGGTGGATAACCAATTGTGAGTCTCCATGGATGTGCATCTCTGTAACTCTCCATTGTATTGCCATTTTCATACCATTGAGAAGTGCCTCATATTCATCAATATTGTTTGTGCAAGGAAACTTTAATCAGAATGCTTTGGGTATCGAGTATCCTTGAGGAGTGATGAACAATATGCCTGCTCCAGATCCATTCTATGTGTAGGAGCCATCAAAGAAAAATTGCCATTCTCTAGAAGATAGGTGCATAATAGATGAGTCTAGAAATTCCATTTGCATTGGTGTGTTATCAAATAGTGGTGCTTCAGCTAATTGATCAGCAATGACCTGTCCTTTGATAGCTTTTCTTTCAACATATTCAATGTCAAATTCGCTCAAGAGCATGACCCATTTAGCTAATCTACCTGTGAGGGCAGCCTTGATTAGTAGGTATTTTAGTGGACAATTTTTGCTACTAGATGCGTGGTATGAGCTAACATATAGTTTCTTAGTTTTTGTGATGCAAAGATCATAGCGAGACAAGCTTTCTCAATCATAGAATAGTTATTTTCATATGCCACCAATGTTCTGCTTATATAGTAGATGGCTCTTTCCTTTTTGTTCTCATCATGCTGTGCTAGTAATGCCCCCAGTGATGTATCTGTTGCGGAGACATATAATATTAATGGCTTCCCATGAATAGGAGGCATTAAGATAGGAGGATTCGAGAGATAATTCTTGATATGATCAAAATTCTTTGCACAGTCTTCATTCCAGGCAAAGGTCACACCTTTATGTAATGTCTTTGTAAAAGGCTGTGATATGAATCTTCTGATAGATTGAACTCTGCCTTGCAAAGTTCGCATTTGAGTGATATTCTTGGGAGGTTGCATCTCTATGATAGCTTTCACCTTAGCTGGATCGACCTCAATACCTTTCTTGGAGACGATGTATCCTAGGAGCTTGCCAGAAGTGACTCCAAAAGCACACTTTTTCGGATTTAATCGAAGACTAAATTTTTCCATTCTGTTGAGGATCATGCTCAAGTCTGTTAGATGTTCAGTTCTAATCATGGATTTTTCTAATGTGTCATCAACATAATCCTCCATTGTTCTATGCATCATATCATGAAAAATAGATGTCATTGCTCTTTGGTATGTAGCTCCCGCATTTTTGAGTCCAAATGGCATAACATTCCAACAGAAGGTTCCCCACGCACATGTGAATGCAGTTTTCTCTTGGTTTTCTAGAGAAATTTTGATTTGGTTGTATCCAAAAAAACCATCCATAAGGGAATACATTTCATAGCCCGCAGTCATGTCCACTATCATATCAATGTTAGGCAGTGGAAAGTCATCCTTAGGGCATGCTCTGTTCACATCTCTAAAGTCTGTGCACACTTTGATTGAACCATCTAGTTTTGAAATAGGTACAATGTTGGAGATCCACTCAGCATAGTCTATGACATGGATGAATCCAACTTTTAGGAGTTTTTCTAGCTCTGCTTTGACTAAGAGTGCCACATGAGGATGCATCTTTCTCAATTTTTGCTTGATTGGTTTTACTCCAGGAGCAATGGATAGATGGTGCATAATGAGATTGGGATCCAATCCTGGCATATCTGAATATTTCCATGCAAAATTGATCTTTTTTTTTTATAAGAATGTAGTGAATTTCTATTTCTCTTCTTCTGATAGGGATTGTGCTACATGTACCAATTGTGGTTCCTCTGTCGTACCCAAATTGATGGATTGAGTGGGCTCAATCAGAACTGGAGATCTATCCTGTAAATGACTCAGAAGGACATCAAATATCTCATCCTTAGGTGCCTCAGAGAGGTTTTCACCTTCAGATACGTCTTTTCTTTTTACTTTTGTAGGTTCTGAGACTGCCACAAAGTGGTTTTCACCCTCAGAACTCTTTTTCTTTTTATTTTTATTCTTTTGACTAAGATATTTGATATCCGACTCGGTCATGCTGACGCTCGGTTCGCTGATGGAAGTTCTCATAGGCTCGACTACATTGAGGTAGCAAGCAAGGGCATAGTCATTTGGAAAGGTGTTGATACCATGGTTTGGGTTTTTGGAAGTTTGGTCGATAAGATCAGGGCATTGGATAGTCAAAGTGGGGAAGGCTTGGGATATGGTGTTCACAAACATGGATATGTCATCATTGGTCCTAACCCGACGCTCAAGTTCAAAGGTGATATTACAGCTCAAAATGTTCAATTCGTGAATAGGCTCAACATCATCATGGGAGTCCTCTTCAGCCATAGGTGGATCAGACACGTTAAGTTCATTGTTTTGCTCTAGACCTACGTTGGGTTGAGATACATATTGGTGAATAACATCAATATATTTCTCTGTTATAAGCTCATCTTCTTCTGGAATGGCACCCCATTCATAGTCATTTGACTCAGCTTCTGATTCAGGATCTCTAGGAAATCTTAGAAAATGTGTGAAATCAGGATGAATACCCCAAGAAGGATTACCCTCAGTCTCTGACTTGAATTCATATTCATGGGAATCAATGTCAAAATAACTACCCCCTTCTTCTGGATCAGTTTGATCACCTTCGAGATTGGCTGGTTCTTGTGGTGCAACCATCTCTTGCGCTACAGTAGGTTCTTGTGTGTCTACTACATTAATTCTTTTGATAGGATCATCTTTATCATCAAGAAGATCTTTGATCTCTTTAGGCAATTTTTCATAGGGGATGAGTTCTGAACTATTTGAATCATCATCTGAGGGTTCTGTCTCTTCTTTCTTGAGAAGGGGTGCTCCTGGTGCAATTTGTTCTATGACATGAGAACAACCACCTTTGAGATGATAGGGTTTCTTCTTAAAGCCTAAGCCACCAGTATCTTTGTTGGCTCTACCAATATGTGAAATGGGTGTCACAAGACCCTTTCCTCTAATTCCTAGAGGTCCTTGACCGGAATATCCCATCTTGGCTATCAATTTGTTCCCTAGACCATATGAATTAGAAGGGATTGTAGGTGCTATAGATTCGCTAGTTTGAACAATTTGGGATTTAGAATCATCTTTGTATAGCCATGCAAGCACAGCTTCATCCTCTTCAAATTCTTGTTTGGATACTTGCTCCGCCACAAAATTTCTTTTGTATGCTTCCATAGGTTCCTTAAGTTCTGATTTAGATTGCTTCAAAGATTGTCCATATGACTTGGGCAAGATAGGGAGAGATGTCAGAGACAAGACTGGCTCTATAGTGTATTCTCCCATCCCATTTTCTTTGATATTGATCTCTTTAGCAATGTCGTCCATCTTAGATGTGGAAGCAACATTTAGTTGCTTGATGGAAGATTCTCTGTTATTGGGAACAAGCTTATCGGCACTTTCCTTCAATGTATTGCAAGTTGTACTCAGATCTGCTGGGATAGTAACCTCCACTCCTTCATAGGGAAATTTCAAGCATTGATGGTACGTAGAAGGAATGGCTTGCATTTTATGGATCCAGGGTCTCCCTAGAAGGATATTGTAAGCCAATGGTAGATCAAGTACCTGACATGTGGTATCTTTGATGACCGGACCCACTCGGATGGGTAAGACAATGGTGCCTTTAGAAGCTCTTTCTTGTTTGTCATAGGCTTTTATGGTGATCTTCTTTCGAGGATCAATAGCCATCTCTAAGAATCCCAACTGTGTGATTAAGTTGTAAGAACAAATGTTGAGGCCTGCGCCCCCATCTATCAACACACATTTGACTCGATGGTTCTGGATCAAGACTTCTATGTGTAAGGGCTGATTATGTGGATGACTCAAAGAGTTGTCATCTTCCTCTGAATAGGAGATATATTGCGGAGACGTTAGATGACCAACCATAGTCTGGAACCTGTCTAGATCTAGATCATCAGGAACACTAGAGCCGAGCAAAGCTTTGTCTAGGATATCTCTGTGAGCTAGAGATATTCGAAGTAACTCAAACATAGAGATTTTGGCATTGGTATGCTAGAGTTTTTGGATGATGCTATAAGATGTAGGTCTTGTATCCTTTGGATTGGAAGATTTCAAGGCAGCCTTCTGTTTAGATGCAGATATGAGATTGAAAGGTATCTTAGGGACATTAGATGAACTTGGTGTTTGTCCTTTCAGATGAGCCTGAGCTTGTGATCTCGTAACTACATTAGCTGAGGAATGATTTATGTCTCTTCGTACAATCATGATGACATTGCAACTCTCAGAGAGACATGGTTCAACCATATTGATGACAGCATTGTTTCTAGGGTAGGCATAGTTGACTTTTGCCCCCATGTTAGGCTGAGAAGTGGAAACTCCCTTGCCATGTTGTGGAAATGGTTCTATAAATGCTGTGTGATCATTATTGCTGGTAGGATTATCGATCGTGATGTCCCCTTGATCTATCAAGTCTTGAATAGTATGCTTCAAGTGGAAGCACCCATTAGTTTTGTGGCCTTTAGTCCGATGGAAAGCACAGAATTCATTATCTTTCCACCAATATGGTTTTGGATCCGGATCAGGGTTTCGGATTGGTGGTAAAGAGATCATGTTATTAGCTATCAAGGTTCTCAGGGAAGATTCCAAAGATTCTCCCAGGGGAGTAAACTTTCATTTATTATCCCATCATTTGAATGGCTTCTTTGGAGATGGTTCAGCAGATTTTTGCTCTGAAGCTTCAATGGCTTTGGTGGCAAGGGTGAGATTGTAGGCCGGTGCCTTTGATGGGGTGCGGATAGTGTCAACAACACCATCAGAGACGATACCTTTGTTTCTATTCTAGCTCTTGTTTTTATCTTTTGAGCTAGATCCAGATTCAGACTTGTCCTTTTGAAGTGTGATTTCTCCTTTCTTGACAAGTACTTTCTCAATCTTGATTGCATTATCCACCATTTTATCGAAAGATACATGATCTTGCATTTGTAATGGATATTTGAGCTCTGGAACAAGGTTATTGATAAAGATTTCAAGTTTCTCCATTTCGGGAATTGGTCTAGCATATAGAGAAAACTTCTTTCACCACCTCTTGAGGAAAGTTAGGAATGATTCCCCCGGATATTGCTTGAGGTTACAGATATCGATCATGGTGACCGGATGTTGAATGTTGTAGGAATATTGTTCATAAAATAATTTAATCAATTCCTCAAAAGTTTTGATCGTAGAAGGTAATCTCGAAAACCATTGAATGGCTGCTCCTCCCAAGGATCTAGGAAAAAGATGCATCAGATAGGTCGGTTCATGCATGAATTCCATGGATTGTGTACAAAACTCTCTGACATGATCTTGAGGATTAGAGTGTCTGTCATATTTGCCGTACTTTGGCATCTCCACTCTTTTTTGGAATGGAGGCATATACAAGTCTTTGTCAAAAGGGAAAGGACAAAGGGCCTCCATGGAGAATTCCTTGGGTTCCTTCTCTTTCTCAATCCTATTCATTTTGACCTGCATAGCGTGCAGCTGGTTCATTATGGCCGTCATCGGAGTTTCTTCCTCATGCATGATGATATCTTCGACATTGAAGTGAGGAGGAAGTTTAGCTCCTTCCTGGGCTAATTGCAAAAAGTATGCCTCTCTATCTGCTTTCAAGAAATGCCTCATCATTCCCTTGAATTCATCATCATTTTGACATCGATGGATTTCAGAGGGTGTAGGTTCTTGGTCGGCATTATGTTGAGAATGGTGTCCCTGGGATCCTCCTCCTAGAGAACCGTGGTTTGTCCCTGCTTGAGACATGATAGGATTTTTTGGACTCTCTGGAATAGATTGAGGAGGGGTTTGTTGATTACCTCTGTGAATTGATAGTGGAGGTAGGTAACCAGTTTTTAATTGAAAGTTATCGAGACCGTCATCTTCGTAGATACCGGACTTGATGATTTGTTCAAGAGTTGGACCTGGGGTATTGGTCAAAAGTAAATTTTGAGATGTTTCTTCTGATTTCTTGTGCAAAGAAGCTCTGGTCTCCACCATTAACTTTGAATGAAATAGAAGAAAAGGACGAAGACAACTGAAGAACAATTTGATTCGAGAAAATCGGATGACGCAACCTTGTCAAGATTATGATAGTTTTGAAGATCTAATGAGATGTGGGTGAAGGAAACTATGCCCTAGATGTATGGGATAGATCACCCAAAAGATAGCAGACACGAGTTCCCAACACTTAGTCTATTTTTGAAGATTGATTGAAGATTGATAGTTATGACAAGGTTTTGACACGAGATAAAAAGGACTCAAATTGATCAAACAGAAGGCTAGATCAGATTCAAAAGATCAATCTCAAAAAATGGTAGAATGCTCAATAGCTACTGCTCTGTTCTTGACACAATGATATTTTTGACAGATTCTGGAACTAGGCTGGAAACATTGGATATCTTGCAATTTGACAATTTCTGACAACTCTCTCAAATTTTTCCAAATGACACTCTGTAGACTCGTACGACACTGGGTAGTCTATGAAATGACAGTTGCTAAACTCGTACGACAGTTGGGTAGCAATGAAACGATAGTTGTCAATATCATACGACAGTTGCTAACAAGGTTTTGACTTTCTTGAATTTGCTGGTTTGAAAACTCGTACGACACTGGGTTCTCAATCGTACGACAGATGGGCAATACTGAAATGACACTTGACAAAAACTCATACGACTTTTGACTTCCTGAAATGACTTTTGACTCCAGAAAGAATTTTACGTCAATTTTTGCAAAATTTAAGGTTTTCAGTTTTGGATTGTTTGCAAATTGTACTGTCCAGATTTTGAAGGTTATACCAAATTTGATCATTTTTAATAGCCAAGTAGATAAACAAGCACGCAGAACAGCAAGCAAGTGATTCCAAGCACGTCTAAAAACAATGAACAAAGGCAAAAGCAACCTTGCGCATGAACAATCAAGTGACCAAATTGTGCTAATCCCTAAGAGTACTAATTGTGTATGTTCTGAAAAGTTTTGCAATAACACACATATACCTGAGAATGAAAAATTGGCCTCTCTAGGGTTTTTAGTAATGGTTTGACTCTGCAACTTTTATGATTCAAAGGGGTGAACTCCAATTCTGGCGCACCAGGGTTTTGACACAGTCCGAGAACTTAATCTTCAAGAGCTGCTAGGGAGATCTGACAACCCAACAATGAACCATACCCATGGAGATTTCTTCCACAAGGACATTTATATAGCGGCTGTCACTACCATGGTGAAAATGGCTATTACCACTTGAGGTTCCGTCAACGTAGTTTTCCCTGTGAAGGGATTGTCCGCCATGGTTAACCCTCTCTAAAGGTGAATCACAAATTTATACCACTAGGGGACTTGGCTCCAGATCCAAGGTTTTTGATACCTTTTCACTTTTAACCCAAACAAAGCAAGCAGATTAATCCGACACAGTAAGACAAAGTTTTGTTCCACCAAGGTCTGTGATATCAACTCCACATGATCTATCAACCTCTCTGGGGAGAGAATGTATCAATCAATAAGAGAAGATGCACTAACCAATTTTGATTCACCAAAGCTCATGATATCAACCCCACGTGATCTATCAACCTCTCCGGAGAGAGAATGTGTTGATCAATAAGAGAAGATGCACTAACCAAGTTGAATGTGAAACGCACTAAGTATCCTCCCTACCTACAAGGATTCCGTTGTCAAGGAAGGATTTCGCTAGGAATCCAATCTCTCAAGAATCATGAATAGTGTTCATAGGGCCTAATTACTATGTGAGCACAGATGTATGTTCCGAAAGCAAATCTACCAAAAGCATCCAAAAAGTAGAAAGAGGAACACTTAACGCTTAAAGCAAATATGAGATAAGTCAACAAGGTGGAATACTTAACACCTCACACAAGCTGAAAATGAGTCCCCAACTTAGAAAACAAGTGAGTTCCTAAAAGCACAAAAGGGTTGCCAAGTGGAACACTTAACGCTTCTATCCTGTTGACCCCTCCCCTTTATGGCGCTGAGATTGCAACCACGGGGCGGAAATGAGGGGCCGATGGATTAGCGAGTCCAATAACCCAAGATAGCAATCAAGATCAATCACAAGTATTCTAAGACTACTTACTGAATCCTTAAGGGATCACAACCTAGTATCAAATTATGCAAGTGTGTAGAAATAGATCAAAAGCATGAAAAGATGCACACAAGCTTGACACGTGAGAGATTTATTTTAAGTCCAAATCGAAATGTTTTCAGAACAAGGAGAATACCTCATGATCCTCACAATGCGCTTAGTAGATTTTACCTGATTTTTAACAATTCTTGCGCTTTTCCCAATCAAAACCAGCAGAGATCAATCAAAAATAGAGAATTTCAATTGTCAAAATTAGCAGTTAGCCAAAATATAAAAATCAAATCTGATACTCTATTGTGAAAAATGAAATGACAGTCAAAAATTGGTACGAAAACTCATACGACAGTGGGTATGCTCCCAGACGACAGTCCAAAAACTCGTACGACACTGGGTACGCTACCATACGACAGTTGACCTCTCAAATGACAGTGGGTATGTAATGAAATGAGTCTCAATCCAATAGACTGTCGTACGATAGTGGGTCCAGTATCATATGACAGTGGGTATGCTCCCATACGACATTTGTCAGAAACTCGTACGACAGCTGTATGGACAAAAATTAAAAATCACAGTTTTGCACAAATCCCGAGAAGAAAAAGATAGAAATTGATAGAATTGAATTGGAAACCCGTTTCAGGGCCCCACGGTGGGTGCCAAAAATGTGTGTGTGAAAATTGTACCTGATCTATAGACACAACACTTCAGTAAAACATTAGAGGTTAGTGATAATCAAAATCGTGCAAAATTGAAAGCTATCTAACCAAGCGATTTACTGCCTTCTAATAGGTGCGAGATTAATGTTCTTAGATTGTAATCGAGATCAATGACCTAGACGACACCTAAATGAAGGATTTGAATGCAAAAGATGGATATGAAATTGAATGCAATTAATCTATATTTTTTATATTTTCTATGCAATAAGAATGATAAACTGATATGAATCTATGCTAGATGAAATTGATATGCTATGAATGCTATTGAAAATTGATATGCAATGCTAATCTAACAATCATATGCAATATGAATGCAAAAATAAGATTGATCTCACAAAGATGTTGATTCGCAAGAGCTTTGATTCTTCAATTCCAATTCTCCAGCGTAAGTTTGCACAATTATGAGATGATTTGTGAAGAGCTGAGCCTTTAATTTACAGAAATCCAGGGCTTTGGAGGTGCATGAGAAAAATCCATAAATCACTCAAATAAACTCAACTTGATTTTTGAGTTATTTTTAAATAAAGATAATTAAGTCACAAAAATATGCAAAAGCACAGTTCAACTCGAATTAGAAGTTTAGATCAACTTTAAAACTCAAAAAGATGTTGTGTTTCAAAAAGCTAACAACTTGCATTGATTTTCCAATTTTGAGTTTAACTGGTCCTTGAATGTGCACATGGATAATTATGATTTAATAAATAAATAAAGTGATTTATTCTCAACTTAACTGCTTTTTGAAATAAAATAATTAATTTATGGGTTAATTAACTATTTTACCAAACTTTTATTAAAAATTATATCATTAAATAATGACAACATGCTTTAATTAATTAAATAAGAATTTAATCAATTATTCATAGGAATTTTGATTTATTGTCAAAATTAAATAATACAATTAATAATAGATAGAATTAAATTTAATTAAACAATTAATTTGGCAAGATATTAAATCTAATTAATTAAATATGAAAATATTCAATTAATCAAACTTAGGATAAATATGATTTATTGCCAAATAATCATTAAATTAAAGATAATTAAGATAATTAAGAATATTGCTAGGAATATTCTCTGATACAGAATTTAAGATAATCAATTATGATTCGATGATGTTTAGATGTGCCTTAGATTAGGACTTTGATGTCGATTTCGTTCGATATGAAGATGTAGGAGATTAATGAACTTATAGCCCATTTTTGGAGTATTACAGTCAGAACCCAAAATAGTAAAAATAAATGACGTATCCGAGGGTGAAAACTTCTTTGAGGTGCCTAAGGATGGGGTACTTAATAACTTGCCAAGTTACTTCCAAGATAGGTCATCAGTTCTCATTGAGCCCACACAACCAGTGAATTTGAATAAAGAAGAGGCTCCCCAAATAGTGCACCTAGCTCAATCTCTATCAGTTGAAGAAAAAGAGGCATATACAAAGTTTTTGCAAAAGAAGAAAATCAACTTTGCTTGGACATATTTCGATATGCCAGGGCTTGACACTGATCTTATTATGCATCATCTATCTATATCTCCAGGAATAAAACCAATCAAACAAAGGTTGAGGAAAATGCACCCTCACGTAGCTCTTCTTGTTAAAGTTGAATTAGAAAAGCTCTTACGCGCAGGATTCATTCAAGCTATTGACTATGCTGAGTGGATCTCTAATATTGTTCTAGTTTCAAAACATGATGGGTCCATTCACATTTGCACAGACTTCAGAGACCTCAACAAAGCATGCCCAAAGGATGACTTTCCACTCCCAAACATAGACATGATAGTGGATATGACGGTGGGTTATGAGATATATTCCTTAATGGATGGGTTTTCTGGATATAACCAGATAAAAATAGCTCCCGAAGATCAAGAGAAAATAGCTTTCACATGTGCATGGGGAACCTATTGTTGGAACGTCATGCCATTTGGCCTAAAGAGTGCAAGAGAAACATACCAACGAGCTATGACCATAATTTTTCATGATATGATGCATAAGAACATGGAAAATTATGTGGATGATACCTTGGTTGAATCCAAGAAATGGGATACACACCTCGATGATTTGGAAGTGATTCTAGATCGCATGGAATAGTTTCAACTTAGATTGAATCCGAAAAAGTGTGCATTTGGAGTTACCTCGGGTAAACTTCTAGGATTCATAATTTCAGCAAAAGGAATAGAGGTTGATCCTAAAAAGGTTCAAGCTATCTTAGATATGCCATCTCCAAAGAACATAAGTCAAATGAGAAGTCTTCAAGGATGACTCCAATCTATACAGAGGTTTATTTCACAACTTGTAGATAGAGCACAACCTTTCAATAAAACATTGCATAAGGGAGTCACATGTGTGTGGAATGAGGATTGCCAAAAGAGCCTTGATCAAATAAAATAGTATTTGGCTAATCCTCCAATTTTGATGCCTCCTATTCTAGGGAAACCATTGATTTTGTACATTTCAGCAGCAGATTCTTCCTTGGGGGCATTGTTGGCTCAATTAGATGACACTAAGAAAGAAAGGGCCATATACTACATCAGTCGTACTCTAGTATCTTATGAAATCAATTATAATAACATTGAGAAGTCTTGTCTTGTAGTAGTGTTTGCTTCCCAAAAGTTGTGACACTATATGCTTGCTCATACTATACATTTGGTTGCAAAAATTGATCCTCTTAAGTACTTGCTTAGTAAGGCTTCCCTCATGGGTAGACTTGCTAAGTGGATGATGGTTTTATCTGAGTTTGATATAAGTACATTAAGAGAAAGACCATAAAAGGGCAAGCTATTGTTGATTAGTTAGCTGATTTTCCAGTTAAGGATAGTGTGCCTATTCAGGTAGAGTTCCCAGATGAACACATTCTATACATGACCACTCGCACTTGGAAGATGTTCTTTGATGGTTCCAACATGCAAAATGGATCAGGTGTGGGAGTGTTGTTTGTTTCTCCTCATGGGTACAATATACCAAAATCCTACAAACTTTTATTCCCATGTACAAATAATATTGCAAAACATGAAGCATTAACCAATGGATTGAAACTAGCTATAGAATGGAACATAACAAAGTTGCATGTATTTGGGGATTCACAATTAATTATCAACCAAGTCAATGAGGAGTATAAAACCAAAGATGATAAATTGATACCTTACAAAAAGATGGTTGATTCATTGAGACATTACTTTACCTTTGTGACATTTCAATAGATCCCTAAAGTAGAAAACAAAGCTGCAGATGCTATGGCTACATTAGCTTCACTCCTACAATTGGAATAGCATGAATTCAGATTTGAATTCCTATTGGAAGAGCTACACCACCCCATATTTGACTCATCTGAAAGCAATGTCATTTGTACCCTTGTCACACATGAGTCTTCCCGCTATGGTGCTATCTATTCATATCTACGCAATGGCATCATCCCTGACACTTTCAACCGTTCTGAATGCTGAAACCTTATCCGTAATGCCTCTTGCCACACCCTTATCTCTGGTGATTTATATAGGAGGGGTTTAGATGGGACACTTCTTAGGTGCCTGGAAAAGGAGGAATCTAACCAAGCGTTAGTTGACATTCACGAGGGCATTTGTGGTGGACACTCTAATGGTCTTGCCATGGCCTGAAGGTTGCTTAGGGCGGGGTATTACTGGCCCACAATGCAAACTGATGTAGTAGCTTTCTCTAAATCTTGTGAGAAATGTCAAAAACATGGAAACCTAATTCACACTCCAGGGAGGGAGCTAATTCCTTCCATTTCTCATTGGCCATTTCAGCGCTAGGCCTTTGACCTTATTGGGCAAATTCACCCCAACTCATCAGGTGGACATAAGTTTATCATCACAGCTACTAATTATTTCATGAAATGGGTAGAGGCAGTCCCTCTTTTTGTTGCCTTGGGTAAAATAGTTTCCCTATTTATTCTAAATCATATTATTTTCCGATCTGGAGTGCCTTCTGAGATTATTACTAATAATGGAGGTCAATTCAAGAACAAGGACCTAAAGCATTTATGCAAGAAGTTTAAAATTAAGCAACATTGGTCCTCCATCTATTTTTCACAAGGAAACAGACAGGCAGAAGCCCCTAATAAAACCATTCTTAAAATCCTTCATAGAACAGTACACAAGAATGGTAGGGATTGGCACTTACAAATCAATCCAGCACTATGGGCCTATAGAACTAGCATTCGTACACCTACAGGAGCTACTCTTTTTGCTCTTACCTATGGTGCTAAAGTAGTGTTTCCTTTAGAAGTAGAGATACCTTCACTTAGAGTCTCTCTCAAAGGTTTGATTATAGATGAGGATTACCGCGCCATGAGGTTACAAGAACTAGAACTTCTAGATGAGAAGCATAAGGCTTCCTTTTATCACATGAGAGTATATCAGAAATGTATGTCCAAAGCATTCAACAAGAAGGTTCACCCTAGGGAATTTCAGATAGGTGATCTTATTTTGAGAGAGAACCCTAAGAATCAACAGAACAAAGAACAAAAGGGCAAGTTCAAACCTAATTGGCTTGGACCATACATTATTATAGCAGCTTTTGGTATAGGTGCATATTTACTATCGAATGAAGATGGAGAATAGCTCCCTGAGCCCATCAACATTTTGCACCTAAAGAAGTTCTATCCTTGATGCCCGTTTCTATCTGGGGGCATCCTTTGTACATATTTATTGATCCTAAAAAAAATACCAAAAAAATTCATATATGATGCTGAAAAAATCCTAAAAAGCATATAAAGTCCTGAAAAAATATTAAAAAATGCAAGAAATTTAAAAAAAATAGAAAAAGTGCCTTGGTGAAAACCTGGAAACAGTCACCTTGGTAACAAAAATACAAAAAAATTGAAAAATCAAAAAATCTCCAAGTGGTGAAAACTTGGAAACAAGCGCTACTTGAGGCCTTTGCACCCTTGTCTTTTAGCATGCGCTCTCGACACTTAGCCTTTCTCCATCATGCCTTGACCTTATTTGACTTGGTCTAGAATTGGTATTTGTCTTTGTCTAGGGGGCATACCTATTAGCATAGGTTCTTTAGGTGCATTTGTCTCTTGGGGCATTTCACAACAGGTGTTTTTCAACACCACCTCAGACAGTGTTTTTCAACACTACCCTTGCGTCAAGTGTTTCTTAACACTTATCAAATGTCTTACCCAATAGTCTAAGTATGATGCAATATTTCTCATTGATAGATGTGATAACCAGAGTCTGACTCTATGACCAACACACATGCACTTAGACAATCAGCTCACTTGAGATATGTTGACTTTATTTTTCTTTGTGTGTTGTCTATGAGGATTTCTTTGATGAGTGGTCTCTCCCTTAGAAGTTTTCGATGATGCATAGCTAGAAGACTGAGGGTATGAGAACATGTTTTCTTTCTTTATTTGATTGTGGGTATATTTCGTTCTAGTTATCCTGACTTTCATGTGTCTTGATACAAGCATAATCTCGCCATATCAAACTTAGGTAATCTCACTGCATTAGTCATCTTGACCTCCATGTCTTGGATGCCTAAGTGGGATTTCCACATTTCTATCTGATAAAGATCATATTCATATCCACATAGTTATGCTAGTGTGCATTGTATGATCTTATGATGCTACCAATAATGCTCGATGATGATAATTAGATGTCTATAGGCGTTGTGACCTTGCAAGTCAACCACTTTCATAGTAGCTTGCATTCTTAGGTTCATCATAGTTTAGTTTTTGCATCTTGCATATGGAGAGAGCTCTCATTTTTATCATCTACAGACTAGTTGGTCAACTGTGCTCATTTTTCGATTCTTCTTGATCATATCTTTCATTTCTAGTCTTTCATATCACATCATTTTCTATCCATTTTCGGACTCGAAACTAAAATCTGGGTCGCGTTTCCAAGTTTTCTCATTCTTCTACGTAGTTGACTAACCTTTTGAGGAATAATTCTTTGATCTTTGATGGAATTTCTTCCTTTCCATATCTTCCAAACTTCTAGTCTTTCATTCACCCCTTTCGCTTCCTCTCTGTGAGGTTTCACTTAATCTTTATCCTATATCTTTTTCAGTCAAACCTCATCAACCTAGGGCATATCTTCATTATTTGATGGTTATCCTATCATGCTCCATCCTTCGATTATATTTTATTGTGACTTGATCAGGTTTATCAATTTGTTGTTCTCCTCTATCTAATTTTGATTTTGATTCCGAGGGGGCAGTACCTATCAGCTTTAATCTTTGATTCAGCTTTATCATTTAGCTCAACTTGAGATTCTTATTTTTAGAATTGATTACCACCTAGCAGTGATGGTGGTGATTTTGTCTTTCAATTTTTATCTCCTATTTTTCAGACTTGATTATTGCCTAGCAGTGACGGCGATAGTTTTGTCTAAGGCTTGATTTGCACCTAGCAGCAACGGTGTTGGTCTTGTCTTTCAGCTTATGCTTATGCTTGTTCTGATGTGTTCCCATCCGTCGACCTCACATCTGAGTTGTTTTGTGATCCCAAATCGATCTCACATTTTAACTTCATTCTTTAACTGCATGTGATCCCAAATCAATCTCACATTAGTCAAAGAGGGGCAAATGTATACACCCTAAAATGGTCGCTTAGACTTTGGGCCCCCATTTAGCAATTTATCAAATCCCTGAATCAATATTTTCAAAAATCAACATTTTTCAATTATATCAATTTCCTTGATCAAATCATAATCAATTCAATATTTCTTAAGGTTTGAGTCTTATTTAATTTAAAAGAGAAAAAAATAAAAATCTTATTTAATTAAGAGAACATGCTCCCTTTTAATTAATTAAAAATCTCTTTTAATTAAATAATAAAATCACTTTATCCTAAGCCTTTATTTAATTAAAAAGAATTTCCTCCCCTTTTATTTAAATAAAAAAATCCCCAATTTTCTTCTTATCCTATGTTGCACAAATAAAGCATTATTCTTATTTTATAAAAAGACAAAAAGTACTTTTTGTCTCATATGGACACTAAAGTCAACTCCTATTTTCCTATTGGAGGATATTTGTGCACAAGGATAAAGCTTCTTTTTTTCTCCACCCTTGATTAAGTCTTTTGCCTCTTAATCTCAATGGTCCATTTTCATCTCATTTCTTATGAAAGGAGAGCTCTCTTCCTCATTTTCATCTTAGGTTTTCATTCCAATATTATGCTATAGGTTTTCTAGGTCATTTGGAGCTCTCTTTGAAGACACTCTTGCAATCCAAGCTTTGAAGACTTTGTTGCATCTCATTTTATATTTTCTTTCATAGTTGCATGATAATGGAATTCTTAGTGTAGATTTCTTTTTATGCAATAGATTAATCTCACATAGTCTAAATAGGAGGGATTGGTCACATTTGTTCTTTCCTTTCATAGATTAGTTGCATTGTACTTTCATTTTCATAGACTAGATTACATTCTCATTCTTAGCTTATTTGCATTGCATTGCATACATTTGGATTTCATTAGAGATATTGGCATTGTTTCCCTTGTCTTTGATTTAGAATCTTTCATTGTGTGGTTAACTAGCAAGGTCATGAGTTCATAGCTCTAGCTGAGAGCAATTTTACAAATCTTGCAACTCCATGCATAGAGAGCTATGGATCGATTTGTGAGGGCTTGTTCTTGAGTTTCCTTGCATGTAAGGATCCATAGAAGTGCACTACTTTTGTGTGTACACTCCCCTATCATCCCCTCTATCTCAGTGTCAGCTCCTATCCTAGTCACCTACCTTGTACCCACTCAACTCTCCAGTATTCTCAACTCTCATTGCATAGCCTCTATCTGAGCCCTTGATCTCTCCCTCTCTGCCACCCTAGCGGCCTCTGTCCTAGCTGCTCTATCCCTCTCCGCTACTACCAAAGCCTCTAACTATCTCACCTCTCCCTATAAGGTGTCTCCTTGCTCCTGATTGCCCTGCCTCTCATCTCCTCTTGATCCTCCTAGCCCCATCTCCTCATCCTCTGGCAATGGCTCCTGAGTTGCCTCCTCTCACTCCCTCTGCACCACCTGTGCAAGACCACCTATCACTGGTCTCTGTACTATCCCTCTCTAATGCTCTATCACCTACCTTTGTGCCCCAAACCTGACTCCTGGCACTGTTGTTGGTCTCTCCTCATCACCCTCCTCCTCCTTGTCCTTATCCTCAGACTCTATCTCAGACTCTATCTACTCTCTAGCCTCTCCTATTGCTGGCTCTGTCAGCCTCGCTAGCCTCTATCTCTCCCACAAAGCTGCATACTCAGTTGTCACCCCTACATCTCCCACCTATCTCTGGGCTATTGTCCATGGTACTGGCTGCATACCTCTCCAGTTACTCCTTGCATTCCATAGATCTACGCTGATGCCCCATACTAACCCAATCTCCCTCGAGATGATCAGATGTGGATAACTATCTGGCACTATCCCCTGCCTCAACCCAAACTATCTGATACTTGTGAAGGCATGTATCTCACTATCTAAAAAATCATCCTCCCAATCAGCTAACAATTTATCTGCACATATCCTAAGTACTCTGCATCCATAGCACCATCCTCTCTCCTTGCCTACTCATCCTAGTACCCCCATGACTCACACCCTCTATACAGTGTCTGCTCGAACCATATCATCTCATCTAATATCCTCCACCAGGTCTCCATAGATCTCACATCTCCATATGTCAAGGGCGATCGATACCGACACATAAAAGGCTCATAGTGTTATCGTCTCCCCTCTCCTTGCAACGGTCATACCACTATAATATGCTCTCATGCCCAGACTAGCAGCAATGTCACCCATGGTCCCATCATCCGCTAAGTATGGTATACACACATATGAAGGTCATAATATACATGTGCTAAAATCATATATCCCCAGCAAAACTCTATACCATCCTCCTCCAGCATCTGGCTCAGCACCCTCGCCCATCCAATCAAAAATCCATGCCCTAAGTGGTCCGGCATCAATCTCCCTCCTACCAATCTGGCTAAGTACAGTGCTAGCCGAGGCAATCCTACCTCTATCCCTCCTCGCCATGACATCCACTGTCAGTCAATCGGTAGCTAGTCTGCCCGTCATCTGAAGCTCTCCTCCATAAACTACTCAACCCTCTCCAGCTGATACTCTGCCATCTCCCATCAAATCGGCAAATGGAAACTCGATGTATCTGAAAGAAGAAAAAGGGTCTTTTTGGCCTTTATTTTTTCTTTTTTCCGTTCTTTTTAAGTCATGCAAAGTCCTTTTTTGCCCTCTTTTCGTTAAAATTGGCCCAAATTTATAATTTTGGCCTATTTTCCCGAGGGGGTACATCCTCCTACTGACTTTTCTTCTAGGGCATCTATATTTTCTTTTCTTTGACACAATGTCATTTTTGACACCGCATCAAAAAGGGATAAAATGTAGACACCTAAATTCATCCTTTTAACATTAATTAAATTTAATTTAATTAATGATCTCATATAACATTATAATTAATTTTTTTAATTAATTATATTTGTTAAAATTCATCTATTTATTTAATTAAATAAATTCACTAATTAATAGTATTTGAATTAAATTTAAATACTACCTTTCATAATGTATTAAATTTAATTTAATACATGTTCCTCCATAGTCCCTTTTTAAATAAATTTTTAATTTATTTAATTCTCTCACATTCTTTATTTCTACTAAACCATGATTAAATTAAATTTTATTTAATTTAATCTTAAATCCAACCTAGATGTTATCCTACACACATCACTTTCTATCTAATAAGCCTATTCACTAATTAACTAAGGTTAATTAGGCTAATTTTTGGATTCCTACATTCATTAGTCCTAATTATTTGCTCACACATGTGTGAGCAAATTTCCAAAAATAACCCTTTTCAAAAATTGACAAAATTTGCACAAACAAGGCTTCTTACATTTTATGACACTTCTTACACATTCTAAAATGGTGAAAATGAACTTTTTCACTTACACATCTCTTACACACACTTACACATGTACTTGAAGTACACATTGACCTTTCACATGCCAAGTTGCTCACACATGGGTGAGCAAGTCTTGGACTTTGCATGGCTTATGTGTCTCCTTGGTGGCACCTATGTGGATTCCACATAGATGCCACCTCACCCCAACCCTCCAAAATCTTATAAATAGGACCCTTGTCTCAAACAAAATTCATTCATTTTTGCATTAGAGTTATTATGCTAGTATATGCTTAGATTTTTAGATTTTTTGCTAATCATTTGGTAGTTGTTAGATTTTCATTATAGACTTAGTATCATTCCATGTTTTTAGCTTCATTCATTTTTTGTTACTTGCATGCCATTGAGCTTGAGGATTTCTTTCATAGCTCCTCCTTGAGCTTCTTTGGCCTCTTACATTTGAGTGTTTGAGTGGGATCTATACTTGTGTTGGGAGAGCACACCCACAACCTCTCTAAGAGCTTAAATCAAGCAAGTCTTGGGTGCACTTGCTTCATGCTCATCCGAGGTTATGGTGGAAATTAATGTTTTTTACAAGTTTATGAACATGTTAGATTAGATTGATTATGCTCTTTGTTGTTAATGTTTTCATGTTTGAACTTGTTCTTAACGGGTGTATTTTCATCATATACACCTGCTAAGCAAAATAAAAAGAATATACTTTTCTGCCAGCTATAGAAGTACACTTGATAGAACATGCTTATTTTGCAGTTATTAACATGATAGCGCAACTAGTTTGCCTTTTTAAATTTACTTCACTTGAAGAGATGGGTCATTGAATACTACCTACACATTTAGAACACATACATGCTCTTCCTTGCTGCTACATGAAACAACTTGGTGTACTAGACCTTTTTTGTTACTAGTTTTCTCAATGACTTACACGTCGTACATGCTAGCACACATTATTGAATTGGAATTCAATACAGATACCCTATCAACAACTGATGGCATGTACGATGTGTAAGTTATTCATTTTGGCACTCTTTCTATCTCTTTATGTTAAGTTTTCTTGGTTCAGGTCCAACTGCTTCTATGACTTTCAACTTGTCTCTCTTATTATTTTTGTGAGAAGTCACCTTCTCCATTTTATGAGCATTTTTGCTTCTCTTTTTTATCCCTTCTATTTCATTTTGGCGTTCTTTCTTTCACTTAGATGAATTTCCATTTCCTCTCTCTTCCACGCCTGACAGAATGAACTCTTCTTCCATTGCTTTTGTTAGAAGATTTTTTCAGATTGTAGCTCATAGAGTTTTGTGAGATGAGGGAAATGTTGTAGTTTTGAAATGCCACTTGTTTTACCCATAGAGAAAAAGAAAAAGGATATACTTTTATGCCAGTTGTAGAAGTATAGTTGACAAAATGTGCTTATTTTGCAGTTATTGACATGACAGCATAGCTAGTTTTACTTTATAAAATTACTTCACTTGAAAAGATAAAGTCATTGAATACTACCTATGCATTTAGCACACCTATATGCTCTTCGTTGCTACTACATGACATAGTCTGGTGTAATGGACCTTTTTTTGTTACTAATTTTCTCAATGACTTATGTGTCGTACACGCCAGCACGCATTATTGAATTGGCATTCAATATAGATGCCATATCAATAACTGCTAGCATGTACAACTCGTAAGTCATTCATTTTGGTGCTCTTTCTACCGCTTAGATGAATTTTTATTTCCTCTCTCTTCCACGCTCGACATAATGAACTCTTCTTCCATTTCTTTTGTTAGAAAATTTATGCAGAACGTGGAGTAGAGTTTTTTGAAATGAGGGAAATGTTGTAGTTTTGAAATGCCGCTTGTTTTACCTGCAAAGAAAAAGAAAAAGGATATACTTTTATGCCAGCTATAGAAGTACAGTTGACAGAACATGCTTATTTTGCATGTATTGACATGACAGTAGTGCATCTGGTTTTCCTTTTTAAAATTACTTCACTTGAAAAGATGGGTTATTGAATATTGCCTATGCATTTAGCACACATACATGCTCTTTGTTATTGCTACATGACACAACCTGGTGTACTGGACCTTTTTTTTACTAGTTTTCTTAATGACTTATGCTTCGTACATGCCAGCACACATTATTGAATTGGCTTTCAATACATAATTTTTTTGTATTTTTTCAGGAAAAAGAAAACTGACATTGTAAAACCCTAAAATGACTGATTTTAGAGGTTTCCCTAAAATGCATGTTATAAGTGGTGTAAGGAAACTCAGGTGCAGAAACAGCTTCCTACGCTAATCTCTATAGGAGAGAATTGTGCAAATTCTTATAAATCCTTACAATTTCAGATTCGTTAACTACTTTAACAAAGATATTGCAACCACATACAATGCATACAGAAAAATAGAGAATGACACAATGATATACCCTGGGGAAAACCTTTCGGTAAAAAACCCCAGCACTCCAAAACCTGCACAATGTATTATCTTCAACACAAAGATTACAATACACTTGCAATGCAAGTTCTTTCAGGAAATGAGAGACAAAGCCAACAAGACTTAAATTTTTATTATATCTCTCCCATAAGAGCAGCATCATATATATAGACTCCTCTGGACCCAAAAATAGGCACAACCACCAAGACCCATGCACAAAGCTACATGTACATAGTTGTTACATGCAATCCCAAGAATAGGCGTCCATCCCTAGAATAGACTATGACAGCTTGTCATAGAATCTGCCAAAAATAACGGTCATAAGAGAAGTGTAAGAGAATCTGTCATACCAACCTATTTTTGGCATATTCTCTTACACACACCAACCACTTCTTCTTGGGTGCCCAAATAGGCCCAAGTCATAAGATGCTCTTACACCTATCATAGCACATTCCTTAAATAGTTCTTACGCGTCATAGGAATCCGTCATGACCATTTCAGTCATGATCTCTTTACGCACAAGATGCCGACACATCAAGTGGAGTGACACATCAACATGCCAACTAGACATGTACACTCACACTTAATTACATTATTTGCAAAAAATACATTTACAAAACAAATAATAAGAATAGGAATTATCCAAGGTTGAGACACCTTATTCCTAACAAGTGGCTGAGATGTATAATGCATTGTAATGTTGGTGTACTATTTTGCTAGATAATAAGAAAGGTTGTATGGTTGTGTAGGTGGTGGTAGCCCAGGTTTTGGATGAACCACGTTAAATCTATGTGTTATCTATGTTCAGATTGTTTTCTTCTTTTGTTTCTACATATAACTGTTTATTCTTATATTGTTATGGATCTGTTAATTCCTAACAAAAATCTCTGACAAGCATCACACTTTCTCACTAGTCAATTTGCATCTTTGAAAATTGTAGGCCACCAAAACCCTACTCTCAAAATCTTTTGAGTAGTAGTTTTACCCATTTAGTGTCCACCACATATCCCTTCATGCATATCTTTGTTAATATGATTTAGAACAACAGAGAGGGGGGGTGAATTAGTTGTTCTCGGGTCTTGATGTATAAAATAACTTCAAAAACTTTTCCTTAAATCGGATCAAGCAACCAAAACAAACTCGGTCATCACTGATTCAATAATAGAAACATATAACATTGCAGTCCACTACCCATCTGTAACTAACTTGTAAAACACAGAAATGTTCAAACCAAAACATTCACACAAGTATTGACACCAGGATTTATAGTGGAAACCCAATATGGGAAAAACCACTTTGTAACATGCTACTATTATTTTCACTCTTCTAAAGTGAGCTCGGTTAAAAGCCAACCCTGTCAAAGGTTACAATACACACTGTCAGGTGTGACCCGATTAAAGGATTTCAATCACCCTATTAAAAGTGAGCTTAGTTACAGGACTTACATACACTCCATTAGAATGCAACCTTGTTCAAAGGATTTAACATATGACTGTTAGGTCAACCTCTGTTAAAAGGATTTTGACTGTTACAATGGCTAGAAAGTAGCATTAGTATTGATCTAAAAAACATACAACTCACTTTGCAAATATTAGATCCAATTCCATACACAAATACTGGTTTACTGACTTTGAAACTTTTCTATTTCCATCTCTGATCTGCTCGAAACTTTTCTTCAAGCAATCACCACACTCCTCCTTCAGCCTTTTCGCTTATACAGTCAATAAAACTTACTGTTTTTCCAGCATCTCCTTCACCCATGCATTCTCATACCTACTGTTTAGGTTCCCTTAATACTTTTCTCTGTTAGGTTAACTTATCTTTTGCCACTTAATCTCCTTCATAGATTTTAGGGTTAGGTCAGATTCATTGAATCTACCCGCTTCATGTTCTTTGTCTCCTCTTCTAGAATCATCTCAAATCTCATAAAGATTTACAATAAAACATTTTACAAAGCATTAAATGCTTCCATACAATCAATAAATAAAGTCTACACGTTTTACATAATCCAAGAATTCAACAATGTCGGCTCCAAATCTGAATTCTCTTCAAATATAAAAATGTTGATGCTCGGTCAATACTATGATCATCCACTCAGTCTTTATGTAAAATGCTCGGTCACTACTAAAACTATTTTCTCAGCATATATTGTCTTCGTCGGCAATTAACTGATACTCAGTCGACACTAGATTTTTGCTCGGCATACACTAACTCAATCGACACTAACATAACTCAGCTTAAACATGATTTCTTCATTTTTGCTTGGTTAAGCCTTTTAGTCCTCAATCTTACTAAGATAAATAATACATTGTCCCATCATTGTACAACATAGTCAAGTACACTTTGCAGTATCAAGATAACTCAACCTTTCCCTAGGTGCTATTGTTACCATCATTTCTTTCCCTTCTCACAATAGATATAGTACTTTCCTAAGTAGCAACAGTCTTACCAGTTAAGGTTTGACATTAATGACAATACAACAATTGCTTCAATTGCAGTTTCCAACAATCTTTCAGTAGTTTATCAGCCTGACTTTCATCTACACATTTCAGTAAAATGCAATCCAGATTTATTCTCCATAATTTGGATATGATGGTAACATACTTAATTACTTGCAAGATCTCTTTTCTTGCCATCATCCAGTCCTATTGGATACTTCATATTCTTCAAATAATAAATAATGTCTTGATACTAGATACAATCATCCATATCACATGTCTAATCAATTTTGATCTGATTTATCTGATTAGCATCAAGATTAGACTAAGCCATCAACTTTTCCAATCCTTGTCCTCTAACCAATTTGGTAATCTGGATATCAGTGTTAAACTCTTGGATTCTTTTTATCCACCTGCATCTCCTCCCAGATACTTCTTGTTGTGAAAAGATGTCTTTAACTACAATACTTGGTATAAAAGCAATCATTGTTGCTCGCATGAGATAACACCTGAAAGCTTTCATAGCCTTCACAAGTGAATAAGCTTGATTTTCATTTATATAATACTTCAATTCAATAGATTGTAAAGACTTACTGAAGAAAGCAATGGGTTGTTCAAAACCCTCACTATTTTTCTATAACAGGACTACAACAACAGTATGAAAATAAGAAAAAGATAAAATGTGCATTAGAATATCATAGTCTGATGCCTTAAGCATAGGTGCATCTTTGATTGCCTGTTTGATATTCTTGAAAGCTTCATTAGGATCACCATCTCATTTAATCTCATATCCTTTCTTCAACATTTTTTATATAGGCCTACTAATCTCAGCAAAATTTGCAA
The DNA here is from genome assembly GCA_027943335.1 of Chamaecyparis obtusa. Classification (NCBI taxonomy): domain Eukaryota; kingdom Viridiplantae; phylum Streptophyta; class Pinopsida; order Cupressales; family Cupressaceae; genus Chamaecyparis; species Chamaecyparis obtusa. Next base: position 742,425 of record BSBK01003953.1, read on the forward strand.
CAAATCTCCTCAAGAAGTTCACTTGGCCAAAGAAGGATTGGTTTCCTTTTACATTTTTTGGTTTCTGAATTTTATCAATGGCCACTACCCTTTCTACATCAATTCTTACTCCCTACTTTCCAACTAGGTGGCCCAATAATTTGTCCTCAGTCACACCAAATGCACATTTCCTAGGGCTCAAAGAAATACCATATTCAAAGGCTCTTACAAATATCTTCTCTAAATGTAAGTAGTGATCTTCTTCCCTCTTGGAATATGCACTCAATTCATCTTGGTATACCACAAGAAAATCATTAATAAATTCTACAAATGCAACATCCATTGCTCTTTGGAAAGTGGCACTAGCATTTGTTAGACCAAATGGCATTCTCACATACAAATAGGTTCCCCAAGGTGTTGTAAAGGTTGTCTTGAACTATTTTGATTCTTTTACAATCACTTGATTGTAACTAGAGAAACCATACATCATGGACATCAAGTCAAACCCATTTACTCTTTGTAGCATTGCCTCCATGTTAGGCAATCAGTAGTTGTCCTTCAGAGAAGAGATGTTTAAATTTATGAAGTCTACACATAATTTGATATATCCATTCTTCTTTCTAACAGGAACTAAGTTTGACACCCAAGAAGAATGTCTGATAGGCTCTATGATTCCACCATCTCTTAGCTTCATCATTTCTTCTCGCATCTTAGGTTCTTGGGTAGGATTGATTGGTCTCTGCTTTTGCCTGAAAGGTTTAACATCTTTCTTCAAAGGGATGATATGATGAAACAAATCTTCTCTATAAACCTTTAGATCATCATATGACCATGCGAAAACATGTCAAAATTTTCTTAATAACTCAATCAAAGACTTTCTCACCTTTTGAGACATTTCTTTTCCAATGTACACCCTTTTAGGTGTCTCTTGTGTACCAAGATTAACTTCCTCTAGGTCCATCTGGTCTCTCTTCTTAGTATCCATTTGGAATCTATATTGATTTTCAAACACAATTTCTAAAACAACAAGTCACTTGGGAACCTTGTTAATTTTGAGTTGCATAGCTTCATTTCCAAGAAAAATTTATTTTCCCTCTGCATTCTCAACTAAAGTTGAACAGTCCAATTCCTAACCATAATACTTATCTTCATAGTTCATAATCCTCAAAATATCTTGGTCATCTTCAAAGACCTGCCAATTCTCAACATTGTCTAGTATACTGGGTATAGTCTGAGTTTCAACTTTGGAGACACCTACAAAAGTGATGTCACTAGGATTGATTGCAATATTGGCTAACAAGTCAGCCATTTTATTGTTGCTTCTATCCTTCCATACAATATTTAATGTATCAAAACTTTCAATTATATCCCAAACAACATTCCCATATTTCCTTAACCTTTTGTTATTAGAAGCATATACTGACCTCACTTGAGACACAACTAAGTCAGAATCACCAACAACCTTTATACATTTGATTCCATGTTTGTGTGCCAACCTCAATTATATTAACAATGCTTCATATTCTGCTATATTATTGGTACATAGGAAGCTTAATGTGAAAGATATCTTAAAAGTATTTCCATCAGGAGAAATGAGTAGAATACCTACTCCTAAACCATCTTAACAATTTTCACCATCAAAGTACATCACCCATAACTCACCTTTCTTAGATCTGGCATCTACTTCCATAGTGATAGGAGGCAAGATAGGGTCTCTTTCAAGCACAGTGATTTCCACTCTGAAAGGATTGATGTTAGTATCTACAAAATAGGTAATCTCATTTATCAATATTTCTCTCAATCATGTGGGTAACTCTTGGATACCTTTCAACCTTAATAGATTGATCATCTATCTTGAAAGTTTCATATGAAAAATCACATTGTAAACTTCCACCCATGGGAGCACTCCATTTCCTAGATAGTAACATCCCATAATGAGGAGGAATGTCCACTACCAAGACACTCATATTCAACTCTTTTTTTGGATAGGCTGCTAGTTTGTAGGGCAGTGCATTAATAGTCCCAATGACTGGTAATTCAAATGCAACCCTCTAAGTTACTAAACTGGCCTATGACATAGGGGTCAAAAAGCTTTGGCTCGAAGGAGACTCCAAGAACATCATAAATTGTTTAAATTTAAATCACTCCCCTTCATGGACTATATCTAACATGATAGAAGAAATGTGTGCTCTTTTAAATTCTTTTGAAAAGGTTCACATATCCCACGTGTATAAGGAAGCCAACCAAGTTGTTGACCGGTTTTCCAACTTGGCTGTCAAAAAGGACGCAATTATAAGATGGAATCACAATGGAGATTTACCTCATGAGGTGAAGGATTTAATCAAGAGGGAAAAATACAAAGGAAATGAGGGAATCATTAATGATAATAATGAATTGTAATGTGGTTTATTGGATGTGCCATTCCATAAATGGTAAGTATCAAATTGACATGAAGGATAATAACTACACGTCCCTTTCACATGCTTTTTAGGTGTTCATTCTCAAGATTAATATCTATTTTCAAAGGCAAAATAGGAGAAAGCTCAGGGCGACTATTGTGAGAAACAATCAGAAGAATAGTTATCTGTTAAACCAAAGTTTTGTCCAAATCCATCCTTGTGCGATGGGAGGGGAAAGACACATAAAGGAGCCCACGAATGATAGTGGGAAATGGAGGAGACACACCAAGGTCTGGAATGCTTTGCAAAAAGGGGATATCTCGACCTTCATTGAAAGGTTACATGGAAGTAATTTGACGGTCACTAAGATGTTCGTGAAAAGATGGAATGAAGGTTGTGTGGAGATAGAAGGAAATAATTTCACTGTTACTGAGGAGGTCATCTCAAAAGTCACTGGTATCTCCATTATGGGCAAGAAATTCTACAGGGACCGCAAAATCTTTGACACAACCATCAATGATTTTGTGAGAGATAAGGATGAGAAGAAAGCTATCGTTAAAGTGGGAACGTACTACCAGCCTGAAGGAATAAAAATGTTGTGGAGATTTTTTCTTAGAGAATTGATCTCTGATGTGGCACTGGACACAAGGTTTGACAGGATCAGGACCTACCACTTTGTACTATCGAATCATCTCAGACAAGGTATGAAGGTTTCCATCCCTTTCTACTTGTATGCTTCTATAAATGATAATATAAATGGCTATAGGGAAAAGACTATAGCTAGCCCTACTTTATAGGAGGGATTGTTACTTTTAATTTACAAATATTTCAAAGTCCAAACCCTGGGGAAGGAAATTGTAGACAATAAGAGTAGAGAAGATGTCTCTGGTTTGGACTATGTCCCCTCGGACTTAGAAGATAGTGTGGGATTACAATCAGAGGACCATAATGAAGAAGATGTTAAAAAGAAGAAACATGGCTCTTCCTCTAAGAAGAGAACTGTGAGTTCGATCAAAAAAGAAAAACCCCACAAAAAATAGGCAAGAATGGAAATCTCCTTAGAAGAGGAGTATAATGAAAATTTGGAAGAAATGAACACTGATAAAGAGGAGGATAATTCTAGAGGAGAGGCCAAGAAGAACAGGGAGCAAGCCACGAGGAAAAATATTTATTTAAAGGGGGAAGGCTCAAGCTGACTATCAATAGATGTGGCTATCAGTGAAGGAAACACTCCCCCTCCCCCTTTTGGTACCCATGAGAAGATTCAAGATGATGACCAGGATGACCCTTCAACCCAGTCCCCAAACCCTCATGACTATTCAAATGATAAGAACCCTTCCAAAGAGGAGTATCACAACGATGACTCTAGAAAGGGGAAAAAAGTTTGGCATAACTTCAACATGAACACTGTGAAGATGGAGATCATTAGGGAAGCTGTGCATCCCAAAATTCTTGAGGATGAGAATGGTAGAATCTAGAAAGATGATCTGATTGACCTGGCCCTGGTCATCCTTAGTGACAAGGCCAGAGAAATGGAGATAAACCTTCTAAATAATGCTAAGAATAGTATGTTGGATCATTTTAGATCATTTAAATGGCTCAATCATGAACTAGGAGACCTCAAGGATAAAATCCAAGGAATTGAAAGAAATAAGGATCACAATGCCACGGAGGATTTTCATCGCCTAGACTCAAGGGTTAACAAGGAGGAAAAGATGAAGAGCCTTGAGGAAACCCTCAAAGGAATTGTAGAGTAGAACTTCAACATCTTGAAGACCTCAAACGAGCACATCAAGATGCTCATAGAAAAAATGGAAGAAAAGTCGGATGGTAAGGAAGTGCAGATAATTAAAGAGGAAAAAAAGGAGAATCCCAATGAAGGTCTAGGAAAGAGAACAAGGGAAAGGTCCAAGAAGAACAAGGACAAAGAAGACTCCAGGGATATCTAGAAGATCAAGGAGGTGGTAGAGAAGTGGAGCTTCTTGAGACCAATGGAGCCATAATGCTCAGGAACCTATCCTAACCTTTCTTCCTAGTGTTTTTTTTCCTATCTCTGTTCTACCCTGTTTTGACTGTTTTGTCTCTATGGTGAATTTTATCTCTGCCTTCCTGAGGCCTGTTTCATCCTCTTTTTTTTGGTATCTTAAGACTTGAACTTTTTATGCTTTATTTTAAGATGTATTGGGTTTCAGGAACCCTGTAAAACCTATTTTACGTAATAAAAAAAAAAATCCATGTAAGAAAGGATATCATATTATAAAAGAATCAAGTACATAAGGGATATGAGATCTATTATAAAGGAATAGAAAAAGAGGAAGGAGGATCAAGTATACACATCTTCCATATTTCTAGATAAGGGAATACTTAACAAAGGATGACACATTATGCTCCCTAAGTGAAATTTTATTTATAATATACCTGCAATAAGGTGATTTTGGCTAAATTTTTCTAGGTCCCTCCAATTATGTCTGATCTTTCTAATTTCAATCCAAAGGCTCTATAACCTATTACCACACATAGAAAAATAGGGATGAAGGTTGTATAGATGGGTCTTCCTTATTCAAACCCCTATTTAGGAATCAACCTTGAAAATGAATAGAAATTGCACAAGGCAATATGAAATAGAAACTAGATTTGAATTGTAAATCACCTTATACCATGAAGATGCAATTCTTCTTTGGATGTCATCACAAATTTTCATGTAATAGATTTTTTTAAAAGGAAATCATAAAATAAATTCCTTTAATAATATAGAGCCTAGACTTGGTGAAATGAATTATTGATTGCAGGAAAAATAGAGTAGCATACTTATAAATAATGACTAACCTCAAGTTTTGAAGAAATTAAATTAATATAAGACTTATAATGTTAATTTGAGTGTCCAATGACCATTAGGAGAGTGTGAAATCAATGTGGGAACCCATACATACTAAAATGGAGCTAAAATGAGTACCTAGTTAAGGGTTCTTAATTTTAAGAGGATACGATATAATGAGGTGATTACAATTATGTATAAGAACATAATTTCTATTAAAATTTCAAAGAATTTGGTGATGCATTCAAGGAATAAACATATTTATATTTAGTATAACTTATTGAGCGAGAATTTTTTGGGGAAGGAATTTATATTGGAGTACTATGTACCCACAAAGAATTAGATTGTAAATATTTTCACGTAGGAATTAGCAAAGGATACTTTTGAGTATCTTCTGTGACAACTAATTGCATTAAGTGTTGTCATTAGTGTCACACATATAGTCGGTAAAGAAAATAAAATAGACAAGTTGGTCAAAATAACCAAGTATAGTAATCTAGAAGATCATAAAGAGAAAGACATGTTAACCGAGCACAGACTTGACTGAGCATCAACACCAAGCCACATGATTACTAAGGACATTGAGTACATTTATAACCAAGTATACATGTTTACCGAACATCATTAAATTACCGAGGCACAGATAAAACATTTAGTGAGAAATACAAGATCCACATAAAAGTTTGTAATGACACTGAAAACAAGGCAAATATTTTTTACTGAGCTAGAAAATGGTTTACATAAATTGAGGTAAAGATTTCTTGGAGATATTAAAGTGATTGGTGATGATCCCTATGCAGTTTTGAATTAGGTTATTCATATGGACCATTGATCATATATTTTCTAGATGATTCCATATAACCCTAAATAGGTTTAAATAGTTATGATTTAATAATTTCCAAAACATCATATTAGAACAACATTGATGAGAAGTAGCCACCAGGAGGAGACAATCTGAAGATCAAACAGGGTTGTGATGCTAAGTATAGAATAAGTATTTAGGATTATATTAGAGGTTATCAAGTAGTATTTGAAGGAGATATCTATCACAGAAAGGTGATATCCGTTAAGGGCTAAGTAGATCTGATATTCAACAAAGTAAGTTGCAACACCCAAATCATTTATATTGTTACTTTCTACCAACTATAGCAAAAAATCTCTTAACAGAGTAGACTTAACCATCTCATTGTAAACCTCTTAACTGAGTGCACACTTAAAGAGTGTTTCTAAAATCCTCTAACAAGTTAGATCTTAACAGGTCTTAAATGTTATTCCTAACAGAGTAAGATCATCAGAAGTGATAAAAACTTATATGCCCTAACAGACAACTTTATAATTATAGTAGTGAAGCTTTGTGGGTTTCATCCCCACCACATTTTTTACCTTCTAACAAGGGTTTCTACGATACCAAAATCTTTGTGTCAAGTGTATGAAGTTTCATGAATGTTTATTTGTTAGATTAGAAGTATTTTACATTTCAGTTATGTTCATGGATGAATGGTTATTATGAATTTGACAGTAGATTAATGAAGGATATTATCTTGTGGATTGAGAACAAAAAATTTTAGAGTTACTGATTCACCCCTCCCCTCTCGATAACTCACCTTTCCATAATCCCAAAATCTTCAACAATTATTAGGGGTTATTGGCCCTCATTCTTAAAATTAGATACATAAGAGTGCTTCATCTTTCAAGAGGAAGACTTAATGTCTATCTTTTTTGTCCTAGATTGATGTGGTTGCCACTCTCAAGGGAATCAATAAAGATGAGATTCTCCTCATTGAAGGACAATTTTTGTAGAGATGAGATATCCTTAATAGGGGGAGTGTTGAGTTATCATAGATGTACCCAAAAGGAGGAGAGTTATTTGGAGAAGTGGTTAGAGAGTTTTCAATTTCACTTTTTCCTTGATGTCAAAGGAGATGAAAATACAAAACAAATAAAATTAGAGTTTAGAAGAAAGTTTTCGAAGTGTCTCCATCAATGACAAAGGGGGAGATTATTGGCAGTTTGTTTTGTTTTGTCTTTAATGTCAAACTTGTTGATGTTGATTACTAAGAGAAAGAGATCGTTATTATTTTTTATTGATGCTACCATCAATGACAAAGGGGGATATTTTTAGCAATATTTATTTATTTTTTTCATTGATTTCAACCTAATGAAGTTTTTTGCTACCTATTTTATGGAAGCTAATAAAGGTTCAAGAATGAGTCTTCAAATATTGTTTCGATGTCTGGTGATGCTATAAAGTTAGTATGTGGTATTTTTGAGAGATGATATTATGGGAAGCTAGGATATTTACAAAAGAGTATTTAATGTTCTTATCAAAGAAAGCTCTACATTCCTTCACATAAGACTTTGGTGGCTTGTGGTTCTAGAGTAAGTGTTGCACTATCATATTTTCAAGTCCCCAATATTTGATAGGTTGAAGTTATGATTTTTTGTTTGCTAAAAATGAGGTTGCTTATCAATATTGGTTCAAATAATTCTCCACATTGCTTTGCATTGGTGTTTTTGTGTGTGGCTTGGTGGACATGTTCATAAGATTGAGGTAATGTTCCATTTTAGAATTCCCTTATTGGATTATTTTGCAAGTGAAGATATATTGTTTTGTTGTTTGAAATCATTGTTTGTGTTGGTCTCTAGTTGAATAAGCAGATTATCTTAACTAATTTATGATCTTTTTGTTCATATATGTATTGGAGGATGAGTTAAGAGATTGGTACTTAACATTTAGTGTTTGGATTCACATTAGGATATATTCATTGGAGAATATTTTTGGGCCAATTGGTTAATGTATTTTAATGTTTTTCTACATATTACATTTGATGTTGTTAATGGAGGATGTTGCGTCGCATGCACTTTGATTAAATCAATCAAGGAAAGCATATTATTATATATCTTGGTCCCCTTTATCTCCTATGGTGGATCACATTGAGTGCATGTGTCCCTGATGGGAATCTTTCTATAAATATGGTTTATCTTTACCGTGGCTGACATAGTTGAGGTTTTTGGTAATGAAGTTGATATAAATAGTCATGTATATGTTTGATTTGAATATGGATAAAGCGTGAATTGATTGTGAATTCAATGTAATGCAAAGGTGAAAGAGAAGATGTGAAAATTTGATAATATCTTTTAGCGTTGATAGAGTTTATGGCGATGAATGTTTGACATGATCAAGAGATCCTATTATTTCAATTCATCAATTCCATGTGCTTGCTAGAAGACAATGGGTCCTTTTGGAAACTTATATAGTTGTGTATATTTCCTCGAGATTGTGCACCACAATCTTACAAGTCCAAATCAGGAGTAGTTTGCTTCCTTAACTATGATATACCATTGTATTCAAGTTTATTCATATATTGAGTGTGATTCTCATCGTGGTTTTTTCCACATTGGGTTTTCCATGTAAAAATTTTGGTGTTTATGTGTTCATTGCAATATCTATCAATAATGGTTAGTTGAATAAAGACAATTGATAAGTGTTTGTGATAAAAAAAAGTTTAATATTGGTTCAAGATTGATTCACCCCCCTCTTAATCTTATGGTGTGCTAAAAAAATCTCACCGTAGTTTTTCTCTCATTGGGTTTTCCATGTAAATTTGGTGTTCCCTTGTGCATCGGTGTTGATTACTTTACCTTTCAATGATCCAGATTAGAGTTATATGTTATGAAGTTAAAGAAATGAGATTAAGTATTCTTACAAACTGATTCACCCCATCACCTCCTCTAATATGTGGGTGTGTTCAATAGGAAATACAAAAAAAAAGATAAATGTTTAGTAGAAATCACTTATGGTAAGATGTTAGGTGAGTAAGGATCTAGATATACAAAATGTCAAGTAGTTGATTTCAACATACAAATACATTTCCATGGAAAAATAAATATATGAAGTGGGCCAAACACAATTCTAAAATATTTCCTGAGTTACTAGGAAAAATAAATAATTACTGAGAAGAAGAATTAGAAAGCCAGACTTAAGATTCAAAACTATCATATGATATTACCAGGGAATCCCTAGAAATATAGACCTCTTAGTTTCCTTGGATTTCATTTTTTTCCTAGTACAAAACAATAGTATGATAGTTGAAGAGAGGGGTAATATTAAGCAACACATAACGAGAAATAATGAACTACCATCAAAAAACAAAAAGTTAATAAGGCGACATGTATCATTTCTTTTTGCCAAGACCACACCTCAAATAGAGCAAAAGAAAGTGACATATAAGTATAATGGTAGACTTCGGATTTCTAACATATTTTTATCAATATACTCCAATTAATTATATTGTCCTTTAACTATGATTACTTTTAAACTTTTATATAATGCATTAATTATTAAAAATCTATAAAAGATATTAAATTCAAACCTTTAAAACTATAATTTTTTATTTGATTTATAAAAATAATATCACTTCATTACATAATCCATTTTTTTCTCATAATGGTTAATAAAAATTATACTTTAGATAATAATAAATAATTTAAAGTAAGGAATATGTCTGATACAACATTTAAAAGTATAAATTAAACTAACAAATCATTTATATAATAAATAATAAAGAATTAAAAATAAGAAATAAATATACATATAGGCATATACTTCTATGAATGTAATACCAAGTCTCATTCAACATTTTCGAGTATAAATTAAAATAACAAAAAGTTGATGAAACAAATGATAAAAAAAAATAAGTACCACAAATCTAGAAAAATTAAGATGAAAAGAGGATGCATTGAATGATGTACCGAATTAGTAATCATGTACAGCTTAAATTAAGTCACCGTCATGGGTAGAGACAAACCGACTAAACTATATTCTCGACACACTTTGACTACGCCTTTCTTTTATAATACATACATACATAGCTTACCTACCATACAAGTCAACACCATGGTGCACTTTGCTTATTGCCACAAAGATTGAACACCAAACCAATTATCTAAAGGACCCACTTCACTTATTGCATTGAAATAAGTAGGTTATGAAAAATATGAGATATGATCTTGATAGTAGAAGATGATTAGTGGGTCTGAAAGGTTAAGATGGGAATAATAAGTATGATTAAAGTTGGTTAGTGGGTCTAAAGATAAGGATAGGAATATAAGTATAATCTTTTCAAATTCAAAAGTATTAAAAATAAGTATTAAACTAAATCATATCTTCAATGCATTATAGATCTTGTCATATTTATTAATTTTGTTGTAAGGTTACTTTCTATGAAATCTTAAGAAGAAATGTCATATCATCCAACCCTACATAGAAAGTGGTTGGGAGGATATAGATTGGATTGGGTAGGCCTTACTATTTGTCAGGCCTAAATATATGAGATAAGATAGTGATATTCATATCAATAGATGGTTAAATTTTGATTATGGGATTGAAAATTAAAGATCAAAAAATGTGAGTGTAATGTCAGCAAATTGAGAGAATAAAAGTAGGTTTTAGAAGAGAAATGAAAGAAACTATATTGTATCTTTCAATGCTTAGCAGGTCTCATCATATTTAGTAACTTGTTATGAGGTTACTTCCTATTCAATTTTTAAGAAGAAATACTATAAATAAAAGAAGTAATTCTTCAAATATAGAGTATATATAAGATAGGATAATAATATTAATATTAATAAATGGTTAAATTTAGTTTTATAAGGTTGAAATATAAGGAATAAATAATGTAAGAGTAATTCTACCAAACTTGATAGAGACTAAAAATAAGTATTATAAGACAAAATATAATAAGTTAAATTATATCTTTCAATGCTTTGTAGGCCTTGTCATATGTATTAGCTTTATGACTTTACTTCCTACTCAATCTTAAAGAAGAAATACTATGAATGAAAAAGGTTCTAACTATTTGAACTATAGGTAAACTCAATAGATTTTGTCTTTAGTATGGCCCCTATTTATTCTCCTTTTAGGAAGATCTAGTGCATCAATAGAAAAAATAACAAATTAAGTTTGTCCATGCTAATGTCTACATAGAATAGTAGAGAAGCATCCTTAGCATATTATCCAAAGGAGGTCTCCAACTACATCAACTTCATAGAAATCTTGAGTACTTGATATGGATCTCTAAATAAATCAACCAAAGCATTGATCGTCTGTTTGAAAATGTGTATCATTGTTACCACTTTAGAGATCTCATAGCAACAAGTCTCGATATTAACAAATTCAACAAGAATGATCCCTTGAGGAATGGATATTTTAGAATATTGATATTGTTAAACATGAACGAAAATAATCTTTCAATTTTTAATTTTAGTTATCATTATTTAGGTATGTCCCCAATTTTTGATCTCATATAGAAGAGCAAGTGTAACAAGTGAGTGAAAGACAAATTTTAGTTTGGATATCTTGAGGTTGAAATTGAAAGCATTGTGTCTCAAGAGTGTTGTGGACAACATATGATTTAATGATTTTAGACTCAACAAAATAAGGTAAACTAAAGTGTGGCGTAGAAACAAGCCTTAGATATATACATATGAAAAGAGCATACCGACTCTATTTGTGAGGAAAACTTGTTTGGAAGTATGATTTGAAGTATTAAAACCATATTTTTTGTTTCCTCATGATTTACATAATGACTATATCAAAATATAGAAGGAAATGTCGTGCCTTTGAGAGAACTTCCTTAGAATGGGATATCGAACTAATTTTATCAAAACACACAAAAAAATGTATTCCTAAATAACTTGAAATAATTTTCTCAAGATCCTTTATCTATAAAATAAAAATTATATTCATTGGTAGTTAACCATGCTTAATTTGAATGTAAAGGGAAATCAGAGCATCCCAAAAATCCATATGAGATCAATATGCACATCTAGTATATAACAATTTCTTTAATAGCTTCCAACAAACTAATAAAAGAACATACTATTATGTCATAAAAGTGGAAACAAACTTAGTTTATTTCCCACAATTAAAAACATTGAGGAAAGTGATTGCAAAGTAAAGATCTAATAAATTGCAGCACCATATTTCAAAACAAATTTACAAAGCCTTGATGTGGAGATCTACATCTTGTTCTATCCTGGAGAATATTCAGTAGCATAACCCCTGTAAAATGAACTCCCCTCCTCTCTTCTAAATCAGCTAAGGAATCAACATATATAGAACTACACACAAAGAGGTAGGTGTTCATTGTTTCCAAAACCATCTTAAACACCTAAGAGGTAAGTTATGTCATAATGTTAACAACTTTATAATTCCATGAGACATTGCTCATAGCAACTTCCTAGACAACAACACATATCTCATCCATAATGGCCATCTTACAAAATAAAACATAAGTATAACATAGAAATTTCTATGACCATGAATAGGTACATTCCTTACCTCACACCACTTGTCAAAAGTGAACTCCATAATAAATTCTTTGCTAAAATACAACTCCAATGCATAATAGAGATTACAAACCAAGACTCTTTAGTCAACATAGAAATTTGCTAAATCAACTTCCACTTTAAATTTGAAATATATGACAGTATCTTCCCAAAACTTAGAGTCTTCCAAGTGGGTTCCATCTTCCTAGAAAAGAAAAAATATGTGATCTCATCACCTATCATGTAGGATTCCACCTCACTATGAGGTCCCACAAAGTGAATGATAACTTAGGAAGTTAATAACCTAGGATAAATCAATTAATTAAATAATTAAACATGTTAAGATTATAAGGTTGAGACACCTTAATCCCAACATTCTCCCACTTGTCATTTAGACTCATCAAGGGTCTACACTATCAATTTATTATGAGCCAAAATTATGAAACCATATCATCACAACCATCTATAAAACCACACAAATCTCAAACATGCTCTTATGTTCTAACTAGGCACCAATCCAAACAACATGAGCATAAGATCCTACTGATACAAAATGCTATAAGATACTCACACCACTCCATTGTACTCATGAGCTATATAGAATCATCAATAACATGAAAATTTAAATCCTAATACAAATATGAAGTAATCTTCCAAAAAAATAAGATAAAACACCAGCTAGAACAACAACCAAACAGACTTCTCCCATCCAACTGATAAGCCCACGTGATTGAGATTAGAATCCACAGAAAATGCTAATCCAACTTATCACCCATACCTTGAAGGTATAAAACATCAAAAAACTCATGCCACCAACATAACCAACCCATAAACTAAAAACTCAAGCTCCATGTGCAAACTAATCGATGAAGACCAAACAAATACATGAATTCCTATTGTATGGGGAATGTCCAATCTAAAATATCAAAGACATACCCAGTATATCAATCACTTCACATAGAAATTTTAACCATGTAGTACCAAAGACCATCCAAAAGTATGTGCAAATTATATAAAAAAAAGTGTTTCCATAACCATGTCTCTCAACAAGTCTCCACAACTTTCCCATGTTCTCCATATCCAACAAGGGAAAGAGATGAAGGAACCACCATGTCATCATCAAAAAATTATAAAGTACAAGTGATGACACATGACCAAAAAAGAGTGATCATCATACCTCCACCTAAAATCTCATAAAATATTGTTATGTGAATCCAAACATCCAAGAGGATAACAAAGACAAAAGAGAGAACTTGGAAATAATAAGCATGTAGCATTTTCTTCAACAAACACTTTTAAGTGCTAGCTGTACCAAGTATGTTCTTCTTCATAATCGCAAGAGAAAAGACACAAAAAAATCCAAAACTATTCAATCTCAATAGATCAAACATAACATAATATCAAGTATCTACATAAATGTAATCCTCTCACAAAAAATTATACTATTCCTTTTCCCATTTTATGAAATCAACCCATTGCCATCTCCTATGTACTAGATCATCATAAATGAAATTAAACCTCAAGGAGATAACCATGAAATTCATCTCTCACAATTAATCCCTCTAGAGCCATCTAACCACAACTTAAGATCCATGAATATCAAATAAAATTATAAAGAACTTAATAGAAATAACTAACAATGTCTCTCAAGTGATAAACTATTGACTAGACCAAGAGTGGGGAATAAGAATGCTCCTCCAAGATATCCAAGTCAAATTGACTTATCCATAAACAATATCCTCATGGGTTTTTGTTGTACTCACATCCAACTAAGGTTTAGGATCCTCAAATACTGAAATCTCACAAAGAGTAACCATCACAACATTTCTCTCATCTCAAGACAACTCTAGGCTCACCTAAGTCTCTATGTATCCATAAGTACCAATAGATATAAATTCATGCTAAACTCCAAATTAATCTATGCACTCTCATAAAGCTTCTCAATCATATAGCCAAAGTGACCAATACAAAGATAACTTACTAGACCATTATCAAAGCTTCAATCAGCTGAATCAAGAGCCAATGATGAACATACCCATTCTAGGAGATCACATTCTCCAATTAAACATACCATGGTCTCAAGAGAAATGTATCATTACAAACTTCTAAACCAACACCTCAACCAAAGATTGCAAGAGTCCTCTATAGATCTAAGATGTTACACATCCTCCAATATTGTATATATAAATTTAAAGGAACCCTTTTGCAACAACAAGATCATCCATCATCGTGTGATGAATGCACAATCACTGCTAAAGCTCCTACCAAACCATGATATGTTTCTCTCCAAGAACATGATACACCATCTCCCAAATTTGGAAATCATCTACGTCCACACACATATAAGTGTACTACTAATCACACCAAATGAAACCAATATTTCCAAACCAAGGAAATAAACCATGATATAGGATCCCATAACTGACTATCTAGGTACTCACTCATAATCCATCCTCTCATTCCAAAGTAACCACACCAATGCATAAGTGACCATGGATAAGGCCAACTAATAAGTTTGCATCAACACTAAATAAAATCTCGTAGATATAGACAATCCACATCCAAGTTATCCCACTAAAATCAAATGGGTGGCCTACCCACCTAACTATATAACTTGTAGATTCAATCATTGCAACATGCTAACCCACTATCGCATTAGTGACATGAAAAATGAGATTCAAAGAAAAACTATCTATAGAAATCATGACTCATGTACCAAATCAAGCATAGACCTGACTCACCAATCAAGTCCACATTGAGCACCATAATATAGGAATCCAAAAAGCATTGCCATACAAATGATGGGTAACTAACTATGTACCAACATCCACATGCAGATCACGTCATCTCTCACTACAAGCTAAGAATACATGTAGCTCGATGTTACTATCACATCTAAAGTCACCACAAAGAAACTAGGCTCTAGAAAATAACTCTTCAACAAATCCACAAAATTGCAAGATTTTTCCTTGATCATGTAAAAAATGCAAAACTATTATGGTCAAAACCACCTATGCATTTCCATACCCACTTCTCATCTAGAAGACTCTAAATTATAAAAAAATACCAAATAGCTTAACCTAAAATAATAGATTGTCATAGATGAGAATTATCATAGATCTTTTAAGCGAAATCTATAAACCCCTCAAATCTTAGGAACATGAATCCAATCCATGCAAGTATAATCATCCAAGAGGAAAAATTAGTACATGAACTCTACGCCCACTTGTAAATCATCTCCACAACCACCATTAGTACATGCATATGAGGGAGATAGGTTATTCCATAAGCTTCTAGATCATCCAATGATCAAATAGATAGCCTCCATGCATTTGGAGTAAAAAACTCAATTCCTTCTGATACCAATTCATTAAGAATTATTTTATTTTCAAAGAGGAACTCTAGACCAATTTTGTTTAAACATAGTGAACACTATTTTATCTATCTTTACCATCCTTAAAAAAATGTATTCTATCTCCTAAAAAACTAAATCAACTACAAAAATTACACTCATCAAAGGATTGACCATTAGAAAATTCCTTTAAAACAAATTTCTTCAAGCTTTCAAGGTTAAGAAAAGCTAATAGAAGAAATACCCAAAACCAAAAACAATGTGAATCCTCATGTGCAAGCAACATGAAAATCACATAAATGAGCTCTAATACTAATTGAAGGAAAAATGAGAGTATCCTAGAAAGCCATCTAAGATCAATATACACATCCAATATCTAATAATTTATTCAATAACATGTAACAAACTAATACAAGCACATACTACTATGCCATAAAAGTGAAAACAAATATAGATTATTTCCCACAATTAAAACCTTAGAGGAAATTGATTGCAAATTATAGATCTAATAAATTTTAATAGAATTACGACATATAGATTTGATACTTCAATGTAAAGAAACTAAAAGAATGAGACATACAAGAAAAACACAAATATTCAGAGGGGAAACACTTTCGGATGAAAAAACCCACACTCCAAAACATCAAGCCAATGCATTATTTAGAAAAAAAAAAGTTAAAATACATATTCAGTCTCTAAGCCTTTACATTGAGATTTATATCTTGTTCCATCTTCACGAATATCTAGTAGTATAACCCCTATGAAATTAAATCCTCTCCTCTCTTCTAAATCAACTAAGAAATCAACATATATAGATTTTGCCTAAAATGTCAACACCCTTAATTAGATGCTTATTTTATCCCCATTTTAGTGTGCATGGGTTCCCACATTTATTTCACATTCTCCTAATGCTCAGTGGAGCTTTATTAATTTAAATTAATATTATGAGTCCTCTCTTGATTGATTTTCTCCAAATTATTCCATCTCCTCACTCTAAGATGGGTCTTACCTCATTATAAAGTTCAAGGCATGGTTTCCACATCTATCGATCTCATATCTTTGTGTGGATCTTTCAGGACCTAGAAATAATTAACTTTCTCATCTTGAAATTTCATTGAATTTTTCTAGTTAAATGGTAGTTTTTTGGGTACATGATGACTTTTTCATAAAAATTCACATGTCCTTGACACTTTTCCTTGAAAATTTAAAAGAAATATTCTATGGTTTTACATTCCCCAAAGGTATCCCCCATAGGTCATTATCATTTTTCTAAGTCTGCCTAAAGGTAATTTTACTTTGATATTTCTATGTAAACCCAACCCCCCCTTTTCCATTCTTCAAAATAATAATAAGAGGGTACAATTGACCAATCAAGAAATCAAGAAATTAGATGTCAAGATCATCCTCAAGATCTTCAAGGCATTCTTCCTTCCTCTTCATCGTGCATTGTGGAAAACTATAACATCTATTATACAACGCTTATATTTCATGATTTCCTTTTGGGTTTTTTGTGGAGTTAAAGCTATTGCATTAATGCTTTTTATTACATTCAAAGAAGCATTGAGCCATCAATGTATAAGGTGATTTACAATTTAGATATATCTTCTATTTCATCTTTCCTTATGCAATTTCCTTTTTTTAGGTTGATTCCTAAACATGGGTTTGAATAAGAAAAACCCTTTTAGCCAACCTTCTTCCCCATTTTTCTATGTAGGAATAGGTTACAAAGCTCTTGATAGATATCTAGGAAGATCAGGATCAGACATAGCTACCTTGTGAATTTAAAATAAAAACCATGGGCACATGACAACAGTGGTGACATGCTCCTAGGTACATGATGATAGTGGTAACATGTCACTCATTTTTTTATAGTGAAATTTTGGACAAGTTACACGTCTCTGGGCTTCAAATCTACAATTACAAGTCATTCCAAAACTCCTATAGTCAAGAACTTAGATCTGAAGTTTTATTTTCACCATTCCATTCCCAAGTGCATTTGATTTTTCTCCATTCCCTTTTACATCACTTTTCTATTGATATTGTGGCGACTGATCATGTAGTGGATGTTGATATTGTGATGACCTCTCATGTAGTTATCGGAGGTGAGGGACGCTAGTCCCGAACCTCCAATCGGCGCGCAGCGCTGAAATTTTTTTTCTACTTTTTTAGGAAAAAATTTGTGCTTTTTCGAGAAAAAGGAATACCGATATTGTAAAACCCTAAAATGGTTGATTTTAGAGGTTGCCCTAAAACGTTGTTATAAGCGGCTGAGATGTATAATGCATTGTAAGGTTGGTGTATGTTTTTTGTTGGATAATAAGAAAGGTTGGACGACTGTGTAGGTGGATGTAGCCCAGGTTTTGGGTGAACCATGTTAAATCTGTGTGTTATCTGTTTTGAGATTATTTTCTTCTTTTGTTTCTGCATATAACTGTTAATTTTATATTGTTCTGGATCTGTCAATCCCTAACATTTTCTTAGTTGAATTAGATCAGATCTGTTCTTATTTATTCTTTTTCATATCAATATCATTCCTCTCCTTCCTAATTTTAAGCAATAAAGGAATTAAAACTCTCCAAGAACATATATAACATTTGCATCCTTCTTACCAAGTGGTGTTCATCATATTTTTCTTGTGGTGGTTTTGATTTCCAATGTGCCATATGATTTGGGGAAAACAACCCTTTGATATTATCCTCTTTTCCTATTGTACATTTTAGTGAACCTAATTCATAACATTTCCTCTTTTGATTTTGGTAGTTAGATTGTATTTATTTCATTGTATGCATTTTTTTCTTACATACTTTTGATATTGGTAGCTAGACCTTCTTTCAATGATCTCCTTTGTATGAATTGTATTAATCAATATTTGCATCATACATTTTTTACATTATATGCATTTAGATCTTCTTTTCATGCATTGTTGCATTTTTATCCATTTAGATATAATTTAGATACATTCATTTGAACTTCTCTCATTGATCCATTTCATTTAATTTTCATGTTTCAAAAAAATAAAAAAAATAATCATACAAAAATATTTCATTCCATGCATTATCGTATGTTTTCTATTAATGGAGTTGTTATCATCATTTAATAGTTCAATTTCAAGTTTTGTTTAATAATTTAAAGACGTTTCCATTCATAAATATAATGATAGTTTAGCTCTTAATTTCATCCATAACCACAATATTCCCTCTCCCAAAACAAATCCCACCCATGAGAAAATTTTAGCACAAGACAAGGATATTAACATTTATTCAAATAATCTCTCATAAGGATGAGATCTTGAAGGATGGTTTTGATCCTTTTCATAAAATGTATCTCACTCATGAAGACATTTTAGTGCAAGATAAGGATATTTAACCCTACTTTCCTTCCAATCCCTTGCTAGTTAGGGATGAAGATTTAATGAGTCGTGATTATTCCTCTCCTAAAGTGTGCCTTATCCATAGAGATGTTCCTACCCATGATGGTTATCCTATTTGGGATGAGCCACTAGATAATGAATTTGATTATTCTCTTCCTTATAAAGAAATCTTGATAAAAAAAAATATTATATTATGGTTGACATTGATGTTAATCCCTCTAGAGATGACGCATTCATGAATGATATTGATCCTTTTCCTCATATGTAACCCATTCATAAGGCTATTATGGAGCAATAAGAGGACATTATTGTATACACCTAAAAATGGTCACCTAGACTATTAGCCCCTTGCTAGCATTTTTGCTAAAATCATCAATTGCTTGCTCTTGATCAAATCCTAGCTCTATCATTTATTCGATTATTTTCTATGGGCTAACCATCTTATCCTAAGTTTTTATTTATTTAAAAAGAATATTTCCTCCCCTTTTAAATAAATAAAAGCCCCCACTTTTTCTCTTATCCTAAGTTGCACAAATAAAGCATTATTCTTATTTTATAAAAAGGGAAAAAATACTTTTTATCTCATATGGACACAAAAGTCAACTCCTATTTTCTCATTGGAGGATATTTGTGCACAAGGATTGATCCCTCTTCAAGCTCCACCGTTGATTAAATCTTTTACCTCTTAATCTCCATGGTCCATTCCTTCTCATTTCCTTTAAAAGGAGAGCTATCTTCTTCATTCTGGATCCCCAACTTTTTATGCTAATATTATGCTGCAAGTTTTTTAGGTACACTTTGGAGCTTTTGAAGATTTGGAGCATTAGTAGCATCTACATCTCATTCTTGCATTCTTAGCTTAGCTTCATATTTATGCTTTCTTAGATTAGCTTCATTTCTATGCTCTAGATTAGCTCACATAGATTAATTAGCTTGGGTTGTAACACTTGCATATTTCCTTTCATAGCTTAGCTTGCATTTCCATTTCTAGCATAGCATTGCATTGCATTTTCATTCTTGATTCTTGAGGATATTGGCATTCTTGCCCTTGTCTTCATTGAATCTCCCATTGCATGGTTTACTAGCAAGGTTATAGGCTAAATAGCTCTAGCTGAGAGCATTCTTAAAAACCCTTGCACTCCATGCCTAGGGAGCTATGGATCGATTTGTGAGGGCTCATTCTTGAGTTTCCTTGCATGTAATGATCCATAGAAGTGCACCATTTTAGTGTGTACATTTTTGGCGCCCACCGTGGGGCTGTAAGCCTCATTCTCTACATTTTTATCAAGTTTTGTATATTTTTTTCAGCGTCACTTTTCTGTCATTTTTGCGCAAACAGGAGAAATGCCGCTTACAGGAAATCTGGTCACGCCTCTGAGCATTTTGTTCCCACCTTTGAGCATTCTTTTCACGCCTGTGAGCATTCCGTTCACGCCTGCCTGCAAGAAATCTTTTTTCGCCTTTGCACAGTCTATTGACGCTTTTGAGCATTTTGCTTGCGCGTCTGAATATTCTGTTGTCGCCTATGCATGTTCTTTTGTCACCTGTGCAGGTTCTTTTTGCGCGTCTGGACATTCTGGTGTCACTTTTGCAGGTTCTGTTGTCGCGTTTGTAGGTTCTGCTTGCGCGACTGGAAAATCTTTTGTTTCCTTTGCAGGTTCTATTGTCGTCTATGCACATTTTAATCACGCCTGCCAACTTTTAAATGTCATGTTTTAGCTATTAAATGTCACCTGGTATTGTTTGTTGAATTTTGCTAGTTTATTTTCTATTTTCAATTTTTCTAAAAATTCCAACGTTTTCAAATCCGTGCCACTATGGAAAATAGGCCTCCATTTTTTGAGAAATTTTTGCAAATGATATCAAAATTTTAAGTGTTATATATTGTTGGAAAGGTCTTTCCGAGCCTAATCCAACCATGATGGTTTCATTTTCAGATTTTATCATTTGATTAGCTATTTTACATGCAAATTATCTGATTTTTGATGTGCTAACCATTGTGGAGCTAACAAGTTGTGCTTGTAGGTGCTCTCATTGCTTGAAATTTGTCAAAAGAACACATGTCAAAGAGGGCTACTAATGGTTTTTGCAGGGTTGCCCTAAGCATAAAAACCAAATCAAGTGCTTGTTTAATTGCTTTCTTTATTAAGTGTGGCATATACTAGTTGTTTCATTTCATAGGCACTTAATACCTTGTTGTAGGAATTTTGAAGTGGTAGGAGAGTATGCTCTTCACCCTTGTGGTGAAACAGAAATCTTGACCCATCTTGGGATTTTGAAAGCAAGGGGGTAATTAAATCTTTGCTTGGTGTGTTTGGGAGAAGTTTTTGAGATAGGGGAGTATGCTCTTCACCCTTGTGGTGAACCAAAAACCTTGAACCTCAAAAATCATCCATTCTTTGTTTAGTATAGGATCCTTTAGCGGGCCTACTCTTAAGCAATCAAGAGGAACGACCCAAGTGGGGACAACCTTGTCATCATTTTCTTTGGTGGTGAGTGATTCCAACTCACTATAATCTCAAGGCTATCGAGGACATAAAACCTTGGTAGACATAGTACTTATCTTCGCTTGATGTGAGTAACTTGTGGGATTGTGACCATGAGGAAAGCATTAAGCAAGAATGCTTAAGGTACTCTTGAGGCCGCGAGGTCCTAGTCCTTTATGAGGAGCAAGAGGGGTGCTATGAATGGAAGACCTTACTACGAACCATTAGATAGAGGCCACCTTCTTTTAGCCGCTTAGCTTCTTGGTGCAAGGATTGATCCAAGTGGACTTACCCGGATCACCCCAAGACACTCACCATATGTGTTCCTTTGGTTGTGTTTTTGACACTTCCATGACAACGCCAATATCTCTTGTGGGCAACCACTTGGTGTGAGGCAAGGGAGCATCAAGTTGTGGGCCACGTTGCTAAGTAATGAGCCTTGTCCTTCTAGGTAGTAATTGCTTGAATTGTCTTCGATTGTGCTATACCAGTGTAAACATTCTCAACATTCAAACAAACGGTAGCATTCATAAGGTTCTCTATTTTGATATCACAAGTGCTTGTCTTGGCAAGGTTGCTTTTTCCCTTGTTTCAAGTGTTCTATGACATGTTTGATCCCATACTATTTGCAAACCTGTCTTTTATCTGTTGCTACTGCTTGTCAAACTAAGAAATTGCACTGTTCAATCTACAAATTTGGTCCAAGCACTTCAAAACTGAGTTTTTCACATTCACTGGTCAAAGAGTCATATGATATTGAAGTATCCTTGCATACCCTCAACCAAGAATCCTGAGTTATTCTGCTGTCCTATTACTGTTGCAATCTGGAGTTGCTAAACTTGCACTTTAACCTATTGTAGAGTGTCTTTTTCTATTCTTACCTGAAACTGTTTTGTTACCTACATGCTTAGATTTGTTCCAGACTAAAACAAATGAGCTAAAACTATTGGATTTGATTTTAATGAATGCTACTATTGATCACTTTTCGCATCATGGTTACCTCTCTAGCTACTTGCTTATTGAGCTTCTTGCTCGCTGCTCAGCTTTAGTCAATTGATTGCTGTAAGTGCTTGAGCACTTTTGACGAGCCATCTCTCTATTGTTCTACTTTGACAAGTGATCTTTATTAACTTTTGCTTATCTCAATATCTGAGGAACTTTGTCTCATTCTATTAGTCAACCAACATCTCTTTTCATGCCGGTTACAACTCGGTCTCAATTTGAGCAGGAGAGTCATCCTCTATTCAATTACACACAGTTACCTTCTCCAACTAGACACTCACGAGCGCCCATTAGCAACAACAGTTCTAGTTCTGACCAATCTGAGAATTCTAAGGCTACCCCATGGTACAAAGGAGGTTTCCTCTTTTCTGCATTCAAGACCCCCAAAAACACAAACAGTGTCTCACTCACTTTGACTGAACAAGAAAAATTTCAACACTTGCAAGAACACTTTGAGCATAAGGATAACCAAGCACACTTAGACAAAGAACACAATCAACAAAAGATGGATGCTTCTAGGTGCATGGCTTATAGAGGGACATTTCATGAGCAACCTGAGACTAGTAATCATGAGCATAGATCTCTTTTTATCAATGGAAACAATGGCAACAACACACCACCAAGATCTCCTCCAAGACCTACTTTTGGTATGCCTTCTTCACCTCCTAGACCTCCTCCCTCTCAACATGAGGCAGAGGCTGATGATGAGATTTCTAGTGAGGATCTTATGAGATTTGAACAAGAATCAAGATGTGGTCTCCCAACGAATGATGCATAAGCTTTTAGAGTGTAATGGAGATCAATATTTTCAATACATGAATTCTAGAGGATACAAGCTTCCTCCCGGCTATGATGTCAGACAAATTGTCCAACAAAGAGTACCAACTAAATTGGAAGTCCTTCAAGAAGAACTATGTCAGACAAATCAACGCCTTACCCAAATGGCATTAGAAAGAGAGCCTCCAAAGGTCTCTTTTGTAGAATCAATTTGTGCTCTTCCTTTTGATAAAAGTCTATACATGGCCCTGTTTCCTAGGGATATTGAGGTTCCCAAATATGACAAGTATGATGGAAATGGTGACCCCCATGACCATGTGCATCACTTTTACGCTCTTAGCATGGACTTTCTTCATGAAGACACATTTCTTCTATGACTGTTCCCTCGAAGCTTAAGAGGCCAAGCTTTAGAATGGTTTGCAAAATTGACACCACCTCTTAAGACTTTTGATGAGTTGGCTCAATGATTTACCCAGCATTATTATTACAACATCCAACAACCTATCACCATGATAGATCTCGGTAATCTAAGACAACATCAAGGTGAGCCATTTTCAACTTACTTACAACGTTGGAGGTCATTGTATTCTAGATATCCTTGTCTGCTACCTGAAAGAGAAAAGATTGACATTTTCGTCAACACACTTGTGTCTGAGCTATTTTATGATCTAAGGAAGCAATTGTTCTCCTCTTTCAATGACATGGTTGAAAGTGCATATCGAATTGAGGATGTAGCTATAAGAAAAGGGGATATTGTTATTAATAAAGATGCTAAAGGCAATGGCAAAGACAAAAACAAACCTTGGAATAAAAACAAGTATGTTGTTAATGATGGGGTTGTTGATGCTCCTAAAGTTAAAGAGCCCACTTTCAATCTCTCCAACGCTATCTATGCAGCAAAACAACAAGAAGCTGGCAATGCTCACAATGCTCCTAAACCTCAATATGCAGATAAGCCTAAGAAGACATTTCGAAAGCGAGTCTATACCAAGTTGGCAGAACCTTACGATGTGATCCTTAAGACTTTAGTTGACAATGGATATCTTACACTTCCTGATAAACCTGGTAAATGGGATCCAATAAATAAGCTAGATTGGTGGAGAGAGGATCATTACTGCCATTATCACATAAACAAGGGACATCCGACAGATAATTGTTTTAGGCTTAAGGATGATATTCAAGACCTCATTGATAACAACACAATCTCCACTGATGGCTTAACTAAAAATTTTGATCACACAGCTTTCAAAGATCCTCTACCTAAGCATGCTAAGGGGGAAACCTCTCCAACACATAAGAAGAATCATGATGCAAAGATCAATTACACGTATCCTTCTAATACGCCTGTGATTAACATGGTAGAGCCCGTTGAGAGTATTCTTATGATGAGATCTCAAGATGATAATAAAGCCAATCATGGTAAGCAAAAGTTGGTCTTGCAAACACATGGTAGTTCATCTTCCCGAAGTGAGACACTGAATGCTGTTACTAGGGGGCAAGCCAAGATTGTCCTTAAAACTGTGCAAGATCCCAAGCAAGCTTTTCCTTGCAAACAAGTGGCTCCTTCAGTCACCCCTAGCTATGATCTTGTCCAACATTTGCAAAAGACACCAGCACAGATATCTATCCTTGAGTTGCTTCGGTTATCCCCTTCACATAGAGAGATCCTTGATGAGGCTCTACATACAACACGTGTTCCCAATGACATTGATCCAAATCAATTCCAGGCTATGGTCAACCACATTTCATCTCCGCTATCTCTCTCCTTTTTTGCAGAAGATGAAATATCTATTGCTCACCCGCATAATCTAGCTTTACACATTGAAGTTCTAGTCTACAATACCCGAGTCCGCCGAGTCCTGATAGACAATGGTGTAGGGTTAAATATTGTTTCTTTCAATGTCATACAACAATTGGGTTTGTCAGAATTTGGTGTGGATTCTAAGAAGAAGATTACTATAAAAGCTTACGATGAAGTGGAAAGATCTTCCAAAGGTCTTGTCACACTGCCTGTCCGAGTGGGTCCTGTCACAAAAGATATTAGCTTCCAAGTATTGGACATCCCACTCGCATATAACATTCTTTTGGGTCATCCTTGGATCCATGACATGCAGGATGTTCCTTCCACTTATCATCAATGCATCAAATTTCCATGCAATGGCACTGAAGTTGTGATTCCTGGAGACCATACTATTGCTATCAATGCTCTTGCTGCTACTAAAAAATTTGTTCCTCACAATGAACCTTCTATTGATCCTAGTATGTCTCTAGTTGCTGCTGAGAAATCACTTAAGATGATGAGCCTTGGTATGGGTGAATATACGCTAGATTCCTTTGCTTCTATACCTGTTTCTCCTAGGTCATATGGGAGACCTTCTGATCAGATGAAGCCTTCCACTTTTGCTATGACGATCTTTGATACTTTTGTTCCTTCATCCATTCCTTTAGAAGCAGAAAGAGAAGAACAAGCTATTCAAGAGTGGATCTATAGAGAGGATTCTAGAAATACTCCCATGCTCAGTAATTCAAACACAGATACAAATGAGTCACCACTACACACTATGGTTCAAATGGGAGATGATCTTCCTTCTACTTCACTTCTTTGGGGAGAAGAATGTATATCTACTGATGATATGGCTAAGGCCTCTATGTCTAGAACCTATGTGCCTAAAGAATCATTGCACTATGATAGACAATGTCGCAACATTGCACGACTGCTACAAAGAGGTGATCTATCACATAATGACATGAGTATCTCTACTTCTCGGCATCTTAAGCCTCTTCCAAAAGATTCTTCCATGATAGATATGGATGTTGATGTGGTTCATACCTCTCGTAACCCACCTGATGTAGTTGATGAGTCTCGTGTCGGGTCTGATGAGTTTGTTCCACGTATTGCTTTAGTGGATCACGCTGGTCCTTCTATGACAAGTCTAGATCTTAACGCTTTTGGAGCTTACCCTATAGGCTCAACTTCTTTTGTCACCAGAGATGATATCCTTCGCATAAATACTATTGAACTAGTCACTTCATTTCATCTCGCATCAACACCTATTACTTCTTCCACCAGCGAACTAGCCACAAAAAATATTGAATCAGCAATCAAACATCACAGTCATCAAGTCAAAAGAAAAGAGCAATGGTCGGATGGTGAAAACCACATTGTGGTGGTATCCGAACCTAAGAAAAGTAAAAATAAAAATCTACTCA
Organism: Chamaecyparis obtusa; assembly: GCA_027943335.1. Classification (NCBI taxonomy): domain Eukaryota; kingdom Viridiplantae; phylum Streptophyta; class Pinopsida; order Cupressales; family Cupressaceae; genus Chamaecyparis; species Chamaecyparis obtusa. Next base: position 769,144 of record BSBK01003953.1, read on the forward strand.
AAAATAATGATTCTCAAATAAAAGATGACAAGTTGATTCTCTACAAAGAAATGGTGAAATTTTTCAAACATGATCTCATATCTGTTACACTTCAGCCCACTCCTAGAGCTGAGAACAAAGTTGCTAATGCCTTGGTTACTTCAACATCCATCTTACAAATGAAAAAGCATAAAATTCATTTCAAGTTCCTGGTGGATGAATTACGCTCCTACCTTCCATCTCATATCCCTCCTAAAAATCCACCACTCCATTCTTCCTGCCATCCCTTACACTTTGCCTTTGTCTCTGGTGACTTGTATAGGAAGTGTCTAGATGGAACTCTCCTTAAGTTTCTAGAAATAGAGGAGTCAGAAAAAGTGCTAGCTGAAATCCATGATGGCATATGTGGATCACATTCTAATGATCCTTTGCTACCTCAGACATTGCTTAGGGCTAGTTATTATTGGTCGAACTGGTTGAGACCTCCTATCATCATAGTTGCAGCATCTAGGCCTGGGGCCTATCAGTTCTCTACATCAAAGGAAGTAGATTTTTGATGCCCGTTTCTGTCTGGGGCATTCTTTGTACATACTTTATGATCCTGAAAAAACTCCACAAAAATTCATATATGATGCTGAAAAAATCCTAAAAAGCCTAAAATGTCCTAAAAAAAGAGCATCCTAGTGAAAACCTAGCAATAGGTGCTTTGATGTCTCACCAAAAAAAATAAAAAAATAAAAAAATTGAAAAAGTGCCTTGGTAGCAAAAATACAAAAAAAATATAAAAAGTCCTGAAAAAAATTGCAATAAATCTATCAAGTGGTGAAAACCTAGAAACAAGCACTACTTGAGACCCTTGCACCTATGTCTATCAGTCTTGTGTGGCGCTCATTCACTCCACTTCTCTCTTTGCCTCTCCTAGCTTGGAATTGACTCTTGTCTTAGTCTAGGGGGCATACATTATTTTCAGCTTATCTTGGGTCTCTTTGTGCGTCAGGGTTTCTTAGGCAACTTGGTTCCAATAGTGTTTTTCAACACCACCCCAACTGTGTTTTTCAACACTACCCTAGTGTCGAGTGTTTCTCAACACTTATCATATATCCTACTTGCAGTCTAGATGATGCAATATTTCTCATTGGCAGATGCGATACTCAAATTTTGACTCTATGACCTACACACACGCACTTAAACATTTGACTCACTGAGACTTGCTTGGCTTTATTTCTTTGTGTGATGTCTATGATGCTTTCTTTGCTGAGTGTTCTCCCCCTATGATCATTTTTGATGATGCATAGCTAGAAGACTGAGGCAATGAGAACATGTTTTATTGCTTTTTCTGCTTGTGGGTATATTTTGTTGGTCCTAACTATCATGAGCATTTATGCTGGTCTTACTTGACATTGGGATCTACAAGGTATTATCTTTGACTGTTTCGCAAGTGCATGCTTATAGTCATCTTGACTTTCTTGTATCTCAATGCAAGCATAATCTTGCTATATCAAACTTAGGTAATCTCACTACACTAGTCATCTTGACCTACATGTCTTTGATGCCTAGGTGGGATTTCTACATTCCTATCTGATAAAGATCATATTCATATTCACATAGTTATGCTAGTGTGCATTGTATGATCTTCTGACGCTACCAATAACGCTCAATGATGAATATTAGATGTCCATTGGCTTTGTAACCTTGCAAGTAAACCACTTTTCATGTAGCTTGCATTCTTATGTTCATGTTAGTTTAGTTTTGCATCTTGCATATGGAGAGAGCTTTCCTTTCATCTTTCATGGACTTGTTAATCAACTGTGCTCACCTTTCGCTTCTTCCTGATCATGTCTTTCACTTCTTGTCTTTCATATCACATCATTTTCCTTTCATTTCAGGATCGAAACCAAAATCCAAGTTCACCTTGATCATCCAAGTCATCTTTTTCCTTCTCATGTGTAGTTGGCTAACCTTTTGAGGCCTGATCCTTCCATCTTCACTAGGGCATTCTTCACCTCTTCATCCCCATCTCTTTCAAACTTCCAATCTTTCATTCACTTTCAATCCCAAGTTCCAATTCTTCCCCTCCGTGGTGTTTTCGGGTTGAGGGACCGCTTGGTTCATGCCCCGGGTCCCATGTGTGGGGCATATCTTCACTGCTTGATGGTTATTCTGTTCTCTTTCTTCGATTATGATTTCTAGTGATTTGATCATGCTACTCTTGCTTCTACTTTCCCTCTACTTGGATTTCACTTTTGATCCCGAGGGGGCAGACACATCATATCTTATTGGCTATCTCTTTCCTAAGTGTTCAGTACTGTCACTACCAGGCTGATCATGCAGGATTTTCTATCTCTCTGCACTTCATTCTTTGGAGTCAGATCGCTATCTGCTTGCCTTCTTGGCTATCTGCTTGCTTTGTTGGCTGATCTGAGTTGCTTTGTGATCCCAAATCGATCTCACATTTCAACTTCATTCTTTGACTGCATGTGTTCCCAGATCAATCACACATTAGTCAAAGAGGCTCAAATGTATACACCTAAAAATGGTCACCTAGACTATTAGCCCCTTGCTAGCATTTTTGCTAAAATCATCAATTGCTTGCTCTTGATCAAATCCTAGCTCTATCATTTATTCGATTATTTTCTATGGGCTAACCATCTTATCCTAAGTTTTTATTTATTTAAAAGGAATATTTCCTCCCCTTTTAAATAAATAAAAGCCCCCACTTTTCCTCTTATCCTAAGTTGCACAAATAAAGCATTATTCTTATTTTATAAAAAGGGAAAAAGCACTTTTTGTCTCATATGGACACAAAAGTCAACTCCTATTTTCTCATTGGAGGATATTTGTGCACAAGGATTGATCCCTCTTTAAGCTCCACCATTGATTAAATCTTTTGCCTCTTAATCTCCATGGTCCATTCCTTCTCATTTCCTTTAAAAGGAGAGCTATCTTCTTCATTCTGGATCCCCAACTTTTTATGCTAATATTATGCTGCAGGTTTTCTAGGTACACTTTGGAGCTTTTGAAGATCTGGAGCATTCTTAGCATCTACATCTCATTCTTGCATTCTTAGCTTAGCTTCATATTTATGCTTTCTTAGATTAGCTTCGTTTCTATGCTCTAGATTAGCTCACATAGATTAATTAGCTTGGGTTGTAACACTTGCATATTTCCTTTCATAGCTTAGCTTGCATTTCCATTTTTAGCATAGCATTGCATTGCATTTTCATTCTTGATTCTTGAGGATATTGGCATTCTTTCCCTTGTCTTCATTGAATCTCCCATTGCATGGTTTACTAGCAAGGTTATAGGCTAAATAGCTCTAGCTGAGAGCATTCTTAAAAACCCTTGCACTCCATGCCTAGGGAGCTATGGATCAATTTGTGAGGGCTCATTCTTGAGTTTCCTTGCATGTAATGATCCATAGAAGTGTGACACATTTATAGCACACAATTATAAATAAATTTATTAATATGCCTTACCTTCATCTAACTTCTTTTTTAGAGATGAAGCATTTATGTAAGTCCCTAATTGCTATTCTAAATATTTTCCTACTCATGAGGATACCTTGTTAAAAGAGGATAATATCATGACTACGTTCCTTAATGTTCTCCCTTCTACTGATAAGCCCATAAATAATCAAGAGGTTTATCAAGTAATGTTATCAATGTTTTGGGTAGTTAAAATACTAAGGTTGTTTTCCATCTTCATCAAGATACCCCTCAACCTCAAAATAAACTTGTCATTGGGGTGAAAGGTTCTCAACAACCTAACTATCATGCAATTACTCAAATTTATAACACAATAACTAATAGACAACCTACTAGCTTGGTTTATTCTCTTCTAGTTTCTCAACTAGTGCTTCCTTTTGCACCTTGTCTATCTCAAAATATTTGAAGGAATATGATTTAATAAAACAACTTCATGTTACTCCTACCAAGATAACTCTTTGGGATCTTCTTCAAACTTCACCTACTTATCATGAAGCATTACAACAAGTCTTGAGAGGTGTGACTCTCCCACCTCCTTGAAAAGATAATATAACGTCCATATTAGAATGCATGAATGTGACCAATAACAAATCTTTCTACTATAATACTCTAAAAATGGGCTTCAGTACCATTGACCTCCTACACCCAAAAATTGATCGAAATTGACCTAAAAGTCCTAACCTAAGGCACATCTACACATCAAATCATCGAAACCCTAATCGATCCTATTTCAAATCTGCATCGGAGAATATTTCTAAATATTCCTATTTATCCTAATTATTTCTAATTAAATATTATTTGGCGATAAATGACATTATTTTATTTATCCTAAAGTCAATTAATTGAATATGTTGAATATTTAATTAATTAAACTTAATTCAGCCACTGAATCACTTTAATTAGATTTAATTGATATTTATTCCTAATTAATATTATTTATTTGACAGTAAATCATGATTTCTAAAAATAATCGATTGAATATTTATTTAATTGATTAAAATCAAATTGTCAAATTTAATAATATGATTTTGAATAAAGTTTGATTAAAATAATTGGTTAATCCATAAATCAGTTATTTAATTATTCAAATCAGTTAAGTTGAGAATAAAACACATGGAAAATTAAATAAACTCATAATTATCTATGCACAAATCAGAAAAGCAGTTAAACTCAAAATCAACTATTGAATTCAATTTGTTAACTTTTCAAACTCAACATGTGATTGTGAGTTGAAAAGCAGATTGGAGTGATCTCAACTTCTAATTCGAGTTAAAAATCTTATTTAGCATGATTTTAGTGAGATAACTATTTTTAATTTCCTGATAACTCAACAATCAATCTGAGTTGATCAGGGAGAGATTTTTTGGCTTTCCATGAGTTTTCAAAACCCTAGATTTCTATATAAACAAGCCCCGGTCCTTTACAAATGACCGTGAATTTGGAGAATCTTTCAACGTGCAATCTAGGGAATTTGGAGATTGTGCAATTTTTGAAATTCTTTGCTAACCATTATTATCTTGATTTCATAGCATTCATAGAATTCATAGCATTGATAGTTTAGATTTCAATTCATTTTTATCAAGTTTTAGATCAATTTTTCATCTAGTTTTCATCATTATTGCATACAAAATATCAAAAATATAGATTAAATCTACATTCATTTTCATAGCTTTCATCATTCAAATCATTCATTTAGATGTTTCATTGTCACTGATCTTGGTCAATTTCTGTGAATACCATACTCGCATATACTAGAAGGCAATAAATCGCCTGGTTAATGATATATTCGTTCATTCAATATTTCCTGATTATTAACCAATAATGTTTTACTAATGTGTTGTGTCTCTTAAACAGGTACAATTTTCACACACACATTTCTGGTGCCCACCATGGGGCCTGACAACGGGTTTCCATTCTTATTTTCATTATTTTGCTGACATTCTAGATTCAAGATTCAATTTTTATTTTTTCCGTACAATCTCGTACGAGATTTGTAGATTGTCATATCAAAACTCTATGTCTTTCGTACGATAGATGACATTTTTGAATTGTCATATCAATTGATATGTATTGTCATATTGATTCTAGATTGTTGTGTGGGCAGGTACCTAGAATCGTATTGTGCCTGAAGTGTCATATGGGAGAAGGTATATTGTTGTACAAGTTTTGATGCTAGTTTTCAATTGTCGTATGAGATTTTTGAGCGGTTTTTGAGATTTTGATTTCATATTTTGACTAACAGCTAACCCTAATGATTTATATTTTTTGCTGTAAGACTATTTGAGACAGCCTAATGCATTTTTGCAGGATGAGATATGAAGACTTGAGCAGAAAAACCTATTCTTTAGCCTCTTCTTGTCTTGACTTCTAAGCCATTCTTTTGCAGAAAACCCTTTTTAGAAAATCGCTTGCCAAAGACTCTCATTCAATAAGATTTCTGACAAGTGGTTTTGCAGGTTGTTGAATCTCCTACGAGCAAATATTATGTTTTCTTAGTATTTTATTTTTATAGGCACCTATTTAATTAGGTACGTGCACTTATTTCTATTGAAGTAGATATGGAGGGGATCATGCTCTTCTCCTTCTTAGGAGAATCAGAAACCTAGAAGGTATCTTCCCTAGTGTCATTTTGCACACTGTCTCTAGATTGATTCTTCTTGGTGTGTCTTGGATAGGGAAAAGGACAAGGCTAGGGGATTATGCTCTTCTCTTTCAAAGAATCAGAAACCCAAATCCTATGGTCCCCAACCTCACATTTCAATTAATCCTTTAGAGGGCCTGTCGACGAGGTAAAAATCTCCCAGGAATGACCCAAGTGGGGACAAGTATTAAGATGACTCTTCCACCCCACTATAAAATTTGACATGTCCTTGAGGTTAAAGCCTTAGAAGACATAGTTGTACGTGTTCCTTGGATTCATTCCATGAACATGCTTTGATTTTGTGTAGAGTGGAGCTGCTTCAATCTTGCTTGTGAGACTACACAGATCAGAGTACTCATAGGGCTATATGCCTTAATCCTTCTTGCGGAACTATGGGAGACAGTTGTGAATAGATGCCCTGATTAAAATCCTAAGCTACTTTGCTATCGATCCACCCCCAAAGGATTTTTAGTGCATGTGCGAGGTGAATAGTAATCACCCCAAGAAACTCATCATATCGAGCCCTCCTTGATGCTTGAACTTGGCTGATATGGGCTCCAACATCCATTGCGTGTTGTTGGACCACCATATTCTAAGGATTCATTGAGTGTGTTCCTAAGTCAATGAGAAAGTAATACATCTCTTCTCCTACCTAGCGTAAGATGGGTGTGATTGATTCATTGAGTCAGTTCTCTCATGTTTTCTATGATTGTGAGCCTATTGCTATGATAAAGAACCTCAAACAATCCATTAGACATATCTTCAAAATTGGACAAAGAAAATTGCAAAACATTTGAGACCAAAAACACCAAAAATCTTGAAAAACTTGAAAAACTGAAGCAAAAATCCTTTGCTGGTGTAAATTGTCATCCTGAGCTTGCAACTGTCGTATGAGAATTGCTTCAATCCTTCAACTGTTGTATCAGAACCCCCCAAGTGTCATATAGGAAGCCTTATTATATCATACGAGAATTATCCAAAATCTACAGCAAAAGTGAACCCCGGTATCAGTTGTCGTATGAGATTCTGCAAGTTTCATGCCAGACCCAATCCTATGTCATAAGAGCCTAGAAACTGTCGTACAACAGTTTACCCAAAATTGCCAGAAAGCCCAAATTTTATCATAAATTCAATCAACCAGTAGCTATTATCCAGATTATGTCAAAATTCTCACTATGTCAGTAACATAGTAGAGAAACATCGAATCTATCTTATTTTCCCAAAGTGACCTTTTGAGCTCGATTTGTCATCTGATTGATCAATCTGAATCTCATCTCGTCTTGTGTCAAAATCTTGTCAAAATAACCTTGATTCAATATCTTCAAATGGATAAGTGTTGTGAATTAGTGTCCACCATATTTTTGGCATCTATCCTTACATCTTGGGCACAATATCCTTCATTTACGTCCAATCTATCAATCTATTCCAATCTTGACAAGGCTGCATCACTTGATCTTTCCTAAATCAAATTATCTCTCAATTATCTTATCTTGCTCTAAAGGTTCACCCAAGGTTAATGGTGGAAACTAGAGCTTCCTCACACACAAAACCAAGAGATGAACCAAAGATATTACCTTTGTCTTCTCTTCTTGCTCGAACATTTCACCAACCCTATGATACCAATATGTATGAAGAAGATGCCCTTGGACATTTGTGCTTAAAAGGAGGTCACACAACCCATTCTACATCAACACCAGATCCCAATCAAAGTGCTACTATGTCGCAAGGTAGAGCAAACCAAGGCTCACAGGGTCACTAATCCGAACATGGTGGGGACCAAGAACCCACACCCTCTAAAATATCCCAATACCAAAATGATGATCTCTTTAAGAAAATGATGAAATACTTCTTATGAGAAGATAAAGAGACATATTTCCTTGAATTGGCCCAACAAGGGGCCAAACTTCCTCCAAGCTTCAACATTGAGATTATCATCATGCATGAGGAAGAAACCCCCATTACTACTATGATGAAAAAAATGCATGCAATGCAAGTTAAACTAAACTAGCTGGAAAAAGAGAAAAAACCCAAGGAATTCTTTATGGATGCCCTATGTCCTTTTCCATTCGATCGGAGCTTGTATATGCCACTATTTCCTAAAGGGGTAGAACTACCAAAGTATGACAAATATGATGGAAATTCAAATCCTCAAGATTATGTCAGAGTTGTACACTCTATCCATGGATTTCATGCATGAACCAACATTCTTAATGCACCTCTTCCCACAATCTTTGGGAGGAGAAGCCATCCACTGGTTCTCTAAGATACCTCCAACCATCAAGACTATTGAGGAGTTAATCAAACTATTTTATCAACAATATTCCTACAATATCCAACATTCTGTCACCTTGATCAATATCTACAATCTGAAACAAAAGTCAAGAGAACCATTCCTAGCTTTTCTCAAACATTAGAGAAAGAAGTTCTCACTCTATGCCCGACAAATTTTAGAAAAAGAGAAACTATAAATCTTCATCAATAATCTAGTCCTAGAAATTAACTATCATCTCCAGATCCAAAATCATACCTCATTTGACAAAATGGTAGATAGTGCCACAAGAATTAAGGATGTACTTGTTCGTAAGGGAGACATATCATTGCATAAAGAGAACAAGTATGAGTCAGGTTCTAGTTCCTGTATGCACCCTAAAATGGTCGCCTAGACTTTGGGCCCCATTTATTCAATTTATCAATCCTGAATCATTTTTATCAATAATCAATATTTTCAACAATATCAATTTCTTGATCAAATCCTAAATTCGATCATATATTGGATTTTTATCCTTGGGCTAACCATTTATCCTAAGTCTTTATTTGATTAAAAGGAATATTTCCTCCCCTTTCAATTAAATAAAAAGCCCCCACTTTTCCTCTTATCCTAAGTTGCACAAATAAAGTATTATTCTTATTTTATAAAAAGGGAAAAAGCACTTTTTGTCTCATATGGACATAAAGTCAACTCTTATTTTCCTATTGGAGGATACTTGTGCACATGGATTGCTCCTCTTTCAACCTCCACCGCTGATTAAGATCTTTTTGCCTCTTAATCTCAATGGTCCATTTCTCCTCATTTCTTATAAAAGGAGAGCTCTCTCCTTCATTTGCATATCCTTGTTTTATGCTATTGTTATGCTACAGGTTTTTTAGGTCATCTTGGAGCTTTTGGAGACATTCTTGCATCTAGGGTTTGAAGATTTGGAGCATTGTTGGCATTCATCTTAGATCTTCATCAACATTCTATCTTCTTGTCTTCATTCTTGCATCATCATGGCTTTCTTGCTTCATAGTTAGATTTCATTTCTTGCATAGTATCTTCATTTTCATGGCATTCTTAGTGTAGATTTCCTTTTATGCAATCTCACATAGTCTAAATAGGAAGGATTTGTAATCCATTGCTATTTCCTTTCATAGATTAGTTGCATTGTACTTCTATTTTCATAGCATAGCTTGCACATTTGCATCTTCATCTTAGTTGCATTGCATTGCATTTCATAGTGATTCTTGGAGATATTGGCATTGTTGCCCTTGTCTTCATTGTGAATCTCTCATTGTGTGGTTGACTAGCAAGGTCACTTTCTTGTAGCTCTAGCTGAGAGCAAAACTCATAGTCCCTTGCAACTCCATGCATAGAGAGCTATGAGCCGCTTTGTGAGGCCTCACTCTTGAGCAACCTTGCAAGTAATGGTTCATAGAAGTGCATATTTTAGTGTGTACATTTCTGGCGCCCACCGTGGGGCAGAGTAGATTAGCTTTGTCCCTTTAATTCTGCATTTTCCGTCAATATTTTCGTCAATTTTTAGCTTCATTTTCAGTCTCTGGTTTTTTTTCTCAGAGTATCGCACGATACTTCTCAGAAATATCACGCGATATATCTCTGTATAGCGGTGCGATACTTCGCGCTTGCTAGAAATATCGCCTACTTTGAAGAGAAATATCGCGCGATAGTTCGCCCCATTTTTTTTTGAAATTTTGCAAATGGTATCAAAAGTTTAAGTGTGATATATCGTTGGAAAGGTCTTTCCGAGCCTAATCCAACCATGATGGTTTCATTTTCAGATTTTATCATTTGATTAGATATTTTTGCAGATTATCTGATTTTTCATGTACTAATCATTGGTAGATTTTGGATTTTGCTTCTCCTAACTCTTGTTGGTCTAACAAGTTGTGGTTGTAGGTGCTCTCATTACTTGAAATTTGTCAAAAGAACGCATGTCAAAGAGGGCTACTAATGGTTTTTGTAGGGCTGCCCAAGCATAAAAACAAAAAAAAAATTTTATTATTTCTTGCTTGTTTATTTATTTTCCTTTCATTTGTGGCATTCACTAATTGTATTAGGAATCTTAATACCTTGTGAAAGGGATTTTGAGGTGGTAGGAGAAGTATGCTCTTCACCTTTAGGTGAATCAGAAAATCTTGACCCATCTTAAGGTTTTGGAAGCAAGGGGGTAATTGATCTCTTTGTTTGGTGTGTTTGGGAAAGATTCTTGAGATAGGGGAGTATGCTCTTCACCCTTGTGGTGAATCAAAAACCTTGAACCTCAAGAGTTAATCCACTTTTTGTTTAGTATAGAAATCCTTTAGCGGGCCTGCTCTTGAGCAATCAAGAGGAACGACCCAAGTGGGGACAACCTTGTCATCATTTTCCTTGGTGGCGAGTGATTCCAACTCACTATAATCTCAAGGCTATCGAGGACACAAAACCTTGGTAGACATAACACTTGTCTTCGCTTGATGTGAGTAGCTCATGGGATTGCGACCATGAGGAAAGCATTGAGCAAGAATGCTTAAGGTACTCTTGAGGCCGCGAGGTCCTAGTCCTTTATGAGGAGCAAGAGGGGTGTTATGAACGGAAATCCTTACTAAGAACCTTAGATTAGAAACTACCTTTATTTAGCCGCTTATCTTCTTAGTGCAAGGATTGATCCAAGTGGAATAACCCGGATCACCCCAAGATACTCACCATATGTGTCCCTTTGGTTGTGTTGTTTGACACTTCCATGACAAAGCCAATATCTCTTGTGGGCAACCACTTGGTGTGAGGCAAGGGGGCATCAAGTTGTGGGCTAAGTTGATGAGTAATGAGCCTTGTCTTGTAGGTAGATATTGCTTGAAGTGTCTTCGATTGTGTGATACTAGTGTAAACGTTCTCAACATACAAACAATCGGTAGCATTCATAGGGTGCTTTTTCAATTTTGATATCACAAGTGCTTGTCTTGGCAAGGTTGCTTTTGCCCTTGTTTCAAGTGTTTGGAGACATGTTTGATCCCCTACTGTTTGCAAACCTGTCCAAATACTATTAAAATTGTGATTGAAATGAGACATTTTCACCCTTAGATTCAAAATTTGCACAAATTGGTCAAAATCAACATCAGTATCACATTTGTCCATTCTTAGTGAGAAAGCCTATCTCTAGAATTGTTAGTCACATTCTTGGGAAATTCTCGTACTCTTATTGTCCAAATAATTTTCATCTAATCTCAATTTCAATTATATTTTGGCCTAGCCCAACCTCCTGGTTCAAAAGTGCAAGGGTAGTCACCCTTTGATTTGAAGCACCTCTTTGACAGTGTTGGTAAAGCCCTTGCTTCTATCTTTTCATTTCTCTTTGGACAATAGAGAACTTTGATTATCCTAGTTTGGTGTTGACATTTTTTGAGGTCATCCTATTACCAGTCTTCCTTGGTCAGTCCAGATCTTAGATCCTAGGTGTTGTCATGTTGCTCAACATCTCAATGAACGTTATGGTATCAATTGCACAAGATGGCTCTTAGTCTTCTTCTTTCTTCTCCATTTCCCATGTTCTTCTAAAGTCTTCTACTCCCATGGGAAATTCTTCTTCTTCTTCTTGATTCTTTTCCTCTTACTATCTAGTCTACCTTCTTCCATTCATCTCTTCTATTCATTTCTTCCATGCTTGATTCCTCCTCTTCTAGAACCATGAATTTCAACTATCTTGTTAAGGAACCTCTCTTGGGAATAGATGATCTTGAACTCATTGCTCAATTTGAAGAGTATCTTTATTCCTCCAATGGTCCTTCCAAATATCTCATGGGTGACAAACTTATAGCAAAAATAAAAGAAAAGATGATTAAATCAGATGCCTTTGCTAGAATCATAAACATGATCATATCACGATCTTCTTCTTCCAAACATTCTTCATCATCTAAATCTTCTCATTCTTCTTCACCTTCCAAGTCTTATCATGACTCTTCCAGACATCATTCTCATTCTTCATCTTCTAAGTCTTATCATGATTCTTCTAAACACTATTCACATTTTTCATCTTCCAAATCTTATCATGACTCTTCTAAACATCATTCAAATTCCTCATTATCCAAGTATTCTTCTTCCACTAGGTCTTCACCTTCCCCTTCTTCACAATCTCATTCTTCTTCTACTTCTCCCAAGAGTCTTACTTCTCTTCAGAAGACATACCATAAAGAGCAACATGATAGTCCTTGTGATGTCTCTTCCACAAAGAGTGACAAACCTACCTTTGATGACTATGATGACTATGATGACTATGATGATGGACAATGTAGCAATACTTATGGCAACTCTATTCCTAAGAGTCCTCCTCGTCGTGTGCTTAGGCTTACTAAAGGGTCATCCTATTGGATAGATTGTGATGGTGATCCCTATGATTCTAATTTTGAGAGAAATTATGATATTTGTTGTGAACAATATGATACATCTGCTTCTATTGAGGAAGAGAAAGCTTTTCGTGCTGATTATAAACGAAGATACTATGAGCATGTCTTGTCTAAAAACTCTCATGCTGAAAATAAAGATTACACTCTCCAGCAAGATCATGTTAATGCTGAACCTTTGTCTTGTGATGGTCCCCTTCCATTCGCCACTTCCTCCAATACCCACACACTTCCTAAAGCTTCTGAGTCATCCAAATCTATCACAAATCTTTCATCCAACAAATATCCTAAGGCTTTCCATGCAGTTCCCTATAGTTATCCTCAAGGGCTACCTCTTAAAGAAACTCAAGCTAACCTTCACTTGGCTAAAAATACTTTCAATAATGCTAAACCTAAAGAGCCTAAGCCTTCATCCGCTATAATGCCTATTTCAGCTAGTCCTTCACCACCTCTTCCAAAGTCTTCCATACAATCCCAACATGCTTCCTTGTCCTTAGAAGTGGCTCCATGTCAAGAGGACTTTAAAAATGATAAAGAAAAGAACATAAAGAAAGATCAAGATCAAGAACCCTCCATGTCATCCAATCCTTTTCATGATGTCTCTTATTCATTTCATGGTTCTTTTGATCCTTTACGCTCTTCTGCATTCATTACACCATCTTCTAAGCAAGATCAAGCTACTACTTACACCGTTGAGCTTATTGACAATCAAAATAACCTTACTACACTTGCGCTTTCCAAAGATGATGTTTCCATTAAGGTTATTAAAAATGGTGTTGTTACTTCTGATGTTAAGCCTATTGAAAATCAAGAAAAAGTTGATACGCTTACGCTATCCAAAGATCCTTGTCAAGATCAAAGTCTTCCATCTTCTTGTTCTACCACTCCATGTTCACTTCCGCTTTCTACTCTTCCTAAGTCTTCGCAAGCTTTTAACGATTCTATCAACGAAGTTGCTCCTACTCAAGATGTGCACAATCATGTTGAAAATCCTAATGCTCATTCTAAAGATGCTGGTATCCTTGGTTGTCATATAGATGCAGATGAACTTATTAATTATCCTTTTTCATCTTCCACGTCCATCCTTGGACCTCCTCCACCAATACTAAGGGCTTCATGTCTTCCTTCCATCTTGGGTCCTTATGTCCCTTCACTTTCCCCTCCTAATTCTCCTAATTCGTCATCCATCTTGGGTCCTTACGTCCCTCCATCTCATATCTTTCCTCAAGATCAACATAGATACATACCCTTGAAGCCTTTTCATCCATCCACCCATCGAAACCAGTCGTATTTTCCTTCTTCCACAAGTCCCAAGTCTTTTGGAAGTAACTTGAATGTTCAATACAAGAAAAAGAAGCAATATAAGAATCCATCAAAAAAAGAAGATCACCATGTCTCCTCTAGTCGACATGGGGGCATAAAGTCAAAAGAGATATCTAAGAAGAAAACTACAAGACAAGTATGGGTTCCAAAATCCATCATTGAAGATATTCTCTCTCAGTCATCAAAAGGAAATAAAAAGCCTAAGGCTATATGGATTCCAAAGTCTCTCTTGAAAGAGTCTAATGTTGAACAAAAAGTGAAGTTGACATTCAAGCTTCCAAAGGCTTCCACTTCATCTTTTTTTCATTCCATGCGCCTGAACCACAACCTCTGCTAAACATTTTCCATATTCCTTCTCGTATTCCTCCATTCACATTTGAGAATTATAACAAGCACACCAATCCTCTCTTTGAGGAGTTAGATAGCAATAATGAACCAGAATATGGTTTGCATTTGGACTAGAATATGGTTTACGTTTCCTCCATTTTTCCCGTCACCCTTCAAGGTGTGTATTGACGTTGATCTTACCTTTCTTTCCATCTACCTTTTCACATTCATTATCCTTCTACCTTCTATCATTTTTTCCTCATTTGTCTATTCCTTCTGCATCTTCCTTTCCCCTTCAGCATCTTTGAGCATATTATTTTGAATCCTTGGCATATCATGGTTTATCCTTTCAAGGAGCATTATCTAAAAAGCTTGCATTCTTCCAAAAAATAGAAAAAATATTCAAAAAATAAAAAAAGAAAAAAAGAAAAAAAAAAATTGCAAAAAAATTGAAAATGTGTCATGGTGAAAACCTGGAAACAGGCACCTTGGTAGCAAAAGTAAAGAGAAATAAATTCATCCTATGGTGAAAACCACTCCCTTGTGGCACCTTGGATAAGTACCATGATGAAAACCTGGCAATCAGGCATCATGCGTAGTTCTTCTACATGTTTCATCCATTTCATCTTCCATCTTTGATCTTGACAATGTTGATCTATACACGAACATTTGGCTATTTTGTGAGCTATCTTATGATGATCTTGCTTTCATTCCATTCATGTCTAACCTTCATCTTCATTTTCCTCCATTCATTCTAGCCTTTCGCTATCCTTTTCCCCTTTCATCTTGATCTAAACAAAAAGTAAAATGTGATGCTATGAAGCCTCTTGACATGTCTACTCCTTTGGAATGCATTCCTTCCTTCTTTTTCATTACGCTTTTGAGGCTTATCCTATGCTGGCTTTCCTTGCTTGTCCAAATACGCTTTACATGACAATTTTTTTTCCCCAGCTTGGGTATTCTTGAAGAGTTTGACCTTGAGGATTTCTTCCCTCCATTCGCTTTCATTCTCCTTGTCTCCACCAGCTTGCTCATCCATCTTGTCCCTCACATTGCTAGATATTGGGACTGCACGATGTGATTTTGCTCATGAGTTTAATGCCCATTTCTGTCTGGGGGCATCTTTTGTACATATTTTATGATCCTGAAAAAATACCAAAAAAATTCATATATGATGCTGAAAAAATCCTAAAAAGCATAAAATGTCTTGAAAAAAATACAAAAAAATCAAAAAAATAGAAAATTCAAAAAAATAGAAAAAAGTGCCTTGGTGAAAACCTAGCAATAGGCGCCTTGGTAGAAAAAATCTCAAAAAAATGAAAAAATGAAAAAATGAAAAAATGAAAAAAGAATCCAAGTGGTGAAAACCTGGAAACAGGCGCTACTTGAGGCCTTTGTACCCCTATTTGTTAGCATGCGTCCTCGACACTTAACCACTTTCCATCATGCCTTGACCTTATTTGGCCTAGTCTGGAATTGGTCTTTGTCTTTGTCTAGGGGGCATAACTATTCGCATTGGTCCTTTTGGTGCGTTTGTCTCTTGGGGCATTTCACAACAGGTGTTTTTCAACACCACCCCAACAGTGTTTTTCAACACTACCCTTGCGTCGAGTGTTTCTTAACACTTATCAGGTGTCTTACCCAACAGTCTCGTATGATGTGATATTTCTCACTAAGCTGATATGATACTCAGAATTTGACTCTCTGACCAACACACACTCACTTAAACCATCAACTCGCTGACGATATGATGACTTTATTTTTTCTTTGTGTGCTGTCTATGAGGATTTCTTTTGATGAGTGGTCTCTCCCTGAGAAGTTTTCGATGATGCATCGCTAGAAGACTGAGGGAATAAGACCATGTTTTCTTTCTTTATCTGCTTGTGGGTATATTTTTTTGGTCCTACCTGTCATGAGCATTTATGCTAGTCTTACTTGACACTATGGATTGACGAGGTATTATCCTTGACTGTTATGCGAGTGCATGCTTTTAGCTGTCCTGAATTTCATGTGTCTTGATACAAGCATAATCTCGCCATATCAAACTTAGGTAATCTTACTGCATTAGTCATCTTGACCTATATGTCTTTGATGCCTAGGTGAGATTCCTACATTTCTATCTGATAAAGATCATATTCATATCCACATAGTAATGCTAGTGTGCATTGTATGATCTTACGACGCTACCAATAACGCTCGATGATG
This sequence comes from Chamaecyparis obtusa, assembly GCA_027943335.1. Lineage (NCBI taxonomy): Eukaryota > Viridiplantae > Streptophyta > Pinopsida > Cupressales > Cupressaceae > Chamaecyparis > Chamaecyparis obtusa. The sequence continues at coordinate 785,755 of BSBK01003953.1, forward strand.
ATAATTAGATGTCTATAAGCGTTGTGACCTTGCAAGTCAACCACTTTCATAGTAGCCTGCATTTTTAGGGTCATGTTAGATTAGTTTTGCACTTTGCATATGGAGAGAGCTCTCCTTTTTATCATCTACGGACTAGTTGGTCAACTGTGCTCATTTTCTGATTCTTCTTGATCATATCTTTCATTTCTGGTCTTTCATATCACATCATTTTCTATCCATTTTCAGACTCGAAATCGAAATCTGAGTCGCGTTTCCAAATTTTTTTCATTCTTCTACGCAGTTGACTGACCTTTTGAGGCATAATTTGATTTTTGGTGGAATTTCTTCCTTCCATGTCTCTCAAATTTTCTAGTCTTTCATCCACTCTATTTCTAGTCTTCTATTTCTATTCTTCTACTTCCTCACTGGGGCATGTTTTATTGCCTAATGGTTAACCTATTGACCCTTACCTTCGATTGTGATTTCATTCTGATTTGATCAAATCTTTATTGATTTGCTATCCCTCCTCTACCTGATTTCGATTTCGATTCCGAGGGGGCAGTATTTATGGGATTCTCATCCCTAATTCTCTTGATTTTCCTGATTCAGACATCTTTTGTGAGCTTTTGCTCAAAATTTGAGATTCTTATCTCCCATTTTTAGACATTGATTATTGCCTAGCAGCGACGGTGATAGTTTTGTCTAAAGCTTGATTTGCACCTAGCAGCGACGGTGTTGGTCTAAGCTTTTGTTTATGTTTGTCCAGATGTGATCCCGAATCGACCTCATATCTGAGTTGTTTTGTGATCCCAAATCGATCTCACATTGCAACTTCATTCTTTGACTACATGTGTTCCCAAATCGATCACACATTAGTCAAAGAGGGGCAAATGTATGCACCCTAAAATGGTCGCCTAGACTTTGGGCCCCATTTATTCAATTTATCAATCCTGAATCATTTTTATCAATAATCAATATTTTCAACAATATCAATTTCTTGATCAAATCCTAAATTCGATCATATATTGGATTTTTATCCTTGGGCTAACCATTTATCCTAAGTCTTTATTTGATTAAAAGGAATATTGCCTCCCCTTTCAATTAAATAAAAAGCCCCCACTTTTCCTCTTATCCTAAGTTGCACAAATAAAGCATTATTCTTATTTTATAAAAAGGGAAAAAGCACTTTTTGTCTCATATGGACATAAAGTCAACTCTTATTTTCCTATTGGAGGATACTTGTGCACATGGATTGCTCCTCTTTCAACCTCCACCGCTGATTAAGATCTTTTTGCCTCTTAATCTCAATGGTCCATTTCTCCTCATTTCTTATAAAAGGAGAGCTCTCTCCTTCATTTGCATATCCTTGTTTTATGCTATTATTATGCTACAGGTTTTTTAGGTCATCTTGGAGCTTTTGGAGACATTCTTGCATCTAGGGTTTGAAGATTTGGAGCATTGTTGGCATTCATCTTAGATCTTCATCAACATTCTATCTTCTTGTCTTCATTCTTGCATCATCATGGCTTTCTTGCTTCATAGTTAGATTTCATTTCTTGCATAGTAGCTTCATTTTCATGGCATTCTTAGTGTAGATTTCCTTTTATGCAATCTCACATAGTCTAAATAGGAAGGATTTGTAATCCATTGCTATTTCCTTTCATAGATTAGTTGCATTGTACTTCTATTTTCATAGCATAGCTTGCACATTTGCATCTTCATCTTAGTTGCATTGCATTGCATTTCATAGTGATTCTTGGAGATATTGGCATTGTTGCCCTTGTCTTCATTGTGAATCTCTCATTGTGTGGTTGACTAGCAAGGTCACTTTCTTGTAGCTCTAGCTGAGAGCAAAACTCATAGTCCCTTGCAACTCCATGCATAGAGAGCTATGAGCCGCTTTGTGAGGCCTCACTCTTGAGCAACCTTGCAAGTAATGGTTCATAGAAGTGCATATTTTAGTGTGTACAGTTCCAACACGAAAGCCAAAGTCAAATTCTAGAACAAAAAATTTTTTTTTGTCACAGATGGTGTTGTTGATCACATCAGTGCTCCACCTAAGGCACCAACATTTAATCTCACCATTGGCACTTAGGCCATAAAAGCTTCAAAAATAAAGACAACAGAACCTGCTAAAAAGTCAATTGACTATAAACCGTGGGTTACAAAACCAAAGCATGAGTTCACTCCTTTGGGTGAGTCCTTGGAATCTGTCATGAGAACCTTATTGAAAAAAATATCATCACATTACCTGAGATCAAACCATATGACCCCGAAGTAAAACCTAGATGGTGGAAGGAGACCGATTTTTGTGATTTCCATCGAAATAAGGGTCATAAAACCAACAACTTCATGCGTCTGAAGCATCCTATTCAAGAAAAAATTGACACTGGAGAAATTGTGATTGACAACCCTAAAACCAATAATGATCATATAGCATTCACAGAACCTTTTATGAAGTATAATCAGGGAGAATCATCATCTTCTAAACCAAACATGGGTGATAAAGTTAATTACACTTACTCTAGTAACAATGATGTCATCAACATGGTAGAGCCATGCATGCCTCAGGACTGCAATGTCATTACCATTGTTAAAAATGATAAAGGAATGAGATCAGCTAATGTAGTAACTCAATCTCAAGCTCAAGTAACTCTCCAAGGACAAAACTCAGGTTCATCAAATGCCTCAATGGTACCATTCAATCTAGCTTCTGCATCTAAACAAAGGACTACTTGCAAATCTTCCAATCCTAAAGAGTCCAAAGCAATATCATATAATATCATCCAGAAACTGTAGCACACCAATGCCAAAATCTCTATATTTGAGTAGCTTTGAATCTCTCCTGCTCATCGAGTTGTCCTAGACAAAGCTCTACTCAATTCCAATGTCTTAGATAATCTTGATCTTGATCGGTTCCAAACCATGGTGGGTCATCTGACTTCACATCAATACATTTCCTTTTCAAAGGAAGATGAAAACTCACTGAGTCATCCGCATAACCAGCCCTTGCACATTGAATTCCTAATTGAAAACCATCATGTCAAGTGTGTTTTGATAGATGGGGGAGCTGGTTTAAACATTTGTTCTTACAAACTGGTCACACAACTGGGATTGTCAGAAGATGCTATTGATCTTAAAAATAAAATCACCATAAAAACACATGACGAACAAGAAAGGTCCTTAAAAGGATTCATTGTGTTACCTATCAGAATGGGACTTGTTATTAGAGATATCACTTGTCAAGTGTTGGACCTCCCATTGGCCTATAGCATCCTTTTAGGAAGGCCATGGATTCACGAGATGCAAGCTAGTCCATCCATGTATCACCAATGTGTCAAATTTCCCTATGATGGAGTAGAGGTCACTGTACCTATAGACATGTAAGTATCTTGCAATGCTTTGAAGGAGAGCATAGATAAATTGGTCCCACACAATAGAGAATATTTCACCAAACAAGTTGATGTAGCATCTACATCTAAAATGGAAGACCTATCAAAAGGAATCAAGATCAAAGACACATGCATGGGAGAGTATACTATGGAACCGATCCTATCTCTCACGTCTCTCCTACTTTCACCAAAGTCATAATGACAACCTTCTGAGAAAGTAAAACCTTCAACTAAGGAACCTGAAGTTATCTTCAATGGGATTTTTATCACAGAGCAAGTGTCAAAACAAGAATCTGATGAAGAGGAAGTTGTGCTTTCCTAGTTATACAAAGACAAGTCCCAATCACAAATAGTTCAAAAGTATGACTCTAAATCACCTAAAAATCCTTCAAAATCATATGGACTGGGACACAAACTAATGTCTAAAATGGGATACACTGGAAAGGGGCCTCTAGGAACATGAGGAAAAGGTATCATCACACCTATTGAACATTGTGGCCAGACAAACAAGGGTACAAAAGGCATAGGTTGTTAGAATAACTAAGAGGGGGGTGAATCAATTATCCAGTGTCCCAATACAAAATGTATAATCCAAAACAAATTTCTTCTATTTTTTCTCGTTGATAAGCAATAATAACTCTTACTGTCTGTGCTTTTTCCGATTACCAGTATAACACTTATAACTATTTACCGATCAAATCTAATATGTAACATGCAAAGTACGATCACAAACAAATATCGCAATCAACACATAACACAAGAGATTTAATGTGGAAACCCTATAAAGGGAAAAACCACCTGGGACCAGCAACCCAAAATTGTTCACTCTTTTGAAGTGAGGTCGGTTAAGACCCAACCCTATTAAAGGTTAAAAACACACTGTTAGGTGTGACCTTGTTAGAGGATTTTAGACTAGAAGTTATCGTCCAACCAGCATTCACTATGGGGTTGACAAGATAACAATGTTCATTCTATGAATGATACATCATAAGACTTTCAGAGTCCACTCGATTAAGAGATTTAGACTGTATACAATGGTTAAATATGAAACAGTAAAATGACCTGCCTTAATACAACTTCAATTGCAGATTACAGATCAATATTTAGTTCATTCAAATCCTTCTGATCAATAATTCACTTCAGATTCAATATTGTATCAACTTACTATCCGTCGGTAACTGCTCTCTGTAGCTCGGTAATTTCTCTACAGCTCAGTTCTCACTAACCAGTATGATCAAAATGTGTGAAACCTTATTCACATGATAATCCTATAGCTTCTTCTTCTTCCCGGCATTTTCATAAAGAGATTTTGTTCTCTTATATAGATGAGTAAATCATTTTCTTCTCCACCATCAGATTTTTCCGCTTAATCATATTCATAGATTTTGCCACTTAAACTTTCTCGGTACTTGTGTCAATAACACATTTCAATCTACTTCGTTAGATCTTCTTTGAATTTTGTCAGTTCTTGATCTACGTAACAAACATTATCCGTTACCTCTATGTTATACTCTTGCCAACTCATCAATCTTATCGGCTAAACTAAACATTTAATTCATTTTGTTCCACTCGGTTAACAAAGAAATATGTCGGTGAACACTGCTCAGTTAATACTATGGTCGATATACTACACTCTGTTGGTGTATACTAGAAATGCTTCATTTACCGACAACACTGCTTTGTGTCTTTCAGCTCTATACTTCATTATAGATGAATGCAACATAATGAAGTCAGTATCATCAAGTCATAGACTCATCAAAAAGTTACTCAATGTGTTCCTTATCCTCATCTGTCATGTACATCTTTCCTCCTGTAGATTTCTCTATTCTTCATCTCATTTCCACTTTTCTTCAGATGTCTCGGTGTAGTAACTTACAAGATAAGTGATGTCAAACTAGTTGACATCAATGACAACATAATACTGATTTAATCATATTACATATCTAATCAGCAACTTCTTAGTGATCTTGTAATCACAGATCCTTCAATCAGATTCCAAATCAGTTGTAGTCCAACAATCTCTCCCTTTGGCATTGATGGCAACTTCAAGTAATATGAAATGTACCATACACATACCAAACATACATTCTACAACTTTGTCAACAAATGTTGTAAGTTGAATAGACTTAATATGTTTAATCACTACGTTACTAAACCAACATTGAGTAATACAGCTTTACCTTTCTCAGCTTTACCTTTCTATAGTTGTGATCTTTTTAGTTCTCCTGTTCCTGCTTCTATTCTTTGTAACTGATCTTCAATACTCTCCCTTAGATAATTGTCATCAGGGCTTGTTCTATTTCATTTCATATGTATATCTCTCCCCTTTTCATTTCATATGTTTATCTCTCCCTTTGACAACAATGCCAAAGAAACAAATAAACAATCAGCTCTATAGTAGCCAAGTAACTCTTTATGGTGTTTAGTACTTCCTCTGTATCTTTGTATAATGATTTCTCATCGGTTCAAGTTATCAAACTTAATCACAACCTTGAACATGACTCAAAGTGTGAACTATGTTGCATCAACATGAATGATCTTTTGATAAAAATTGGTTGATGCAACATCCAAATCACCTTAGTGACCGATAGACAGGGGACGAACCCCAAGTCTAGTCCTCAAATATTCAAATGTGTCCTTCGGTAGGGGCTTTGTAAAAATATCTGCAAGTTGTTCTTTAGATGTGACAAATTCCAACTTTACTTGCTTCTCTTGCACTTGTTCTCTTAAGTAATGATACTTAATAGATATATGCTTTGTCTTAGAGTGCATCACAGGATTCTTTGAAATATTAATAGCACTAGTGTTGTCACAATATATAATCACCGGGTCAGTGATTACCTCATTCATTCCTTCCAACACTTGTTTGATATATGCAATGTTTGAATAGTTGGTAGCAGTAGCAACATACTCTGCTTTAGTTGTAGACTAAGAAATACAAGCCTGCTTTTTAGTTGTCTAGGTTACAAGTCTTTCACCAAAGAAAAATGCTCCTCTGGTGGTGCTTTTTCTATCATCCACATTTCCAGCCCAATCAGCATCAGTGTAAACTTTCAATTCAAACTTCCCTTCCTTAGAATACCATAATCCATAATTTTCTATTTTCTTCAAGTATCTTAAGATCCTTTTTGTAGCTATCATGTGTGATTCTCTAGGGTTAGCAGAAAATCTTGCAACAATTCCCACAGCATGTGCTATATCTGGCCTACTGTGAACTATGTACATTAACTTGCCAATCATAGATCGGTAAAGTGTCTAATTTACTTCAGTAGTTTCATCCTCCTTTGTCAATTTGCATCCAATAGCCATCGGTGTTCCCATAGGTTTAGCATCTTCCATGCCAAATGTCTTCAGTACTTCCTTTATGTATTTAGATTATGTGATGAATATACCATCACTCTGCTGAATCACTTGAAGTCCAAGAAAGAACTTAATCTCTCCGAACATAGACATTTCAAATTCCTTTTGAATTTCATTAGAAAATGCCTTGCAGACAAGATCTAAGCCACCAAAGATAATATCATCAACAAAAATTTTAGCAATGATAATAGTATCATCAATATCACCTTTCACATATAGATTGTTGTTTTCACTTGTTCTAACAAATCCAATACTTAACAAGTAAGTATGCAGTCTTTCATACCATGCTCTCGGTGCTTGCTTTAGTCCATATAAGGCTTTATGTAATCTACATACCATGTCTTTATTGTCGGGATCAACAAATCCTTCAGGTTGTTCAATGTAGACTTCTTCTTCAAGTATACCTTTCAAAAATGTTGACTTCACATCCATTTGATAGACTTTGAATTTCTTATGTGTAGCATATGCAAGTAGCATTCTAACTCCTTCTAATCTAGCAACTAGTGCAAATGTCTCACCATAGTCAATATGCATATCCCTTGCATACTAATCTAGCTTTATTTCTTGTGACGTCACCATTTTCATTCAATTTATTCCTGTATATCCACTTAGTACCGATAACATTCTTATCTATTAGTCAGGGTACTAAGGACCAGGTTTTGTTCTTTTATATTTGCTCTATTTCCTCCTTCATTGCATTAACCCATTCTTCATTCTCTAATACAACTTTCATAGTTTTAGGTTCAAATTCACAAATTAGACATGTACCTTGTCTTGTTTTGCTTCTGGTTTGCATTCCAGCATCTCTGTCTCCATTTATTTATGTTTCAGGATGATGTCTCCTGACAAAACTAGCCAAGACTTGATTTCTCCTTTCTTGTTCATCCTGCTCAGGGTCATTTCCTTGCTTGGTAGCTTATTCATGTTCATCGGTTTGTGGTGTTTGTTGTACTGCATTATTTCCCTACTAACTAGTTGATACAGCTTGCAATGTCAGTAGATACTCTGGATGTTCAATGTAAGTGAATCTACCATAGTCTTCCAGTTCCTTTGTACTTTCCTTTGTGTACTTGTCATCAAACTCATCAACACAAACATTAGTACTTTCAACAATTTTATTTGTAGCCTTATTCAAACATTTGTATGCTTTACTTGTAGTGGAATATCCAAGAAATATTCCTTCATCTCCTTTAGAATCAAATTTTCCATTTCTCTCATCTTTCAAGATAAAGCATTTACTTCCAAAAATTTTGAAATAACTCACAGTAGGTTTGTGTCCAAACCATAGTTCATAAGGTGTTCGGTTGGAGTCCTTCTTCGATTGTACTCAGTTAAGAACATATACAGCTATGCTAACAGCTTCCCTTCAATATGTTTGAGCAACATTCTTCTATATCATCAAAGTTCTAGCATAGTCAATTATAGATCTATTCCTTCTTTCAGCAATGCCATTTTGTTGAGGTGTCCTCGGTGCAGATACCTGCCTCTTGATTCCATGCTCATTGCAAAATTTAGTAAATTCATCAGAGATAAATTCACCTCCTCTATCAGATCTTAAGCACTTTACTTCCTTACTGGTTTCTTTTTCTACCTTAGCTTTATACCACTTAAACATTTTGAAAGCTTCAGATTTCTCTTTCAAGAACATAACAGTCATCAGTCTAGTATAATCATCAACAAAAAGAATAAAATATCTATCACCAGAATAGCTTTGAGTTCTCGTAGGACCACACAGGTCGGTATGAACCAGCTCAAGTATCTTCTTTATTGAATAGTCCTTGCTTTTAAAACTAGACTTAGTCATCTTACCTTTCTGACATTCATGGAACATGGCATGATCAGGTTTTGTCAAGTTAGGCAATCCTCTAACTCTTTTCTTTCTACTAATCTTGATCATGTTGTCAAAGTTCACATGGCATAACCTTCGGTGCCACAACCAAGCATCTTCATCCTTTATTAACAAACAAGAAGAATGATCTATATCAAGATAGAATAGATTACCTTTGGATTGTGTACCAGTTCCAACAAGTCTTCCTCCATCATCATAAATCTTCACCTTTTTGCTCTCAAAAGCCAGTCGGTGGCCTGAATTGTTCAGCTGAGCCATACTTATCAAATTATAGTTTAGTCCATCTACCCAATATGCATTTTCACATTGTAATCTATCATTGATCATCAGTGAGCCTTTACCTCTTACCATACAAGGTGCATCATTTCCCATTCTCACAGATCCTCCATTATATTCAACAAGATGATCAAACTTCTCTACATCACTGGTCATATGATGTGTGTAGCCACTGTCTATGATCCATGTATCATTTCTGCTTACTTTAGAGATCAGTGTTGTCTCTTCATGTTTCTCTTCCTCTTCTAAGTCATCTTTCATAGCAACAAATACAACTTCTATATCATCATCAGAATCAGATTCAATTTCAATATCTTTGGCTATGTAACATACCTTTTTGCCTTTTTCATCTCAGTTGTCTCTATTATTGTGTCGGTAACCTCTATTGACTCTTCTTCCATAGCTTCCTTCAGATCGTTCTTTGGATCTATCATCATCTTTCTTTTGTGGACATCTAGCAGTGATGTGACCAACTTCCTTACAATTGAAGCATGCTAAAGGTAGCTTACCTCTATACCTTCCTTTTCATTTGGGCAATCTTCTAGCCATAATTACTTCAAGCTCATCAAGTTCATCATCGGTATTGTCATCACTATCACAATTCTTACTATTCCTGCTAGACTTTCCAATCTTTAGAGAATACATGAAAGAGGATTCAATAGAAGGAACAACACTATTATCAAAATTTTTTAATTCAAAGGTTGTAAGTTTACCAATCAGAGTGTCAAGAGTGAGGTTGGATGTAGCTCTTGTTTCATGAATTGCAGAAATCCTGATTGCATAAACTGGTAGCAAAGTTCTGAGAATCTTGCTTATCACTGTTTCATCATCAATTACTCCATCAGATGCTCTAATAGCATGTACCACTTCTTTGAGTCTATTTGAATATTGGACAATGTTCTCACCTTCTTTCATTCTCATTTCATCAAATCTGCCTCTCAGACTTTCAGCTTGGGCTCTTTTGACATTCAGATCTCCACTGTAGATTTGTGCTAATTTACCCCACATTCCTTTGGCAATTGTGCATGTCTTGATATCTTCAAATTCAGCATCGGTAAAGGCAACAACAAGTTCCATCATAGTAACATTGTGTTCATGCTTATCCTTCAGTTGATCAACAGTTAGGGGACAAGTGGGTGGTTGTATGTAGCCATTTTGCATCAGATCTAGTGTTGGGTTCCCAATTCTAGATATGTGCAGCTTCATTCTGCTTTGCCATACTGTGAAGTTCTCTTTATTTAGTTTCGGTACTTCCCTCTTATACATCTTGAGACCTTTATGCTTAAGTCTTTAAAACTCTGTTCCAAGCAACTGAGCTCTGATACCAATTGTTAGAATAACTGAGAGGGGGGTGAATTAGTTATCCAGTGTCCCAATACAAAATGTATAATCCAAAAAAAATTTCTTCTATTTTTGCTCGTCGGTAAGCAATAATAACTCTTACTGTCTGTGCTTTTACCGATTACCAATCTAACACTTATAACTGTTTACCGATCAAATCTAATATGTAACATGCAAAGTATGATCACAAACAAATATCACAATCAACACATAACACAAGAGATTTAACATGGAAACCCTGTAAAGGGAAAAACCACCTGGGACCCGGCAACCCAAAATTGTTCACTCTTCTGAAGTGAGGTCGATTAAGACCCAACCCTATTAAAGGTTACAAACACACTGTCAGGTGTGACCTTGTTAGAGGAATTTAGACTAGAAGTTATCGTCCAACCAACATTCACTATGGGGTTGACAGGATAACAATGTTCATTCTATGAATGATACATCATAAGACTTTCAGATTCCACTCAGTTAAGAGATTTAGACTGTATACAATGGTTAAATATGTAACAGTAAAATGACCTGCCTTAATACAACTTCAATTGCAGATTACAGATCAATATTTAGTTCATTCAAATCCTTTTGATCAATAATTCACTTCAGATTCAATACTGTATCAACTTACTGTCCATCGGTAACTTCTCTTTGTATCTTGGTAATTGCTTTGTAGCTTGGTTCTCACTAACCAGTATGATCAGAATGCATGAAACCTTATTCACATGATAATCCTGCAGCTTCTTCTTCTTCCCGGTGTTTTCATAAAGAGATTTTGTTCTCTTATATAGATGAGTAAATCATTTTCTTCTCCACCATCAGATTTTGCCGCTTAATCATATTCATAGATTTTGCCGCTTAAAATTTCTCGGTACTTGTGTCAATAACACATTTCAATCTTCTTCATTAGATCTTCTTTGAATTTTGTCAGCCTTTGATCTGCGTAAAAAACATTATCTGTTACCTCGATGTTATACTCTTGCCAGCTCATCAATCTTATGGGCTAAACTAAACATTTAATTCATTCTGTTCCACTCGGTTAACAAAGAAATGCATCGGTGAACACTGCTCGGTTAATACTATGGTCAGTATACTACACTCCGTCGGTGTATACTAGAAATGCTTCATTTACTGACAACACTGCTTTGTGTCTTTTAGCTCTATACTTCATTATAGATGAATGCAACATAATGAAGTAAGTATCATCAAGTCATAGACTCATCAAAAAGTTACTCAATGTGTTCCTTATCCTCATCTATCATGTACATCTTTCCTCATGTAGATTTCTTTGTTCTTCATCTCTTTTCCACTTTTCTTCAGATGTCTCGGTGTAGTAACTTACAAGATAAGTGTTGTCAAACTAGTTGACATCAATGACAACATAATACTGATTTAATCATATTACATATCTAATCAACAACTTCTCAGTGATCTTGTAATCACAGATCCTTCAATCAAATTCCAAATTAGTTGTAGTCCAACATAGGTTATCAGAAGAAACCTTTCCATCTTAGTGGAAATTCTTCTCATGTCATAGAACAGATAGAACCAAAAATGGATAACCCTGAAGAAGTGGAAACACAACAAGAAGATAGCGATGACTCAGATACAACAGATGTTTTCCCCTATGAATGTATTCCACAAAACATCTTAGATCTTCTTAAGGAGGAAAAGAAACCTAAAGGAAAAGTCAACGTAGTAGACACACAAGAACCTACTACTACAAAAGACCACACAGATCTAGAAGAAATAGAGACATCCCTCACTATAGTAGAACATCTGGGATGCTCTGATGATTCTGACATAGAATCCCATGAGTATGAATTCCGTTCAAACTCTAAAGGTAACCCTTCTTGGGGAACTCATCCTGATTTTACACATGTTCTTAATTTTCCCAGGGATCCAAATGAAGAATCAAATGATTGTGAAAGGGGAATTGTTCCAAAAGAAGATGAGCTTATCACAGAAAAACACATAGATTTCATTCATCGATATGCACCTATGCCTGACATGAGTCTAGAATGAAATGATGGACCTCATGAGGCTAATTCGCTTATTACTAATGATGGATCCAATGATGACATTAAGACACTTAATGAACTAAATATCTTGAGTCGTAATATCACCTTTGAATTTGAGAGACAAATCATGACTAATGATTCCAATACTATATGTGTGAGCAATATCAACCAATCCTTTCCTACGCTTACTATCCAACATCCTGAAGTCATAAACCAAATATCTAACGATCCTAGCCAAGACATCCATACTTTCCCAATAGACTACACTCTTGCATGTTACCTCAATGCAGTACAACCCATGACGACTTCCATCAGTGAACCTAGTTTTAGCATGACGAAGTTAGACATCAAATATCTTAGTCAAAAGAATAAAAATAAAATAAAAAGAGTTATGAGGGTGAAAACCACTATGTGGTAGTCTTAGAACCAAAAATAGTAAAAATAAAGGATATATCTGAAGGTAAAAACCTCTCTGAGGCACCTAAGGATGAGATGTTTGATGTCCATCTAAATCATTTACAGGACAAATCTTCGGTGTTGATAGAACCAACCTAGCCTATCAATCTGGGTATAGCAGAGGAACCTCAGTTAATTCATGGAGCACAATCTTCGTCAGAAGAAGAAAAATAGGCATTTACCAAATTCTTAATAGAAAAGAAGATCAACTTTGCATGGAAATATATAGATATGCTAGGATTGGATCCTGATATCATCATGCGTCATCATTCTATAGCTCCAGGATTTAAACCAATCAAGAAAAAATTGCATAAAATGCATCCTCATGTTGTACTCCTTGTAAAAGTTGAGCTAGAAAAGTTGCTTAAAACCAAATTTATCTGAGTAATAGATTATGCGGAGTGGATCTCCAACATAGTTCTAGTTTCAAAACTAGATAAATCTATCAGAGTATGCACAAATTTTAGAGACGTAAACAAAGCATGCCCTAAGGATGATTTTCCACTACCAAACATTGATATGATAGTGGACATGACTGTAAGCTTTGAAATTTACTCTTAAATGGATGGTTTCTCTAGATACAACCAAATCAAGATAGCTCTAGGAGATCAAGAAAAGACAACTTTCACATGTGCATGGGGTACTTTCTGCTAGAATGTAATGCGCTTCAGTCTTAAGAATGCCAGTGCTACATACCAAAGAGGAATGACGTCTATCTTTCATGATATGATGCATAAAAACATGGAGGACTATGTTGATGACACACTAGCTAAATCAATGAACGCTCTAAACATATAGCTGACTTGAGTACAATACTGGATAGAATGGAAAAAATTAGTCTCGAACTAAATCCTAAGAAATGTGCCTTTGGTGTCACTTCAGCGAAACTTATAGGATACATTTTTTCAAAGAAAGGCATTGAAGTAGATCCAACAAAAGTCAAGTCAATCATGGAGATGTAACCTCCTGAAAACATCAGTCCAATGTGCACTCTACAAGGGAGGATATAATCTATCAAACGCTTCATCTCTCAGTTAGCTGACATATCAAAACCTTTCACTAGAACATTGCATAAAGGTGTGACTTACAACTGGAATGAAGAATGTGAGAAGAACTTCAATCACATTAAACAATATTTAACAAATCCACCAATTATCATGCCTCCTATTCAAGGGAAGCCATTATTATTATACGTCTCTGCAACAGATACATCACTGGGGGCATTGTTGGCACAATATGATGAGAATAAGAAGGAAAGAGCTATCTACTATATCATCAGAACATTGGTAGCTTACAAGAAGAACTATTCCATGATAGAGAATGCATGTCTAGCTATGATCTTTGCATCACAAAAATTGAGACACTACATGTTAGCTCATACAACACAACTGGTAGTAAAGATTGATCCATTGAAATATTTGTTAAGCAAAGATGCCCTCACAGGTAGACTAGCAAAATGGGTGATGCTACTAAACGAGTTCAACATTAAGTATGTTGAAAGGAAAGCCATCAAAGGATAAGTAATTGCAGATCAACTAGAAGAAGCTCCAATGTTCGATGACCAACCAATGCAAATGGAATTTCTTGATTCCTCTATCATGCACCTATCTTCCAAAACATGGTGCTTATTCTTTGATGGATCTTACACACAAAATGGATCTAGAGCTAGTATATTGTTCATAGCACCTCAAGGTTACTCCATTCCTAAAGCATTCAGAATCAAATTCCCTTGCACCAAAAACATAGTTAAATATGAAGCTTTGTTGAACGGGGTGAAAATAGCAATCGAATGGAGAGTAATAGAAATACACATTCATGGAGACTCACAATTGGGCATTAACCAAGTCAATGATGTGTATCAAACAAAAGATGAAAAGCTCATTCTGTGCAAGCGCATGGTAGATGATCTAAAGAAGTACTTCATTTCAGTCACATTTGAATAGATACTTAGAAAGGAGAACAAGGCTATCGATGCCATGGCAACGCTATCATCTCTTCTACAGCAGCTTGAACATGAGCTATGCTATGAGTTCCTGGTGGAAGCATTGTCATTTCCTGCCTATGATTTCCCAAAAACCCACGTGATATGCACCATTGTTGGCCATGATTCCTCCCACTACCAACACATATACTCCTAGCTTCAAGACCAAATCATTCCCGATTCCTTTAACCATCATGAAAAATGTTACCTTATCTAAAATGCATCGTGGTATGTCATAATTGGTAATGATCTATACAAACAAAGTCTAGATGGTACACTTCTTATATGTTTAGAACATGAAGAGTCACAACACACATTAGAGGAATTTCACAAAGGTATTTGTGGATCACATTCCAATGGTATAACATTAGCTCGCAAACTCATTAGGGCAGGGTACTATTGGCCAGAAATGGAGAAAGAGGCCATGAAATATGCTAAGAATTATCAAAAAATGCTAGGTCCATGGTAACTTGATTCACACACCAGGGAGAGATTTGATTCCTTTTACAACACAATGGCCTTTCCAACAATGGGCATTCCATCTCATAGGGGCTATCTATCCACATTCGTCAAATGTTCACACCCATATAATCACAATGATAGATTATTTCACAAAATTGGTTGAAGCAGTTCTTTTGACATAAGCAACCAGAAAATAGATCTCAATGTTCATCCTGAACTACATAATTTGTCGGTATGGTATCCCACACTCCATCATCACAGATAATGGAGGCCAATTCAAGAACAAGGACCTAGATTCCTTATGCTCTAAATTCAAGATCACTCAACATTGGTCGTCTATTTACTATCCTCAGGGGAATGGACAAGTTTAAGCATCCAATAAGAACTTATTGAAAATATTGCATCATACAGTCAAAAAAATAGTAAGACACTGGCACCTGATGATAAATCCAACTCTTTGGGCTTACAGAACAAGTATTAGAATGCCCACTTGGGCTACTCCTTTCGCTTTAGTATATGGGACTAAAGTGGTAATTCTTATAGAGGTTGAAATCCCATCACTCAGAATAAGAATGCATGGTTTGGTAACCAATGATTATTACAAAGTGTCTAGGTTACAAGAACTTGAACTACTAGATGAGCGCAGGCAAATTGTGTATGATCATCTCAAAGTCTATCAGAAAAGAATGTCTAGAGGTTACAAAAAAAAGGTCATACATAGAGAATTTCAAGTTGGTGATCTAATCTTGAGAGAGAACACTAAGAATCAATCCCATCAAGAATGCAAGGGGAAGTTTGAACCCAATTGGTTGGGTCCCTTTATCACTGCTACTTTTGGCTCTGGAGCCTATCAACTCTCAACAAATGAAGGAGAACAACTCTGAGCACCAATCAATGTTCTCCATCTTATGAAATTCTATGCCTAAGACATTTAGTATGTGGTAAATATCCTGAAAAAATCATAAAAATTGGAAAAAGTCCTAAAAAGGGTCATCTTGGTGAAAACCTAGCAATAGGAACCTTGGTGATTCAACAAAAATAAATAAATAAAATAAAAAATAAAAAATAAAGAAGAAAAAGAAAAAGTGCCTTGGTGAAAACCTCGTAAACAGACACCTTGGTAGCAAAAATAGAATCTCTTCCAAGATGGTGAAAACCTAGAAAATAGGTGCCACTTGTATCAAAATGTCCTATCTATCAAAGAAATCTTGGTATTTCCTAGCTTTCTATTCTACTTTAGTTTGTACATATCTTGCAATTCAATAAAGTCGATCTGTGCACCAACCAAAAAAGTGCCTGCATCCTATCAAAGTGTCAACTTGGGGGCAACCAATGTCATATCCTATGGTCCTAAGTATCTCAGACGAGTCATATCTAGTCAAGGTCCTTCAAAGCTACATCTGAGTCTATCTGTCTATCTCCCTACTAGAAAAGGATTTTGCACCTAATGGCAACACAAACTACAACGACAAACAAAACTAAATCTTTGTGACATACTTTAATCTTCTTGTATGCTAACTGATTCACATTGAGATTTTTTCATATTATGTCCCTTTGAGCTCATCAATGATGTCCTTTTATAGGATTTAGAGAGTGATGATTGGGGGCATAATCTTTTATTTCTCTTTTGTTTGTACATGAAAATCTAATAACTTTGGAAATTCTAGATTGAATTGGTGTCCACTATAAGTGCCTTCATCACGATTGGATGACCATGTGTACCTCGACCATTGATACCCAAATGCTTCAGGGAATTTGGATCTAACTTTATCCTTTTGAGTGATTTCTTACTCCTATTGTGAAACATGATACTACCCAAGGATGTGAATGATAAAGGGTCATTGTGAGTAATTTACATTAGAATCAGAATGATCTCTCAACTACTTGGTGTGTTTGTATGCAAGGCATATTCAGGTCATCACCATGTTTATGCTCTGACGTCATCCTAGCTTTTGTGCCTCAGTGCTTATATCTAATCTGACAAATCCGACTAAAAGTCAATATTCATATATCCATGGTTGTCTAACTAGTCAACATTATATCGACATTCGATGTTACCTAAAAATATGCAATGATGATAAAGACCGACAAATGATCAGTGACTAAGTCCTAGGTCTACATTTCATTTGCATTTTGCATTATGCATGGTTGCATCTTTCTCATGATTTGAATTTAGCATGGTGTTTGATATTCTCTAAATTTGTACTAAACATATCATACGGACTAAGCGCCACATGAAGGTCCCTACAACTAATCAGCAAGTAGTTATAGTTATGGGTTATACATCCTCTTTGACAATGACTGAGCACTTGAACTCTTCATGTACCTACAAAAATATCATGTGAATCACTGCATAATATCTTATTTTCATAAACATTTTATATATGCATTACATACATGCATGTGCATCCATCAAATAAAAATAAAGTCATACATTTGCATTATTCATCTGCATGTATCATTGCATTTTACATTTCATATTCATACATTCAAAAGTAAAAGAGAAGCATTTCATACATTTGCATCACATGATAAACATCATAAATCGATAATAACACGTGCTATGAAGTCAAAACCACCAAAACTGATCTCATATATATATATATATATATATATATATATATATATATATATATATATATATATATATATATATATATATATATATATATATATATATATATTACACAAGGGGGTGCACCAAGTACATATGATACAAAAAGATGAGCTACAATGAGCTATCCAGTATAGTACAAAAATGTCAAAAATGAGGAACAAAATGAATTAGCTCTCAGCCTAATCCTTAGCATCAGGTGCTACTCCTCCTCTTGTTGGTGCATCGGGCAATGGCTCGGCACGTGGTGCTCTCGCTCCCTCAAATGCTAACATATACTAAGAGTTAGAGGTAACTCTCCTCCTAGGTGGCACAACCAAATACTATGTAGAAACATAATATGCAGCCCGCCCTGTCTCATGGATCACCTCACCCTGTAATCGCCTCACCTCTACCTGTGACTCTCTCAACTGATAGTCACACTCTCACAGCTGGACCTCTAAAGATAGGCTATGGGATCTCTTGTCCCTGAGCTAGTATCATATTTGTGTGATCACATCCTGAGGTGTTTTCCTCATCCCAAGGTCTGCCTTTGCTGCTACCTCTGCCTCCTCCATAGTCTCATCGCTACCGCCACTTGTATCAATCCATGCCTTACAGTGTCAAACCTTAGCTCCTAAATCAAAATCTGGCACCTCTTGCACCCCATCTAGGGGTTCATCCTGATGCACACCAAGTACCTCCTCTACAGCCATAGTACTTTCAATGCCACCTAAAGTTCCACCCTCACCTCTAGACTGTCGACGCTGCAAAACTACCGATCTAGTCAGTGACACTACCCGTGGTATAGGGGGAGGCCTCATCTGTCCTATTGGTCGCAGTGGGATCCCTAGTGCTCTCAGTATCGAAGGGATAGGTTGCACCATCAAGATCTGAACCTCCTATCTCCTCTGTCTGTGTGTGTGAATTTTGTACCTGATCTATAGACACAACACTTCAGTAAAACATTAGAGGTTAGTCGAAATCGAAATTGTGCAATAATTGAAAAACTAAACTAACCAAGTGATTTACTGCCTTCTAGTAGATGCGAGTATGTATTCTCTGATTATACTAAGATCAGTGACCTTGATGACACCTACATGAAGGATTTAAATGCAAAATCTAGATATGGAATGAATGCAAATTAATCTATTTTTTTGGATTTTCTATGGAATTATGATGAAAAATCTAGATATGAAATCTGAAATCTATATAAAAATTGATATGCAAACTAAACTAAGAAATGATATGAAAACAAAGGTGATCTCACAAAGCTATTGATTCGCAAAGAAGCTTTGATTCTCCAGATAGCAATTCGCCAACATAAGTTTGCAAAAATATGAGATGATTTGAGATGAGCTGAAGCCTTAATTTATAGAAATCTAGGGCTTGGAGGTGCATGAATAAAAGCCATAAATCACTCAAATAACTCAGGTTGATTTTTGAGTTATTTTTAAATAAAGGATAATTAACTCACAAAAACATGCAAAAGCAGAGATTAACTCAAAATAGAGTTTAGCTTTAATTGATAATTGATAGTTGTCTGCTTTTCTTGATTGTGCATGTTTTATTTATGAATTAATTTAATAATAAAGTGATTTATTTCCAACTTAACTAATTTTGAAATTAAAATAATTGATTTATGGGTTAATCAATTATTTTTCAAACTTTTATTCAAAAACAATATTATTAGAAATTGACAACTTGCTTTAATTAATTAAATAAGAATTTAATCAATTATTCATAGGATACTTGGGGAACACCCCACAACGCAACAGTAAGTTGCGAGCCTCTCAATTGGGAGGTCTTGGGTTCAAGTCTTCTTGAGCCCCTTGTTGATCTTGGCTTTGGCCTATTACCTATAAAAAATAAATAAAAAATTATTCATAAGATACTGGATTTATTGTCAAAATTAAATAATACAATTTATGAATAAATATAATTAACTTTAATTAAACAATTAAGTGGCAGAATTAAACTTAATTAATTAAATATTGAATTCAATTAATCAAACTTTAGGATAAATTGGTTTTATCACCAAATAATCATTAAATCAAAGATAATAATGATAATTAGGAATATTACTAGGAATATTCCCTGATGCAGAATTTGAGATAATCAATTAGGATTCGATGATGTGCCGATGTGCCTTAGGTTAGGACTTCGATGTCGATTTCGTTCGATATGTCGATGTAGGAGGTTAATGAACCTATAGCCCATTTTTGGCGTATTACATTTTGCCCCTCTTTGAATTACTGTGCGAAGCGTAATAGTTCAAAGACAGCCTGTGTATGATATTGAACTAATGTTTGAAATTGATATTGATATGAGATAGAAACCGATTGAAATTGATATGAAGATAACAGGTCCTGAATGACCAAAGATAATGTTAACTATAACAGCAATGAACCGATGATTGCGAAAAAGTGTCAAAATGCCTGATTTTGAACCTTATGATTGCAAAGAAGTGAGTGACCGATTCTAGACCCGATTGTCCTTATATTGAATCACATTGGTATCACATTTGAACCCCTCAGTTTTCGAAGAACCAAGGAAATAACACAATTGAACCGATAGTTACAAAAACTGATACAATTTACAAGATTAAGAGAATACCAGATTGATATGGATCTTGATGAATCTGATATGCCTCAAGCGATGATCGATTTGCCCCAAGCAATGAGGTCTTTTTGATGAATCAGCAACTAGACATGGTTGTTGTCTTGATTACTGAGGAAAGATATGATTTCAGATTTAGATTTTTCAAACTTTGAATGATGTGCAATACCATGCCCCCTTCGGGATTAAAATTGAAATTTGACAAGAAAAGTCAGCGTTGAATTTTATTGATTTGAGAAGTGGTTATACACATTCGAAAATGCATTCTGCATCCTTTAGATGTCCTGGAGACCAAGTTTGACTAGGTTAAACCATGAGTTGACCATAGTTGACCAAGTTGAAATTTTGATAGTTTGATGAAAGATAATCAGTTAAGTTGAATTCTGGATTTCTGTGATGATAGAAGGTTGATTATGCAAGCAGTTGACCGTCCAGGGTCCAAAAATTTTAAATCATGATTTTGACATAGTAAATGATCTCATATTTTTATTTTGATCCCGAAAATGGATTCAGAATGTCGAAATTAGCCAAGGGTGCAATTTTTGTGAAAAACAGAGCACTTTTGAAAATTAGGTCAAAAAGCTATATAAAGGCTCAAAGGGTCATTTTCAATTCATTTCAACCTTTTAACTTTGGAGATTCTGTGGAGCCCTCTGAGTGAGTAAATGGCAGAACCAAAGGTACCTGTGAGTTCGCATCGATTTGAGCATAGCCGGAGACACCAAAGACCTCAGACCTATGGACATCCAGTAGGTGGACCTCTGTACCTTGCTAAAAATTCCATTTTTGCATGTTTTTATAGCTTTTTAGAATCTTTTTGTATGTTTTTCCATTTTTGAATTTTGTGTGCACAGAAAGTCATATGACTCCCCAACGGGACTCGTACAACTTTTCAATTGTAGATATGTTGTCATTTCATGACCCCCCAAGAGTCGTATCATAGGGACCCATGTGTCGTACGACATTCCGTTGAGTCCCTCATAACTCGTACGAGGGTCATTCCAGTGTCGTCTAACTATCCTTTTTCGTTTGGTTATATACTGAAAATCATATGACTTTTCATGCCAGTCTGTACTGTCGTATGGAAAATAGCGAACTAAAAACTCGACTTTAGGACCAAATTTTGAACTTTCTGATGCTGTAACCTGATTCTGGATCTGTTAACACACCTTCTGATATATCAAACTGCCCCTTGTCTATACTTGTGATCTGGTCTATGACTGAATTACTGATAGGATTCCCCTTCTTCTTTTTTGTTGGTCTGTGTAGGTTAAATACCCTGATGTTCATGTTTGGCACTCATCCTGCTACTTAGAGGCTATGCATATCACTTCCTGACCCCATGAGAGTACACCTTGCTGCGTGTGGTTTTCAGTTCCTAATTCAGTTACCCGATATTAGGGTAAATCACAGTTTATTGATAGCTCTGATTGAGAGATTTCATTTGGAGACCCAGACATTTCACTTTCCTATAGGGGAGATGACCGTGACCCCTGAGGATGTGTATAGGATTTTGCATATTCCATTTCACACTAGTAGGAGACCCAAGTACGTGAGTTCTGGGAACTCAGGATTAGTTGCTTTTAGACGTATCTTCAGAGATGACACCCAGATGACTTCTTTGATTTCCTGGGAGTTACTTGTACAGAGATATGGCCAGACACACCAATTGGAGTGTATTATAGCTGGTATGATCGGTGGTATCATCATGTCCGACCGTCAGCAGAATGGTCTTTTGATGGGCTGGGCACCCATGATAGCACATTTGATGGCCACTCCCTCTGAGTTGGCTTGGGGTGAGTGCCTCCTGGCACACATGTTCTCAGAGATGCGTGAGATTGTATACCATGAGAGTAGATCATTTGCAGCGGGAGCCCTTGTATTACAGATATGGGTGTGGGAGCACATCCTAGTAGTGAGACCAGTGTATTAGACACAGCGGTAGCCTTAGGAGCCGGTTATATATACATACATAGGATATGTGATAGGTATAGATGGGACACCCCAAGTACTGGAGGTGGTGTCTGGATGATATGACTTTTGTGCATTGGAGACCATATGTAGGCATTGAGCCTCGGCCTACCACTCAGGAGTAGTTCAGTTATTTCTTTCAGAGCAGGATACTGATAGGCCGAACCTCTACTATCTTTGAGAGATTCCTTATCACTAGAGTATGGTGGCAGTATGGACGGATTCAGGATGCCCCAGAGGACTACACCGCTTATGCTCGGATTGCGTAGGAGCTTGGTTTAGGTTGGTCTGCCATATTATCTTACACTTTATGCTCACAAGAGTACAGTGCCATAGTTGGTAGAGATTGGGAGTACCATCCTCAGGTACTAGATGCAGGAGTCATAGATAGATTTGTATCATGGTTAGTAGACCACCCCATTCACAAGTTTTCAGATCCTACCGAGCTGATTCCCTCCATGGAGGAGGCGATGGACATGACATGTGCTCCTATGCCATAGTGTCCCAGACCAGCACAGGCTCCGATGATACATCCTACACCCTCGAGACCCAGAGCAATGGCTCCACCATAGAGACCATTCAGATAGATGAGGCCCCCTCATTCCACTACTTCTTCAGCAGGGAGATCTACCGATACACAGAGACGGAGCAGAGGAGAGAGAGGTACATTGGGCGGTATTGGTGTAGTGGATGATGTTTTAGTAGTTGAGCAAGTACCAGGTGGTGTGGATACTGACGCAATATAGGATGATGCCACTTTTGATTTAGGTGCAAAGGTCAGATGCCGCAAGGCGTAGAGAGCAGAGATAGGAGAGCAGCCTGCAGAGGACACAGAGATGCTAGTAGCTGATGTTGATCCAGTTGTTCCTCCTACCCCACAAGAGACCATCAGACATCTCAGACTTCAAGTCAGGGACCTAAAGATACATTATGCTAGGTGGGAGGAGAGATTCATAGAGGCTAATAAGTAGCACACTACACTCACGAGGGAGGTACAATAGTTATAGTCAGAGGTGATTCATCAGACCTCGAGATCATCATATTATGTATCAGCTTATTATTCTTCCATTCCTATAGCACAGAGAGTTCCTACCTACTCATAGTTTATGATGGCATCAGAGGGAGCGAGGGCACCCAGAGCACAGGTAGTACTAGATGCACCACCTCCTCCTCCACCAGATGTAGAGGATCATGTTGATAGTTGATTGATCTGTGATATGTTCTAACATTTTTTATCTATTGATTCTGATATACTGTACTCTTTTTTATCATTGATATACTGTATTGATTCTGATAGCTCAGCTGAGCTCATTCTTTTGTACAATGTGCCAGTAGTGCACCCCTGACTAGTTTGAGATTTTTTGATATATATGAGGTCGATATGTTGGTTGTGACTTCATATGTACTTGTCATGTTTTGATTTATGATGATATCATGTCATGTTTATGCTATGGGTAGTGTAGAATGTATGTATGGATCAATGCAATGCAATGATTTCTTTCATATGTATGGATGTTATGCAAATGTATTTGATTATGGAAAGATGTATGTATGATTTATGCTTATGCACATGGATGAATTGTAATGCAACAAATGATTATGATATGTAAATGCAACGATACACATGATATGTTTTGCAGGTATGATGAAGACAAGTACTCAGTCTTACGTCAAAAAGGATATTTAACCTAGGAGGATAAGTGCTTGTGATTTGATGAAGAGACCTTCGAGTTTGGTTTTAGCTCTTGTTAGATTTGAAGAGACATTTGAAGAATCATTTAAGCATTGAAGTTCATTTAGCCATTGTGAGATCATGCAAACATGCAAAATGTGAAGAAACATGCAAAATGAAATGCAACCTAAGACCTAGGACCTAGTCACTGATCATGTGTCGGTCATTCTCATTATTGAATTTTTAGGTAACCAGATAAATCAATACAATGCCCACTAGTTATGAAACCATAGACATATGAATATCGATTTGTATACGCAAGAATCAATACAACACCCACTAACTAGGAAACCATGGATATATGAATATTGATTTTATTTTTGGAATGTCAGATTAGATATAAGCACCAAGGCACAAACGCAAGGATGACCTGAATATCATGTCCATTTTGATATAGAAATTTCTATAAGCATCAAAACATAAATGTCGTGATGACCTGAATACATCATACGGTACAAACACATCAAACAGTCAAGAGATCATTCTAGATCCAATGTGAATTACCCGTAGTGACCCTTTATCATCCACATCCTTAAGTAAGATTGTGTTTCACAATAGGAGAAAGAACTTACTCAAAAAGACAATAGTTAGATCAGACTTCCTTGAATTTTTTGGGTATCAATGGTCGAGGTACGCATGGCCATCTAATTCAAGATAGAGGCTCTTACAGTCGGACACCATTTCAATCCAAAATTTCCAAAGTTGTTAGATTTTCACATACAAGTAGAAAACAAAGAAAAGATTATGCCCCTAGTCATCACTATCTAAATCATGTAAAGGACATCATCGAAGAGCTCAAAGGGACACAATATGCAAAAATCTCAATGCGAATCAGTAAGCATACAAGGAGATAAAAGCATGTAAAAATCATAGATTGTTCTCAGTTTGTGTTTGATTGTTGTAGATGCAAAATCCTTTTTGGAGACAAGATAGATTGATTGACTCGGATGAAGCTTCAAAGGACTCTGACTGGATATGATATGTCTAAGATACATTGGAGGTCATAGGATATGACTTTGATTGCCCCCAAGTTTGAACATTGATAGGATACAAACGCTTGAGCCGATTGGCGTACAAACTGACTCATTGAAAATAGGAATGCAAAACCAAACCGGGAGATATGTACAAACTAAAGCAAGACTGAAAGCTAGGAAAGACCAAGATTGCGTTGATAGATGGAGTGTATTGAAACAAGTGGCACCCGTTTGCTGGGTTTTCACCATCTTGGCAGAGATTCTATTTTTGCTACCAAGGCGCCTGTTTCCAGGTTTTCACCAAGGCACTTTTTTTCTTTTTCTCATTTTTTTGTACTTTTCATTTTTTTCAATTTTTTTGTACTTTTGATCTTTTTTACTTTTTTTGTGAATCATCAAGGTGCCTATTGCTAGGTTTTCACCAAGATGTTCATTTTTTTCAGGACTTTTTCAGATTTTTATAATTTTTTTTAGGACATTTTACCATAAACTAAATGCCTTAGGCGTAGAATTTCTTCAGATGGAGAACGTTGATTGGTTCTCAGAGCTGTTCTCCTTTAGTCATTGAGAGTTGATAGGCACCAGAGCCAAAAGTAGCAGTAATAACAAAGGGACCCAGCCAGTTGGGTTCAAACTTCCCCTTGCGCTCTCTATGTGATTGATTTTTAGGATTCTCTCTCAAGACTAGATCACCAACCTGAAATTCTCTGTGTCTTACTTTCTTGTTATAGCCTCTAGACATTCTTTTCTGATATATTCTGAGATGATCATATGCTACTTGTCTATGCTCATCTAGTAGTTCAAGTTCTTGCAACCTAGACACTTTGTAGTCATCATCAGTTACTAGACCATGCATTTTGATTCTTAGTGATGGGATTTCAACCTCAATAGGTAGTACCGCTTCAGAACCATAAACTAAAGTGAAAGGTGTAGCCCCAGTAGGTGTTCTGATCCTTGTTCTGTAGGCCTAGAGAGCTGGATTGATCATGAGATGCCAGTCTCTTCCTATTTTGTTGACTGTACGGTGCAAGATTTTCAATAGATTCTTGTTAGAAGCCTCTGCTTGTCCATTCCCTTGGGGATAGTAGATAGAAGACCAATGTTGTGTGATCTTGAATTTGGCATATAGATCATCTAGGTCTGTGTTCTTGAATTGCCCACCGTTATCTATGATTGTGGAATGAGGTATCCCATGTCTGCATATGATATAGTTCAATATGAACATAGATATTTGCTTTCTAGTCACTTGTGTCAAAGGGATTGCTTCTACCCATTTTGTAAAATAATTTATAGTTGTGATTATATGGGTATGTCCATTAGAAGAATGAGGATGAATGGACCCTATAAGATCAAATGCCCATTGTTGAAAAGGCCATTGTGTAGTAAAGGGAATTAGATCTCTCCTTGGAGCATGAATTAGGTTGCCATGTACTTGACACTTTTGACAATTCTTAGCAAATTTGATAGCCTCTTTCTACATTTCAGGCCAATAGTACCCAGCCCTAATAAGTTTTTGAGCTAGTGTTAAACCGTTCGAGTGTGACCCACAAATACCTTCATGGACTTCCTCTAATGCACGTTGAGACTCTTCTTGTTCTAAACATCTAAGTAGTGTACCATCTAAACCTCATTTGTACAAATCATGACCAATGATGACATATCAGGAGGCATTATGGATAAGGTATCTCTTTTCATGGCGGTTGAAGGTATCAAGAATGATTTGGTCTTGGAGATAAGAAAGTAGGTTTTTGTATCTAGATGAATCATGACCTACAATAGTGCAAATCATGCGGGTTTCAGGGGAGTCATATGAAGGATAAGAAAGTGCTTCCACCAGGAACTCGTAGTGAAGCTCATGTTCAAGCTGATGTAATAAAGTAGATAGTGTTTCCATTGCATCGGCAGCCTTGTTCTTCGTTCTAGGAATTTTCTCAAATGCGATAGATATGAAATATTTCTTAAGATCATCTACCATTCTCTTGTAAGGAATGAGCTTTTCATCTTTAGTTTGGTACACATCATTGACTTGATGAATAACAAGTTGAGAGTCTCCATGAATGTGTAGCTCTGTCACTCTCCACTCAATTGCTAGTTTCATGCCATTCAAAAGGGCTTCATATTCTACAATATTTTTTGTGCAAGGAAACTTTAACCTGAATGCTTTTGGAATTGAGTATCCTTAAGGAATTATGAACAATATGCCTACTCCAGATCCATTCTGTGTATAGGAGCCATCAAAGAATAACTGCCATTCTCTAGAAGAAAGAGTCATGATAGAGGAATCTGGAAATTCCATTTGCATTGGTGTATTATCAATCATAGGTGCATTAGCTAATTGATCAGCAATAACCTATCCTTTTATATCTTTTATTTCCACATATTCAATGTCAAATTCACTTAAGAGCATGACCCATTTGGCTAATCTACCCGTGAGGGCAGCTTTGCTTAGTAGGTACTTTAGTGGATCAATTTTAGCTACCAAATGTGTGGTATGAGCTAACATGTAGTGTCTCAGTTTCTGTGATGCAAAGATCACAGCTAGACAAGCCTTCTTAATCATTGAATAGTTCTTCTCATATGCAACCAATGTCCTACTGATATAGTATATAGGTCTTTCCTTTTTGTTCTCATCATGTTGTGCTAGCAATGCCCCCAGTGATGTATCTATAGCGGAGACATATAAGATCAAAGGCTTCCCATGAATAGGAGGCATCAAGATAGGAGGATTTGATAGATACTTCTTGATATGGTTAAATTTGTTCTCACATTCTTCATTCCATGCAAAGGTCACACCTTTATGTAATGTTTTTGTAAAAGGTTGTGATATATCTGCTAGCTGTGATATGAATCTTCTGATAGATTGAACTCTTCCTTGCAACGTTCTCATTTGACTGATATTCTTTGGAGGTTACATTTCCATTATAGCCTTTACTTTAGCTAGATCAACTTCAATACCTTTCTTTGAGACTATGTATCCTAAGAGCTTTCCAGAAGTGACACCAAAAGCACACTTCTTAGGATTTAGTCTGAGACTAAATTTATCCATTCTGTCTAGTATCTTGCTCAAGTCATCTAGATGTGTAGCCCTAAGCATAGATTTTTCCAAAGTATCATCAACATAATCCTCCATAGTCCTATGCATCATATCATGAAAAATAGATGTCATGGCTCTTTGATATGTAGCACCAGCATTTTTAAGCCCAAATGGCATGACATTCCAACAGAAGGTACCCCATGCACATGTGAAAGCAGTTTTCTCTTGATCCTCTGGAGCAATTTTTATTTGGTTATATCCAAAAAAACCATCAATTAAAGAGTACATCTCGAAACCCGCAGTCATGTCTACTATCATATCAATGTTAGGTAGTGGAAAATCATCCTTAGGGCATGCTCTATTTACATCTCTAAAGTCTGTGCACACTCTGATTGATTTATCTAGTTTTGAAATAGGTACAATATTAGAGATCCACTCTACATAGTCAATAACTCGAATGAATCTGGCTTTCAGGAGCTTTTCTAATTCAGCTTTTACCAAGAGTGCAACATGAGGATGCATCTTTCTCAACTTTTGTTTAACAGGTTTGACATTTGGAGCTATAGATAAATGATGCATTATAAGATTAGGATCCAATCCTGGCATATCTGAATATTTCCATGTAAAGTTGATCTTCTTCTCTGTTAGGAATGTTGTAAATTTTTGCTTCTCTTCTTCTGATAAAGATTGTGCTACATGAATCAACTATGGTTCTTCTATTGTTCCCAAATTGATAGATTGAGTGGGCTCAATTAGAACTAGAGATCTGTCCTATAAATGACTCATAAGGACATCAAATATCTCATCCTTAGGCACCTCAAAGAGGTTTTCACCTTCGGATACGTCTTTTATTTTTACTTTTGTAGGTTCTGAGACTGCCACAAAGTGGTTTTCACCCTCAGAACTCTTTTTCTTTTTCTTTTTATTCTTATTTTTATGACTAAGATATTTGATGTCCGACTGCATCATGCTAACACTCAGTTCACTAATGGAAGTACTCATAGGCTCAACTGTATTGAGGTAGCAAGCAAGGGTATAGTCATTTGGGAAGGTATAAATACCATGGCTCAGATTTGTGGAGGTTTGATCAATAAGTTCTGGATATTGGATAGTCAGAGTGGGGAAAGATTGGGAGATAGTGTTTACGGATATGGATATGTCATCATTGGTCCTTAACCGATGCTCAAGTTCAAAGGTGATATTACAACTTAAGACATTCAATTTGTGAATAGGCTCAATGTCATTGTGGGAGTCCAATTCAGCCATAGGTGGATCAGACTCGATAGGTTCATCATTTCACTCTGGACTTACATTGGGTTGAGGTGCATATTGGTGAATAACATCAACATGTTTCTCAGTGATAAGCTCATCTAGTTCTCAAATGATTCCCCATTCATAGTCATTAGATTCATCTTCTGATTCAGGATCTCTAGGAAATCTTAGAACATGAGTAAAGTCAGGGTGAATACCCCAAGAAGGGTTACCCTTAGGTTTAGATTTGTATTCATACTCATGGGAATCTATCTCAAAATAACTACCACCTTCTTCTTGGTCTGTTTGATTAGCTTTGAGATTAGCTAGTTCTTGTGTGGTAACTATCTCCTGCTTTACAGTAGGTTCTTGTGTTTCTACTACATTGATTCTTCTGATAGGATCATCTTCTGCATCAAGAAGGTCTTTGATCTCTTTAGGAAATTTTTCATAGGGAATAAGTTTTGAGCTGTCTAAATCACTATCTGATGGTTATGTTTCTTCTTTCTTAAGAGGGGCTTCTCTTGGTGCGATCTGCTCTATGACATGAGGTTTCTTTTTAAATCCTAAGCCAACTTTATCTTTATTTTCTCTACTAGTATGTGGGAGAGGTGCCTCAAGACCTTTTCCTCTGACTCCTAGAGGTCCTTTACCTGAATATCCCATCTTAGCTATTAATTTATCTCCTGGGCCATATGACTTAGAAGGATCTTTTGGGACCACTGAGTTACTAGTTTGAATATCATGGCATTCAGATTCATCTTTGTATAGCCATGCAAGCACAGCTTCATCCTCTTCAAATTCTTGCTTGGAGACTTGTTCTGCTACAAAATTCTTCTTATATACCTCAAGGGGTTCTTTAGATTCTGGTTTGGACTATTTCAAAGATTTCCCATAAGACTTAGGTGAAATAGGGAGAGACGTTAAAGATAAGACTGGCTCTATAGTATATTCTCCCATACTATTTTCTTTGATATGGACATCTTTGGCAATATCTTCCATTTTAGAAGTGGATGCTTCTTTTGTGGACTTAACGAAAGATTCTTTGTTATTGGGCACAAGTTCATCTGCACTTTCCTTCAATGTATGGCAAGTGGTGGATATGTCTACTGGAATAGTGACCTCTACTCCTCCATAAGGAAATTTCAAACATTGGTGGAATGTAGAAGGAATAGCTTGCATTTCATGTATCCACGGTCTCCCTAGAAGAATTTTTTAAGCCAAAGGTAGATCAAGGACTTGACATATAGTATCTCTGATAACTGGACCTGCTCTGATAGGAAAGACAATGGTGCCTTTAGAAGATCTTTCTTGTTCATCATAGGCTTTTATAGTTATTTTCTTTCTAGGATCAATAGCCATTTTTGAAAATCCCAATTGTGTAACCAAGTTGTAAGAACAAATGTTTAGGCCAACGCCCCCATCTATCAACACACATTTGACTCTACAGTTCTAGATCAAGACTTCTATATACAAGGGCTGATTATGTGAGTGACTCAAGGAGTTTTCATCTTCCTCTGAAAAGGAGATATATTGCAGAGATGTAAGATGTCCAACCATAGTCTGGAACTTGTCTAAATCAAGGTCATCAGGAACATTGGATCCGAGCAAAGCTTTGTCTAGAATAGCTCTATGAGCTAGAGATATTTGAAGCAACTCAAACATGGAGATTTTTGCATTAGTGTGTTGGAGTTGTTGGACAATGATCTAAGATGTTGGCCTTGTATCTTTAGAATTGGAAGATTTAGAAACAGCCTTCTGTTTGGAAGCGGAAGAAAGATTGAAGGGCATCTTAGGGACATTTGATGAATCTGGGATTTGTCCATTCAGATGTGCCTGAGTTTGTGATCTAGTAATTGCATTAGCTAAAGAATGATCTCTATCTCTTCACACAATTGTGATGACATTGCAATGTTCAGAGAGACAAGGTTCAACCATATTGATAACAACATTATTTCCCGGGTAAGCATAATTGACCTTTGCCCCCATATTAGGTTGAGAAGATGAAACTTCTTGACCATGTTTCAGAAATGGTTATGTGAATGTTGTATGATCATTATTGCTCTTATGATTGTCAATGGTGATATCTCCCTTATCAATAAGATCTTGAATAGTATGTTTCAAGCGTAAGTAGTTATTCATTTTGTGACCTTTACCTCGATGGAAATCACAAAATTTGTTCTCTCTCCACCATTTTGGTTTAGGCTCAGAATCAGGTTGTCAGATCTTAGGCAAGGAGATGATGTTATTAGCTAGTAGAGTTCTCATGGCTGATTCCAAAGATTCTCCAAGAGGAGTGAACGTTCATTTATTATCAGCGGACCACTTTTTATACTCTGGCTTCTTTTGAGATGATTCAGGCACCTTTTGTTCTAAAGCTTTTATGGCTTGGGTACCAATAGTTAGATTGAAAGCTGGTGCCTTAGATGGGGCACGTATGGTATCAACAATGCCATCTATGATGATGCCTTTATTCTTGTTCCAATTTTTGTTCTTGTCTTTAGAACTGGATCTTGATTCATACTTGTCTTTTTGAAGTGTGATTTCTCCTTTTTTCACAAGCACTTTTTTTATTTTGATAGCATTGTCCACCATCTTATCAAAAGATGTATGATCTTGCATTTGTAGAGGATAATTGATTTCTGGAACAAGGTTATTGATGAATATTTCTAGTTTTTCTATTTCTGGAATAGGTCTGGCATATAGAGAGAACTTCTTCCTCCATCTCTTAAGAAATGTTAGGAATGGTTCCCCTGGATATTGCTTGAGATTACATATATCAATCAAGGTGACTGTATGTTGAATATTGTAGGAGTATTGCTGATAAAACAATTTGATCAACTCCTCAAAAGTTTTGATAATAGAAGGCAATCTAGAGAACCAATGAATGGCCTCTCCACCTAGAGATTGAGGGAAGAGACACATCAGATAGGTTGGTTCATGCATGAACTCCATAGATTGTGTACAGAATTCTCTGACATGATCTTGAGGATCTGAGTGTCCATCATACTTATCATACTTAGGCATCTCCACTCTTTTTGGGAATGGTGGCATGTACAAGTCTTTGTCGAATGGAAAAGGACATAGGGCCTCCATGGAGAACTCCTTGGGTTCCTTTTCTTTCTCAAGATTATTAAGCTTGACTTGCATGGCATGCATCTATTTCATCATAGATGTGAGTGGATTTTCTTCCTCATGTGTAATGATATCTTCAACATTAAAGTTGGGAGGAATTTTAGCTCCTTGATGAGCCAATTGTAAAAAGTATGCCTCTATGTCTTCTTTCAAGAAATGCTTCATCATTCGTTTGAAGTTATCATCATTTTGATATTGAGCAATTTCTTCAGGTGTGGGTTCCTGATCTGCACCATGTTGAGATTGAGCTCTTTGAGAGCCAAATTTTGTCTCTGCTTGAGACATGGTAGGAGTTTGTGGACTCCCTAGAATAGATTGATGAGGAGTTTGTTGATTGCCTCTATGAGTTAATGGAGGAGGTACGTAACCAATTTTTAATCAAAAGTTGCCAAGACCGTCGTCTTCGTAAAGACCCGAATTGTAGATTTGTTCAAGAGTTGGACCCTTGGTAGTGGTAATAGGTAAGGTCTGGGATGCTTCTCCAAATTTCTTGTGAGAGGAAGCTCTAGCTTCCACCATTAACCTTGGGTGAAGCAAAAGATTAAGATGAAGACAACTAAAGAATGAATTGAATCAAGATGATCAGATGACGCAACCTTGTCAAGGTTTGATTGATTGAAGTATAGATATGACTTAGATGAGGGATGCTATGCCCTGGATGTATGGGTAGATGCCCAAAAGATAGCGGACAAGATATCACAACACTTAGTCATTTTTGAAGATTGATAGTTATGACAAGGTTTTGACACAAGATGATAAAGACTCAAATTGATTAAATAGAAGGCTGGATCAGATTCAAAAGACCACTTTGGGATAATGATTGGATTCTCAATAGCTTACTGCTATGTTCCTGACACAGTGATTTATTTGACAGATTCTGGAAATAGGCTAAAAAAGCTGGATATCTAGCAATTTTGACAACTTTCTGGCAATTTTTTAAAACTTCTCAAATGACTTTCTGCAGACTCGTATGACAGTGGGTATGACATGAAATGACAATTGCTAAACTCGTATGACAGTTGATAACAGAAAATTGATTTTTGAAAATGACTAGCAGAAACACTCATATGATAATGTACCTGGTATCATACGACACTCAGGGGTAAATGAAATGACTCTTTCCAAAACTCGTACGACTCTCTGACTGACTGAGACAATAGTGGACTCCAAAAAAGAATTTTACTTCAGATTTTGCAAATTTTAAGTTTTTAGATTCGGTTTCTTTGCAAATTTCAATGTCTAGATTTGAGGATGGTAATAGATTTGTTTGTTTTTAATAACCAGATAGATAAGCAAGCATGCAAAACAGCAAGCAAGTGATTTCAAGCATGTCTAAAAATAATGAACAAGGGCAAAAGCAACCTTGTGCATGAACAATCAAGTGATTTTATTTGTTCTAATCCTCTGAAGCGCTAATAGTGTATGTTCCAAAAAGTTTTGCAATAACGCACATATACCCTAGAAAAATGAAAATTTGGCCTCTCTAGGGTTTTTAGTAATGGTTTGACTCTGCAACTTTTATGATCCAAAGGGGTGAACTCCAATCCCGGTGCACCAGGGTTTTGACACAATCCAATAATTTAATCAATCAAGAGCTACTAGGGAGATCTGACAACCCAATAATGAACCACACCTGTGAAGATTTCATCCACAAGGACATTTATATAGCGGCTGTCACTACCACGGTGAAAATGGCTATTACCGCTTGAGGTTTCATCAATGTGGTTGACCCAATTAAGGGAATGTCCACTATGGTTAACCCTCTCTAAAGGTGACTCACAAAATATACCACATGGAGACTGGTTCCAGATTCAAGGATTTGGGTTTCTGGTACTATCCAAAAAGGAAGTAGAGCATAATCCCCTAGCCTTTTCACTTTTAACCCAAACAAAGCATACAAATTAATCCGACACGCTAAGACCAAGATTATCTCATAAAGATCTATGACGTCAACCCCTTATGATCTATCAACCTCTTTAGAGAGAGAATGCATCGATCAAAAGTTGAAGACACATGGATCTAGTGGAATGTGAGACTCCCTCAATATCCTCCCTACCTACAAGGGTTCCTTCGTTGAGAAGAGTTTCACTAGAAACTCACTTTCTCAAGAGCCACAAATAGTGTTCATAGGGCCTATTTACTATGTGTAACAAAGATGCTGAAAGCAAATCTATGTTCATTTTTATAGCCCAAATGAAATCTGTGATGTGGAAGCAATAAAAAGTCACTCAAGCCAGACACATGAGATGTTTGTTTTAAGTCCAAAATTGAAGTCTTATCAGCTGAGAAGATTACCTGAATTCCCCGCAACGCGCTTAGTAGATTTTTACCTATTTTTAGTTATTCTTGCACTTTTCCCAATCAAAACCAACAGGAGTCAATAAAAAATAGAGAATTTCAATTGTTAAGATTAGCTGTTAGTCCAAATCTGGAAATCAAATCTGACAAACTACCCTAAAAAATGAAACGACAATTAAAACCTGGTGCCCAAACTCATATGACAGTGGGTGTGCTTCTAGACGACAGTCTAGAAACTCATACGACACTGGGTGTAAGATCATATGACTTTCTACCTTTCAAATGACAGTGTGTATAGTCTGACATGATCCTCAATCAAATAAACTATCATATGATAGTGGGTATAGTCTGGTACAGCTTTTTTCATAAACTCATACGAAAATTGTATGGACAGAATCTAAAAATCACAGCTTTGGCTTAGAAAATGACAAGAAAAGATAGAAATTGATAGAATTGAATTGGAAACCCGTATCAGGGCC
Organism: Chamaecyparis obtusa; assembly: GCA_027943335.1. Taxonomy (NCBI): domain Eukaryota; kingdom Viridiplantae; phylum Streptophyta; class Pinopsida; order Cupressales; family Cupressaceae; genus Chamaecyparis; species Chamaecyparis obtusa. The sequence continues at coordinate 820,952 of BSBK01003953.1, forward strand.
CCACGGTGGGCGCCAAAAATGTGTGTGTGAATTTTGTACTTGATCTGTAGACACAACACTTCAGTAAAACATTAGAGGTTAGTCGAAATCAAAATCGTGCAATTAATGAAAAACTAAACTAACCAGGTGATTTACTGCCTTCTAGTAGATGCGAGTATGTATTCTCAGATTATACCGAGATCAGTGACCTTGATGACACCTAAACGAAGGATTTAAATGCAAAATCTAGATATGGAATGAATGCAAATTAATCTATTTTTTTGGATTTTCTGTGCAATTATGATGAAAAATCTGGATATGAAATCTAAAATCTATATGAAAATTGATATGCAAACTAAACTAAGAAATGATATGAAAACAAAGGTGATCTCACAAAACTATTGATTCACAAAGAAGCTTTGATTCTCTAGATAGCAATTCACTAGCATAAGTTTGCAAAAATATGAGATGATTTGAGATGAGTTGAAGCCTTAATTTATAGAAATCTAGGGCTTTGGAGGTGCATGAATAAAAGCCATAAATCACTCAAATAACTCAGGTTGATTTTTGAGTTATTTTTAAATAAAGGATAATTAACTCACAAAAACATGCAAAAGCGGAGATTAACTCAAAATAGAGTTTAGCTTTAATTGATAATTGATAGTTGTCTACTTTTCTTGATTGTGCATGTTTTATTTATGAATTAATTTAATAATAAAGTGATTTATTTCCAACTTAACTGATTTTGAAATTAAAACAATTGATTTATGGGTTAATCAATTATTTTTCAAACTTTTATTCAAAAATAATATTATTAGAAATTGACAACTTGCTTTAATTAATTAAATAAGAATTTAATCAATTATTCATAGGATATTGGATTTATTATCAAAATTAAATAATACAATTTATGAATAAATATAATTAACTTCAATTAAACAATTAAGTGGCAGAATTAAACTTAATTAATTAAATATTGAGAATATTCAATTAATCAAACTTTAGGATAAATTGGATTTATTGCCAAATAATCATTAAATTAAAGATAATAATGATAATTAGGAATATTACTAGAAATATTCCCTGATGCAGAATTTGAGATAATCAATTAGGATTCGATGATGTGCCAATGTGCCTTAGGTTAGGACTTAAATGTCAATTTCGTTCGATATGTCGATGTAGGAGGTTAATGAACCTATAGCCCATTTTTGGGGTATTACATTGTCCTCTACCCATAAGGACACCTATCACATCTTCTGCATCCTCCATCATGGGAATCAGCTTGGTCAGATCAGACAAGCACCTGATAGGATGCTCCTCTATATATGTCGTATAGGCATCAATTACTCCTACATCTACTACCTGAGCTCGATAGTCCCAGTCTCTACTCTGTAACCTATTGTACTCCAGGCTACACACTGCAAATGATAACCTAGGAGCCCACCCCAGTCCATTCTCCTGCACCTTTCGTGCATAAGTGATAAACTCCTGCGGTGCATCCTGGATCAAGCCATACTATCTCCACACCTGGGTAATCAAAAACCACTCAAGGACACTGGTAGAGCACCCTATCAAAATCTAACTTTGACAAAAATAGCCAAACTAATCCCTCGCTATCGGCCAAGCCTTAACCTATAAGTATGGTCTCCAAGTGACCATAGTCATATCATCAAGTACCTAGCACCAATACTTCATCTAACCCATGTGCACTTGTGTAACAAATCTGGAGTACCTGTAGATAAGAGGCTTGCGGTCCTGCCTCTCATCATCACAAATGGGCATGCAGATGGGAATGTGCTCCCATGCCCAAATCTTAAGTACTATCGTGCTAGATACAAAAGTCTTACCCTCGTGGTAGACAATCTCATGCATCTTTGAAAACATATGGGCTAATAAACACTACCCCCAACCATACTCTGTCGGACACACTGTCAGTCGTTGAACCATCGATGCCCAGCCCATCAATAGACCATTCTGCTAATGGTCAGACATAATGATCTCGCCGATCATATCGGCGATGATGCACTCAAGCCTATGAGTCTTCCCATAGCGCTGCACTAGAACCTCCCCTAAAATCTGCTAAGCGATATGCTCATCTACTCCAAAAAGTATACGAAAGGCCTATAAACCTATATTACCAGAACTAAGATAGTTAGGGCGAGGGTCATGAAATGGAATATGCTGAATCTGGTAAACATCCTCAAGAGTAACTGTAATCTCCCCTGTCGAGAGGTGGAATGGTTGCGTCTCAGAGTGGAATCTCTCCACCAAAGCTATGATTTACCCTAATATCAGGTAAACCTATCAAAAACTCAAACCCGTACGCAATAAAGTGAACCCTCATGGGATCCGGCAATGCTAAACATAACCTCTAAGTCGCAGGATGAGAAACTTGGACATGGACATCAGGGTACCTAACCTACAAAGCACAGAAATGGGATGAACATCAGTAATTTGCTCAAATTCAGTCATAAATGCATGCAAAATGAGAAAATGATTATATCACCTAAACAATCAAAAAATTTGGAAAAATTCACTAAGGACCTAAAAAATGCTCATTATTTTCCATACGACATTTCAGAAAGCAAAAATTGTTGTCAATTGTCATACAATAATATATAACAACCCATATGACATTTTATGGTCATACGACATTCTACATGATCTTGTACGACAATTAAGGGACCTGATGAAACATCGTACAAGAGATGGGTGTCTCCCATACGACAATATACTATGATGGACATGACAATTGGATTGGCCCTGAAATATCGTACGACATGCCACAACATGATGTACGACATCCTGTGAACCAAAATTTCAAAAAGCTTTAAAATGACCTAAAAATCCTAAAATACAATAAAAATGAGCTTAAATTAAATTCAAAGAGAGGATTAGTGCTCCACTTACCAGATTCCCATACTGTCTTAGTCTCTGATGCCACCTAGAATGCTCGAAATGATGCGAAGACACTGGAACTTGCATTTTGCTCTCAAAGGGCTCCACAAGGTTTCTAAAGTCAACTGGTTAAAATGAATTGAAAATGACCCCTTTTGGCCTTATATGGGTTTTGACCTAAATTTTCAAGGTGCTTTATTTTGCGTGAAAATTGCACCCCTAGCTATTATCAACATTTTGAACCCATTTTCAAGATCAAAATCAAAATCTAAGATTGTTTACGTTGTCAAAAATGCGATTTAAAATTTTTGGACCTAGGACGATCAACTGCTTGCATAATCGACCTTCATGCTATCACAAAAATCTAGTATTCAACTTAATTGATTATCTAACATCAAACTCTCAAATTTTCAACTTGGTCAACCATGGTCAACTCATGGTCAAGCCTAGTCAATTTTGGTTAGTAAGACCCCTAAATGATGCAGAATGCATCCTTGAACGTGTACAACCACTTCTACAATTGATTACGTTACTTCCTATCATTTACGTTGGCATTCTTGCCATATTTTGATTTTAATCCCGAAGGGGGCATGGTATTCTATATCATTAATCATTTATCAAATCTGTTCTTTTTCAAATTTTCTTCATCAATCAAGACAATAACCATGTCTAATTGTTGACTTATCAAAAGTCTTCATCGCTTGGGACACATGGCTTGGGGCATATTAGATTCATCGAAATCCATATCAATCTGGTATTCTCTCAAATCTTGTAAACTATATCAGCTCTTTGTAACCATCGCTTCATTAGTGTTATTTCCTTGATTCTTCATAACTGAAGGGCTCAGACTTGGCATCCTTTCAATTCCTTTGGACAATCAGGTCTGGAGTCAGGAAAGTCAATTCCTCATAATCATAGGTTCAGAATCAGGTGTTTTATCACTTCTTCATAATCACTGGTTCATTGTTGCTACTATTAACATCATCACAATTCTTTGGCAATCAGGACTTGAATCAACATCTTCAAATCTTTCAATCAATTACTGTCTCGGAATCGGTTAATCTTTTAGGATCAGTTTCTCCATCACCTAACTAATTTTGAATATTAATAAAAAATAGATTTATCTTTGAACCACTATGCTTTGCATGGTAATTCAAAGAGGGGCAAAATGTAATACCCCAAAAATGGGCTTTAGTACCATTGACCTCCTACACCCACAAATCGACCTAAAAGTCCTAACCTAAGGCACATCTGCACATCAAATCATCAAAACCCTAATTGATACTATTTCAAATCTGTATCAAGGAATATTCCTAAATATTCCTAATTTATCCTAATTATTTCTAATTAAATATTATTTGGTGATAAATAACACTATTTTATTTATCATAAAGTTAATTAATTGAATATGTTGAATATTTAATTAATTAAATTTAATTCTGCCACTTAATTAATTTAATTAGATTTAATTGATATTTATTCCTAATTAATATTGTTTATTTGACAATAAATCATGATTTCTAAAAATAATCGATTGAATATTTATTTAATTGATTAAAATCAAATTGTCAAATTTAATAATATGATTTTGAATAAAGTTTGATTAAAATAATTGGTTAATCCATAAATCAATTATTTAATTGTTCAAATCAGTTAAGTTGAGAATAAAACACATGGAAAATTAAATAAACTCATAACTATCTATGCACAAATCAGAAAAGCAACTAAACTCAAAATCAACTATTGAATTCAATTTGTTAACTTTTCAAACTCAACATGTGATTGTGAGTTGAAAAGCAAATTGGAGTGATCTCAACTTCTAATTCGAGTTAAAAAGCTGATTTTGCATGATTTTAGTGAGATAACTATTTCTAATTTCCTGATAACTCAACAATCAATCTAAGTTGATCGGGGAGAGATCTTTTGGCTTTCCATGAGTTCTCAAAACCCTGGATTTCTATATAAACAGGCCTCAGTCCTTTACAAACGACTGTGAATTTGGAGAATCTTTGCACATGCAATTTGGAGAATTTGGAGATTGTGCAATTTTTGAGATTTTTTTGCTAACCAGTATTTTCTTGATTTCATAGCATTCATAGTATTCATAGCATTGATAGTTTAGATTTCAATTCATTTTTATCAAGTTTTAGATCAATTTTTCATCTAGTTTTCATAATTATTACATAGAAAATATCAAAAATATAGATTAAATCTACTTTCATTTTCATAACTTTCATCATTCAAATCTTTCATTTAGATGTTGCATTGTCACTAATCTCGGTCAATTTTTGAGAATACCATACTCGCATCTACTAGAAGGCAATAAATCATTTGGTTAATGATATATTCGTTCATTGCATATTTCCTGATTGTTAACCAATAATGTTTTAATGATGTGTTGTGTCTCTTAAACAGGTACAATTTTCACCCACGTGTCTACCATCCTAAAAATTTAGCACCTATAATTGGAGGATATAAGACCTTTTAGACCCTATTTTGGTGATTTTGAGGTCCAAATGACCATTATTCTTGATCCCAACAACCTACAATTTCTCCCTCCACATTTTGTCACCCTCCTCTAGATCCCAACAAAGTTTGAGGTAAAATTACTTGGACTAGGTTGGCCAGGTTGACCTTGTCCTAGATTAGGTCGGCCAAGTCGACCTTGTCCTAGGTTTTTATGCCTAAACTAGTTTGAGGCCTAATGTAAGGTTTTTCTTCCAATTCCTAGATCTGTGATTGGTCTAGAATTGAGTAGAATCCTAAAATGAGTATAAAAGGGGACTCTCTCCTCTCATTTTTATCAAATCTCAATTTTATAAACTCATGATCTCAACTCTATTGCAACCAATTCATATGCAAGCAAGTCAAGATCTTAAGCAATTCAAGTTGAACAATTGAAGTGGTGGATTTGAGATTTGAAGGCAAGTACCCAATCTAGGATCTCCATGTCTTAGTTTCTTCAAGATACATTCAAGTAAAGGTAGTCTTCTCTTATTGATGAAAATTTCTCTCCTATAATGGCCAAGTAGATCAAGAATTCACAAGAAAGAAAGAAGATCCATACATTCACTCTTCTTCTCTCTCCTTCTCCATTGAGGTTATCAATCATACATTCATTCAAGATATAGGATTGGAAAATGTAGATCCATGTATTTGTGAAGGTATCCTTGATTCTACAATACATATCAAGCTTACATTCAAGCATCTTTATGGATTTGAGTGATTACTACATCCGTTCATGAAGGTTTTTCATGCAAGTTGAATCTAACATTTATCTTTTTTACATTACTTTCTATTTATGAAATTTCAATTTAATTTCAAGGTTGATTCCTATATAGGGGTTTGACCAAGGAAAACCCCTTTCCACAACCTTTTCCCCTTCTTTCCTATGTGCAGGAATAGTTCTAGGAGTTGAGGATTTGGATTTGGGAATTATAGAAATAGTTGTAGGCACTCAAAAAAATTCATAAAATTTTGACTTATAGGGACTAGGTCAAATTTTCCAACATTTTCCAGGACTAGGTCAACAAGACGATCATGTCCTGCACTTTTTTGCTAAAGATTGTACAAAAAATAATTACAAGTTTCACATTCCTAGGTCTAGAATTATAGTTGATTTTGACATTCTGACGATAGTCAATTCAGATCTGAAGGTCATCTTTCCTCATCTAACTTCAAGAAGAGTGCATTTTACTCTTGCACTTACTTTTATAGATCATCTATGATATCATATATTATCATTTGCTATTTCCTTTATCATAATATCAATTTTACCAATTCATTCATATACCTCAATTAAAAAATTAATAATAAAGGAATACCCATCCCCAAAAAAACTCATCCTTGAATTTAGATCTTGCATTAGCATCTCTTTATCCTTTTTGGGTTGTGCTAATCAAATTTACTCTTTTGATTTGGTCTTAGATCCTCTTTTTATACATTTATACATATAGATCTATTTTGGTGAACCTGACTTGTGACATTTCCTCTTTTGATTTGGCCTTAGATCCTCTTTTTATACATATAGATCTATTTTTTATGTATTGTGTTAGTTGTTATTTCTATCACATATTTACTATATTTTATGCATTTAGATCTATAGATTCTTATCTTCATTGTAGGTTTTCATAATCAAATCTACTTGTATATGCTTTTATTTACATATTTGATAGTTAATGTACTTTTCTTAAAATACTTTTTTTTGTATTGCATATTTCCTTCAATTTTTATTTCTCTTCATTCTCTTGTGTATGAGTGTTATCACTTTTATTCCAACCTATAGAATTTTGGTTAAAAGAAGTCGTAGACTTATGGGTTCCTTTGATCTGGAGCCATCCTTCTTTCCTAGGAATCTTGATGAGACCAACATGCATCTTAATGATATTATTCCTATCACGAATAATAAATCTTCTTATTCTTCTCATGATGAAGATCAATCCTTAAGTTTTCCTCTTTTCCAAGTCCAAAAACTTTCCCATGAATTTGAAAAGCTTGAACAATGATCAGGTCAAGAAAACTCTAATCCTAAGATTATTTTCATTGTAGAAGGCTTAAGGAAACTTATTCACAATGATGATCATGATGTTAACATCTTATGTAGCATTTCTCATCTCATTGCTACCAATGTCAAGCCTATTAGGGATTGTGCTCAACATTTATGCTTCATTCCACCTACTACAAATTTTGAGACCTCATTTCCTATCTCCAATTTCATTCATAGTGCATCCACTTGTGCTCCACCTATCATAGTGAATTTAATTCAAACTCTTAATCCTACACATGTGAGTCTTCCTAATCCTATTCTTCCTTATATTCCTTCAAGTGTTCCATGTGTTTCATTTCCTCAATCCATGGCCACTTACCATAGTGTCCCATTTTAATTCATATTCAACCATTCCTTCAATTTCCAACAATGCTCCTACCATTTATCATGTTTTCCCTCCTACCATTTTTTATACAAACTCTATTGTTAATAGTTTGGCTTAAAAAATATATTTTTTGCAACAAAAAATTACCTCCATAACTCAATACAAGTTCAACATTCCTATTTGTGACATTTCTAGTCCTTTGTCTTTGTATTTTATCTGTGTTATTATCTCACAAAATATGTAGATTCCTTACCTTGAGACTTATAATAGTAGGGGTGATCCTTTGACTCATGTCAAAACTTTTCAAACCTTGTCTATTGATTTTCTCATGACCATAGGTTCATGGAATTTTTTTTTACTAGAACCTTTCAAGATGAAGCCTTGCAATGGTATTGATATTTTCCCCCTTTTTCCATTGATTCCTTTCAAAATCTTGCTAATGCTTCCATTCAATAATTTTAAAACAATATTGGTCCTCAAATATCTCTAACTGATTTAATGCATTGTAAACAAGGTGTTAAAGAAAAACTAAGTAATTTCATTAGTAGATTTAAGTATTTTCATACTCAAATTTTGTAGCCTATGCCTAATATTGATGTGCAATACATTTTTATTACTAATTTACAAAAAGATATTGCAGATAAGATCCATCTTTTTGAATTCTCTTATTTTCCTTAATTGTGTGTAGTTATTCATAATTATCAACTTCAAGTGAGTCAATTTAAGAGCTCTACTCCAATGGGTTCTATTCCCATTGATAAGAGTGATGTCGCATCCAACAATTTCAAAAACTAAAAATGTTCATTAAAATCAACAACTCATCGAACACTGTTGATGAACAAGTGACAAAAGCATCCAAAGGTGTGGCTCCTTTGTCATCTATATTTAAACCTTCTTGTAATTATACTCATCTTTCTGAATCTTTTCATAATGTGATGTTAAAGTCAATTAATGCTAATATGTTAACGTGTCCTCCTATTAAATCCATGGATACATCCAAACCTCAATCCAAATACTTTGATCCCAAATATTTTTCCCAATATTATCATCAACCCGGACATGATACTAAAAAGTGTTACTATTTTAATACTTTTATCCAAGATCTTATTGATTCTAATGCTATATCTATTGAAGGTGACAAAGATCAAGGGAGCAAATTTGTGGCACCTCCCAACCAAAATTTTCAAATCTACACCAACTCTTTTCCATATCATTCAACAAATACCATTGATCATACCCTACCTTCTTCTTCTTCTTCTTCTTCTTCTTCTTCTCCTTGCATTGACCACGATGAAAAAATCAATGAAGCTAATCATTTTATCATCAAAGTTGAGCATGTTAAACTTGAACCTCCATCTCAACCTTTAATTACGTTTGACTCTACTAAGACAATTAAAGCACTTGATGGTCCCCTCTACATTGTTGCAAGGGTTGATAGTCTTCCTTACCATTGTGTCCTTATTGATCCCACTTTCATGGTGAATGTGATAACTGAAGAATATCTTTATAGTAATTGATTGTACCATAATTTTTATGATAGATTTGACATTATGATCCAAACTTGCAATGGTTTCCTTTATTCTTCCCATGGTTCCATTTCATTTCCTATTGAAGTTGGTGGTAAAATTGTAGAAGCTACCTTCATTACCATCCCAACTTATGATCAATTTCAATTCAAACTTGGTCTTCCTTGGCTTACCTCCATAAAATTTGTGGCTTATCCTATTCATAAATGTCTCAAATTTCCTCATAAGGGATAAATCATGACTGTTAACTGAACAACCTCATAATAGGTAATAATAACTACACCAAAGCCTTCCCTAGTAATAGTATATTCAAACTAGGTAGTATTTTCCTATCACAAAGTGCATTTAGCTTGTCAACCTAGGGATGTATACTTGAAATAGGACAACATAGTTTGTGCACTAAGCCTCTCATAAAGTCATCTTACTTAAGCTGCGGGAAAGGAAAATGCATAGAAAGAACTAAGCTATTGCTGCAGGAAGGTAAAACACACAGTTGAACAAGTAAACTAATGTAAACAACCATAAATCTAACTCTAGCTCATCCTACCATTCTAATGCATGTACTATGGCTATCTCTACATATACTACAAGAACAAACACATATACAATGCTGCAGGAATGAGCAGTGAACACTACTTCAAATACTGAAAACAATTAAACTACTTTCTCTACTCTAATCTACTCCACCTCCCAAGTGGGCCCTCCTTGGTTGGTTTCAACTTACTACAAACATAGAAGATAACTCAAATTACTCCGTCATTTCATATATTCAGAAAAACAATTTACAATCGGAACACAAACTTGAAGAAAAACTTTCTTCTCAATACAATAATAACATCATTATTTTGTCTAACTAGATTTCCATAAATCATCTCGCTATATATAGAGAATTGACATTTAAACATTCAGATACACTTTGACTGATTCATCCATGAAAGAAGGAGAATGCGTCAACATCAATAGAAGATCATAAAGATCAAACAACTATCCTAACGGAATATTAATTGTGGAGGAGATCTAGCATGATCGTGCCCCCTACATTCCTTGAGACATTTGTTCCTTCAATTCTATAGGCATGTCCCATGGTTGTCTTAATGACTCTTCTCATCATGGCAGAAAAAACCATCACTCCTTCATCATTGTAACTGATTTTTCCTCCAAGTTCTCCTTCATTCCTAGCAGATTAGTAGTATATGCATGCATATTCATATATTCAACTTAATCAATTCCATCCAAATATTAAGACATGCATTAAAATAGATATATGAAATACTGCATTATAGATATAGTATCGACAAGGTGTGTCTACTATTTCCTACCCACAAGTTTGAGGATATAATTGTACTTATGGAATATATACAAACTTAAGCACTTAAAAGTCACACAAATGTTTTAGGAATGTTTAGGAACAAAGAATATTTATCATAAAACAAGGACCAAATTTAGTCTCATCATTTTCCCCCCAACAATTATAATGCTTGTCCTCAAGCATTACACTTCTTGGAAACTGTTTTGAATTCTCCAACCTTTGTCTTTCCTCTCCATTTGATGGTCTTCCTATAGCTGGTCCAACCTTGTAGTATTGATATCATATAATGGCCACAGGAGCATCGGTGGCTGAAAGGTTAGAGGACACCAAAGCTCTCTCCTGATCTATCTCCCTAGTTGCATGTACTTTATTGCCCTGTTCACTACTACCTCAAAATTAATTGTACTATGTGGTTCAGATTTCTTGAAAATCTCAGGCAATCTATTCCATCTACTCCTCACTCCAGTTAGGGCCCTTTGGAATGTAAAATAAGGTAATCCCTGATATTCTCTGTAGACTCTATCTCTGATAGAAAAGATCTTATCTCTAATTTCAGGTTTTGTCTTTCCATAATTGAGTGTTAACCAATCTCTTAAGAGAATATTTGGCTTACTGGATTTAGCTCTTAAAGGTAAAGGCTCAGATTTTTTCTGGTCTCTGTAATTATTCAGTTGCCTGTAATAGTTGGATTCATTTTGCATCCAAGACATTAATGCTTTCAAATGCACATCCACTATATAGAGCAAGGGGTTCCAATCAATTTCATTAGGAATAATGAAATTATGAAGATACAATTCACAAAGCAAATTATGTTGCCAAACATGAAGTGTTTGGTATAAACCATAAAAATCTTCAGCTATTTTGAACTCAGAATTCTTATTCTGGAGAGTCATCATTAATTAAAACATAAGGAATTTTTATTTTAAACAAATAGCATAAACCCTTGGGGGTGGCCTATAGGCTATGATCTATCTAGCTAGCTTTAGGGTGTGATCCATTTTCTATTTTCTCTTCTCTATCCATTCCTTTAGGTACTCAATTTCTTCTTTTTGCTCGTCAATTTCCTTTTTCATCTTTTTCTTTTCCTCTCCCCATATAGTGTTCTTGAAGACAAACTAGGTGTATAAGCTAAAGAGAATGCATTTCAAAGCAGGAAGATCAGGCTCCTCTGATTGAGTTCTCTATCTTCTTTCTGTAATGCGAGCCTTTTCTAAATAATCTGTATACCAGGTCCTTTTGAAAGGCACTAAGGCATTGTCGGTATAAGAACAGACTGGTGACTGAGACAACTTCAAGTCTTCATGATAGCCTTCTTGAATTATTTGTGTATTTTCCTTAGGCTTACTTTTTTGTGAGAGAGGCTCATTAGGAGATGGATCACTTTTATTTTGTGGAGGATCTAGGCAAGTTGGTTGAATTGGAGAATCAATTGTGACATAGTCAACATGTGAATCTGTAATAGGCGTCTCTGATGGGACATCTTGACTTACTGGGGTAACTTGAGGAGCTTGTCCCCTTATCCATTATAGAGGAGAGATATCCCTAAGGGATCTTTCAACTAGAATTTTGACTAGGGCATGATGTGTAATAGAATTTGTTTTACCCTTTTGAGTTTCCTCGGCACTTATACTTAGCATGTTATACAGAAAATTTGGAAAATTTACTTGAAGATTATTCTTGATACAACTAAGTAACTTGAAATGATGTGCATGTAAATGGGAAAATATCCCTTCGCATGTGAAATACCTTATAATATGTGTAGCCAGTTCATTATATGGAACATACAGTGATATTCTCTTGCATCCTTGTTTATTTACTTCTAGCAAAGGGTCAGAAGGTTGGGTGAATTGAGTTCGTGCAGACCTGGCATCATGCTTGTTGGGATAATGCTCCCCAACTACTAGAAAACCCATCACCTCTACAATGTGTTCCTTTTTTTTAAGACAGACACTCCCTAGATGGTTGCTTCCCCTTCTTCAAATGTATTCATGAGTTCAACTGCCACTTCTTTGTCAAACTTTGCCAATTTCAAGAAGTATCCAAGCCATCTGTAGGCATGAAATCTACGAACAACTTCTACATCAGTCAATAAAATGGTATAAACTACCGGTTCATGCCACATCAGTTGTCCTCCCATTGCCAAATTTTGCCTTCAAAATTCCTTCTCAGCTTGTAATTTTACAACTTCCTTTGCTCTGAAAACCCCAAATTTCCTAAATTCCTTTGAAATCCCCTTCTTTTTAGCACATAACTGCACTTCAACTTCAACTCCCTTCAATCTTTGTGTAGTACTAATTTTTGAAAATTGGGCAATATGAATGATAATGACACTTGATGATAGGGAATTATGTTTTTAAGTGCAATTAATTTTTACGCAAGTTTGATTATGTCACCTAGGTTTGCGTCAGTCAGGAATCAAGAATAATCTAAGCATTTGAGTACGATACTTTGTGCAAACACTACAAGGACTTAATGACACATCACATAAGTATAAATTTAGCTGACATGCAATCTGTGGTGAAATGATAGGTATAGAAAATAGTGACTTAGAAATTAATACACTTTTCTCCCCCGTATGAAAGAATGACAAGTGTCCACACTTGTCATCCTTCGCATGGGATAGAAAATTGGCGTAATGCCATAATATATAGACACATGCAGTATTAAATGTAATTGTTGAAATCTATGTTTTAAAAGTGGAAATAAATTGAATAGATTGAATACTTGTACCAGTCATGATGTTTCTGTATGCACTTGAAGGACAAGAATCAGTTGTGTCGTGAAATGTATTGTCTTTGAATGTATTTATGTGCTGATGTGGAATTTATTGAAAGTTTAGAAAATTGAGCAAAGTGGGTGACGTGGAATTTGTGTGGGTGGAAGATAAAGAAATGAGGTGTGCTGGAAAGAGAATTTTAGAAAGTGAATGTGGAATGAGACTTCATTTTAAATGAAGTTCTATTATGGTCATACTCGAAAGTTTCTTAGGGTGAAGCTGCAGGAAGAAGGTTGTCACCTTCTACTACAGGAGTGATTACCTTTGTTACGGCTAGTTCGGCGTCTTGTAATTGATGTAGGAACTCTGCCTTGGTTTGTGGTTGATGGTAGAGGTGGATTCGATGGCCATTGACTATTAATTTGAATTGTACTAGGTCAATTTTTGTCAGTTGAACCATGCCATTTGTAAAAATATGTGTTATTTAATATGGCCCTAGCCATCTTGTTTGTAATTTGCCTTGTGTTTCTTGATACCTGGAATCAAACAATAGTGCCCAGTCACCTACTTGGAATTGTCTATTCATGGTGTGGGGTCCATGCCATTTCTTTCTTTGTTTTTGGAATATTTTTGTGTGCTCCAATTTAGATTTCCACATCTCATCCAAAGAGTTGAGATTCAATAAGCGTTCGCGTTGAGCTGCAGGAAGGTCCATATTCAGCTTCAAAGCAATCCTTAATGTTTTGTGTTCAAACTCAATTGGTAGCATGGTTGTTTTTCCATAGAGTAGTTCAAATGGAGTTAGTCCAATTATGGTTTTCCATGTGATTTTGTATGCCCATACTACTTATGCTAGATGGTTGCTCCAGTCTCTTCGGTTGAGTGGAACTATTTTTGTAAGTATTGCTTCAATTTCCCTGTTGGTTACTTCCACTTGACCATTGGCCTATGGGTGGTATGTAGTGGACTTCCTATGTTTGATGCTCTATTCACTCATGAGCTCTGTTATTAGACTTGATGTAAATTGTGCTCCTTGACCAATCACTAGCTCTCTTGGTACTCCATAGTGAGTAAATATTTCTTCATACAATAATTTTGCCACTTTGTTGTCATGGGCACACTTCATTGCCTTTACTTCTACCCATTTTGTTACATAATCTATGCATACCAAGATATATGATTTTCCATTTGATGGAGGGTCTATAAGACTGATAAAATCCATTCCCCATTTATCAAATGGTTTGATAACTACTTGTGGGTTGAGAGGCATCTCATCTGATTTTATTGGACAACCCATCATTTGATATTTATCACATTTTCTAGTGTAATTGGTTGCATCTTTGTGAAGTGTTGGCCAATAGTAGTCTATTGTTAACACCTTCATTTCTATCATTTTTGTTGCAAAGTGTCCTCCGTAGGGTTCATTATGGCATGCATGCAAAATTTCATAGGTCTCATCTTCTCGAACACATCTTCTCATGACCTAGTCTGGGCCTGTGTAAAATAATGTATTATCAATCCATGAGTACTGAAAGCTCTTTTCAACTAACAATTTCCTATCCTTGGGAGAGAAGTATCCTGGCATCTTGTTGGCTATAAGATAATTTTCTATATCAACATACCATGGAGTCTTAATACCAATGTGAAATAGATGCTCATCAGGAAATGTGTCATCAATCAATGAGGTATTTGTATCTGCATGTTGTAATCTGGACATATATTCTTCTACCACATTGGTTCTTCCTGACTTGTCTACTATTGTGAGATCAAATTCTTGTAGCAAAAGTAACCATCTTGCTAATCTGCTTGAAATGGTAGGTTTGTTCATTAAATATTTTATTGCAGCATGGTCAATATGAACAAATATGAGGTATCATGTTACATAATTTTGGAACTTGTTTAGAGCATAGACTACTGCTAATAGTTCTTTTTCTGTGACTGTGTAGTTTAGCTCTAGACCATGTAGACTTTTACTAATGTAGTAAATAACATTTTCAAGTTTTTCAGACTTCTAGCCTAGGATAGCTCCTATTGCATAATCAGATGCATTAGTATGTATGTGAAATGGTAAAGTCTAATCAGGGCCTTTTAGTACTCATGCTTTTGTAAGAAGGTTCTTAAGCTGCGGGAATGACTCTTCACAAGATGGGGTCCATTTTAATTTAGCCTCTTTTGTAAGCAAAGTATATAGTGGACTTTCTATTTGACTAAAGTTTTGAATAAAACATCTATAGTAGCCAGCATGTCCTAAAAAGGATCTAACCTCTTTTTGCTTAGTAGGAGTGGGCAATGTTAGAATTACCTCTATCTTTGTTGGATCCACTTGTATTCCAGCTTCTGAGATGAAGTGTCCCAAAACAACTCCTTCCTGCATCATCATAAAATACTTCTCACTATTAAGTGATAAGTTATGCTCTTTGCATCTAATCAGAACTTTCTTCAAATTCTTCAATGCTTCTTCAAATGTGACTCTGAATGTAGTGAAGTCATCCATATAAATCTCCATGTAGTCATATGAGATGTTAGCAAAGATGTTGATCACAGCCCTTTGAAAGGTTGTAGGTGCATTACATAATCCAAATGGTAGAAAAGAGTAGGCATACATTCCCCAAGGACATGTGAATGTTGTCTTTTCTTGGTCCTTAGGTGCAATGCTAATCTGATTGTATCCGCTATAGCCATCAAGAAATGAGAAGTACTTTTTGCCTGCTAATATATCTAGCACTTGATCAATGAATGGTAATGGAAAATGGTCTTTCTTTGTTGCATTATTAAGCTCTCTATAATCTACACATATTCTCCATTTTCCCCCTTTTTAGGTACTATCACAAGAGGTGAAACCCACTTACTATCTGAGATTGGATATATGAAACCAGTATTTAGTAGTTTTTGCAGTTCTATCTTCATGATTTCTCTAAGGGATGGGTTGATCCTTCTTTGTGGCTGATGTAGAGGTCGACTGCCTTCATTGATGTAAATTCTATGGGTACATAGTTTTGGACTCAATCTCTTCATGTCCTCATATTCCCAAGAAAAATCCTTTTCATGCTTGCATAGGATTTGTGTTAACAATTTCAATTATTGGTAAGATAATTTATTGTTAACATGAAGGTTATGGCTAGGTGAGAGTTGCACAGTAGTCGTTAGCTCTACCATTGAGGCTTTTGATATAGGGTTGGTTGATATCTCACAAGGTAATAATTGTTGTATGATTTCAGGCTTTGTTGGTAGGACACAACTTTTATAGGTAGTGAATTGCAAAATTGAAATTTGTGAAATGTCTCTTGGTGTAACATAGTCATTTATAAGGATACTTTGGAGGATGTCATCATCTTCTTGTAATTTTAGAAAAGATTATCTATGCAACATCATCACTTGAGAAACAATGCTTATTTCTTCTTCCTCATCTCCCAAGTTTGGCCAAATAGGATTGTTTAGATCTGCTTGTGGTTGGTCTGGAGGTACAATACTAATTTCTTGACAGTTTGGCCATCAGAGATGGTCATATTTCCTGATCTACAACTAATATTAGCATCTATTATTGCTAACCATGGCCTTCCAAGGATTACTCAACAACCAGCAAGGGTTACTTTAGGTGACAATATCATAAAATCAGTAGGGTATTCCCAAGAGTCCAATGTGACTACTATGTCTTCAACCATACCATCTGGAGTAACTGTAGAATTCTTATCTACAAGTTGTAAAACTGTTGGAGTTGTCCTTAATCCCTCTATACTCAACCTATGCATAGTATCCTTGGTCATGACATTTATAGTAGCACCTAGGTCTATCAAAGCATTCTTTATAGATTGGCCATTAATTATTACATCAACAACTGGACTTCCTGGATCAAAGTATTTAGGAATCACAATCTTTCCCAACATTATATCAGCCAATTGACCTATTACATGTACTATTTGGGGATCCTTTTTCTTTCTTACAGGTTTCTTAAGACATGCTTCTTTGATTGTTTTTCCATAAAGTGGAACATCTTTGATAGCCTGAAATAGTGGAATCTAGATGTGCATGTTCTTTAACTGGTCAAAGATATCAAATGGTGCTTCTTCTTGGAGCATAGGTTTTTCCACCCTAAGCCTCTGAGGAAATGGGGGACTAGTTTTAATTTTAGGATCATTCTGGTCTGGTATCTTAGTTGTTAAGATTGGATTTGGAAAAGTAACTTTTGGTTGTTGTGTTGATGCTACAGGAGTATCTGGTACTTCTATTATAATAGGTGGTTTTGGTGTTGGTAGAGTAGTACTAGATCTCAGGTGGATGTCAGTGATGTCCAATGCATAAGTAGGGTATTGTTGAGCTTCAATACTATAGATTGGTTGTTGTTGCTTATTATTATGATTTGGTTGTGGCTGAGCCAGTAATTGTGTTGGTCATGGAAGAGAACTTGTGGCTATAGGAGGTGGCATGAGTGTTGGATGAGGAACTGAAGGTGGTAATGGCTGATAGCCAAGATTCTGATTAGGCCACTATTAAGGTCCCCTCCATTGGTTATATTACTGCCAATTTCCCTGTGGTGGTTTCCATTGATTTTGAGGTTGTGTTTGTGGCCATTGGGGTTGTTGGGAGCTATACCATTGGTTCAACTGAGTATTTGACCATGCATTATTCCACATAGGTTGGAAAGACTGTGAAGGGTATTGGGAATTATGGGTTTGTCATTGACTATTGTTATTATTGAAAGATTGCAATGGGTCCTGAGGCATACATTGTTGTGGAGCCCATGGATGACATTGACAAACAAAGAAGACTTGCTTGTCCTCTCCTTCTATCTACCTTAACTTGGTTGGAACATGGTGTTTTTCCAAATTTGCTACTAGCTTGCATCTATAGTCCTTTTGATGTCTAGAATGTGGGCAGTACTCTGCTAACGTTAACTCAGCTTCTTCATGCTTCTTTTGGCTTTCATTGTATCTAGGTGGGTGGAAACATCATTGATAATGTCTTGCTTGAAATATGACAACAAGTTTGAGATTTCCATCTGTGACATAATAGAACTACTTCCTTTTTCAAGTGTTGGGAGGAATCCTCTGCCCTTCTTTACTACTGATCTTGAATAGTTCAAACATATTTTCTTGAGATCATCCCACAAAGACTAGGATACATCTCCTCTAGCCTTAAGGTCCAGTGCTTTTAGACAGTTATCATTCACTCCTCTCAAAAATATGAGTTTTTGTGAATCCTCATGTAATGCATGTTGAGGATTCTTCTGCAGATTGTATAAGAAGTGTGAGATGTAGTCTTGTAGAGTCTCATCTTCTTTTTGTGACATTCAAAAGATATCATCTCCTCTCAAATCACCTCCTTTGCAGTATTGTTTATATTTTTGCAGAAACAGGTCTCTTATCCCCTCCCAATCAGTTGTTACATTTGCCCCTAGTCCCATAAACCATCTTAAGGCTGAATCCTTTAATGTAGCTGGAAACAATTTGAGTTTATGAATATCAGTGTTATAGTCAAAGCTTCGACAAAGAATGTTGAACTCAAATAAGAAAGTGTCAGGGTCCTCTATTATTGGGCCATAAAACTTTGGTAACGCAGCAGTGGGGATGTTTTTAAGATTAGCATTGTTGATAAGGCTAGAAAGTGGAAATGGAAATGTAGGTTGAGCCATTATTGTTGGTATTTGAACTTGAAATTTCTATTGAGGAGTGTTTATACTTAGTGGTTTATTATTAGCATTAGGTGCACTTGGAGTGGAGTGTGCAAGAAAATTGGACAAAATCTCAGCAAAAGGCTGAAGGTCAGATGGATCAAATGGGTCCTCTACTAATGAAGTAGATGGAGGAAATTTTGGACTTGCGTCAACAAAAGGTAATTCAATTTTTGTAGATTCTTCATTTAAATTTGGTGGTTCTCTTGGGAGAAATCTGCCATGGACATCTCTTCTTCTTCCCCTTCGATGCATACAAGTGATTAAATGAACTTGTGAAGCAAGTTCATGTTAGGAATAGTCCCAAGAGATAACTAAGAGGGGGGGTGAATCAGTTATCTACAAGTTTCAATTCTTTATCCAATTAAGTATACTTAAACTTTAAGCATAAACATAATGAAAGAACACTTGAACACAACACCAATATTTTGGTTATGGAGAAACCCAAATAGGTAAAAACCTCAGTGGGAATTAACACCCACTAATAAACTACACTAGTGTATAATGATCCTTGTTAGAAGATCTTACAACCATGTTAGGAGTTGATCTTTGCAATGCAATAAGTATAGTGACCTAGTCAAAGGTTGGACCCTATTAGGAGTCTTTTATGATTGACCCTGTTAGGGGTGAGGACGCAATGTCTAAGAGCTCACTGCTCAAAGGGGTGAAGGCTACAACCTTCTGAATAACAGATACACATTATATCTAGATCTTGGTGAACTCTTGGTCAACTGTGAGGTAGACTTGTTCTCTTGATCAGTTCCAATGAATAGCACACTCTATCTTCTCTATCACATAGACCTCTCTTTGATGACACAATACTTCACACTCTCTGCTCTGCTCTAATCTTTCATCTCCATGTCATACTTCTAGCGATCACAAATGATCGGCTATAAGTATCTTTCCTCTAAATGATATAATCAAGTCAGCCTATTAGAACCACCTTGAAATCATATTAAAGAAACAATAACACTCTCCAATAACATCTATGTCGGCTCTACTAAGCACACAACACAAACTGGGACCTGTCCAAATCAATAAGTGTAGACGCACGCTACACACTGTCGGCTCTACCAAATTAACTGATACTTTCTCCTCAAGCTGAATTACATCATGCACTCTTAACCAAACATTCTTAACTCTTCTCCAATCACTAATCCAAGCATGCATACTAAAATGATAGGCACAACTCATGTACTAATATAATCTTTGTTAGCTCTTCTGAATAAACATAGGAAACTACAACTGGTGAATAGCGACTGCATAACTTCACTTCTACTGCACATCAGACTCTATGTCCATGAATGAATCAACACTAACATTTCTACATCACATATCCAAATGTGCAAGGCTCCATGATAACTGTACAGATAATCACTCATAGAACACTGCTTATAACTTTGTCAGGAACACTGCTGACACAAGCTACTACATAACTATATGTACTAACAATTAACCTCTACATCCATGATATCATGCTGATAACATGTCCATGCTACATATAATCAAATCTTACTACATAAGTCTTCCATGCATGCTACTTACCATATGTTTTCATCAATGACAAACATACAGTTAGCACTAGCTTGCTGGCAAATCTCCAACAATCTCCCCCTTTGGCATTGATGACAATATATGGAATGAAAAACACCACCAATCCAAATGAACAATTCTTTAATAACATTCTCCATTTCCTCATCAAAACTCCCCCAAGGATGAATCCTCCATCTACTACAATATTATTTAATATTCTCCATTTCCTCAACTGAACTGCTTCCATGACTGAATACTACTCCTCCTTGCTGCTATATATTACTCCTTAATTCTGTATGTACTCCCCTTTAATACTATTTTTCATGACTATATACTACTCCCCCTTTCACATCAATGACAAAGGACACCAAACATTTAAGCACTAGTACTACTCCTGAAGTAGAGTAGTCAACCATCCATTAGTCACTAAGGACTGATGCTCTCTCCACTTTTTCTAATCAGAATCAGGGAAGGGAATTACTCCTAGCTTCTCCTTGAGATACTCAAAAGTATCCTTTGGTAAAGGCTTTGTGAATATATTTTCTAACTGATCCTTTGTACTCACATAATCCAGTTTGACTTCTTTCTCTGCCACTTTCTCTCTTAGGAAGTGATACTTAATCTCTATGTATTTTGTCTTTGCATGCATCATAGGATTATTTGACATGTTGATAGTGCTAGTGTTATCATAATGAATAACAATAGGATAATCAATCTGAATTCCAAAATCCTTTATCATCTATTTGATCCAAACAATTGTAGAACAATTCAAGGCTGCTGCAACATACTTTTCCTCTGTTGTTGACTGAGAAATACAATTCTGCTTCTTTCTTGTCCAAGTGACTAGTCTATCACCAAGAAATACTAGTCCTCCTGATGTACTCTTTCTATCATCCACACATCATGCCCAATTTTCATCTTTATATACATGAAGCTCAACATTCTCTGAGTTAGGATACCATATACCATAATCTATAGTGCCCTACAAATATCTAAATATTCTCTTTACTACCATGACGTGACTTTGTCTAGGCTCTGCTACAAATCTTCCAACTATGCCAACTACATTAGAAATATCAGGTCTAGTTTGAGTAAGATATATGAGTTTACCAATCATAGACTTGTACAATGTTATATCTATTACTAGAGAATCATCTTCTTTTGTAAGCTTGCATCCTGTTATCATAGGTGTACCCACTGGCTTGCAATCATCCATCTTGAACTTCTTCAATATGTCTTTCACATACTTAGACTGATTAATGAAAATACCTTTCTCCGTCTGCTGCACATTTAATCCCAAAAAGCATTTTATAGGTCCAATCATGTTCATCTCAAACTCACTCTGCATCTCCTTAGCAAATTTTGCACTAAGTTTTTCATTACCCCCAAAGATAATGTCATCAACAAATATAGCTACAAGTAGTAAACCTGCAGATGTCTCTCTTATAAATAGATTACAATCTGCTACTCCTTTCTTGAATCCAATTTGCATTAGATATCCATCAAGTCTCTCATACCAAGCTCTGGGGGCTTTCTTAAATCCATAGAGGGCTTTCTTCAATCTGCATACAATATCAGGCCTGTCTGATAAGGTGAATCCTTCTGGCTACTCAATGTATACTTCTTCCTTTAACTCCCCATTCAAGAAGGTTGACTTAACATCCATCTGATAAACTTTGAATTTTTTGAATGTTGCATAAGCTAGAAACAACTCAATGGCTTCTAATGTTCTCACAGGTACAAATGTGTTTGAATAATCAATACCTTCTCTTTGTGCATATCCCTTGCATACTAACCTTGCTTTATTCCTTACTACTATACCATCTTTTTTCATCTTGTTTCTGAATATCCATTTAGTTCCAATCAGATTCTTATCACTAGGCCTTAGGACTAGTTCCCAAGTATCATTCTTAATAATCTAATCTAGTTCTTCTTTCATAGCATCATGCCAATCTGAATCATTACATGCATCTTCAACACTTAAAGGTTCAATCTGAGATAGTAAACATACTACTTCATTGCCTACTGAAATCTTTTATTTTGATCTTATTGTGACTTTACCGCTCTGATCTCCAATGATGTCATCCTTAGAGTGATATATAGATGTAAAATTTGGAACTTTAGGTGATACTGTCTCATCTTCCTTATGAGTTTCTTCTTCACTTGTTTTAGGGTCATTGAATAATACATCAATACTGTCAAACATCTCTTCAACAATTGTCTCACTAGTGGACGGACTGGGTTCTTCTTCAATCATAGGTGCATAGTCATGATATCTTTCTTGAACCATAAACTTTTCATCAATCTTAACATGAGCACTTTCAATGATCTTCTTCAATCTCAAATTAAAACATCTATAAGCTTTGTTTTTAGTAGAGTAACCAAGGAAAATACCTTCATCGCTTCTTGCATCAAACTTGCCTATTGCTTCATCCCTGTTGATGTAGCACTTGCTTCCAAAGATTTTGAAGTATTTTACTGTGGGAACATTACCAAACCATAGCTCATAAGGTGTCTTGTCTACGCCAGGCCTCAATTGTATTTTATTGATGGTATAGACTGATGTATTGACAACATCTCTCCAATAGGTGTGTACAACTTTTCCTTCAATCATGATGGTGTGTGCTGTATCAAGGATGATCCTATTCCTTCTCTTTGAAATCCCATTCTACTGAGAGGCTCTAGGTGCACTCAATTGTCTCTTTATGCCATGTTCTTCACAGTACTCATAGAATCTGTCAAAGGTTAATTCTCCTCCTCTATCCGATCTTAGACACTTTATCTTTAGTCCATATTCATTCTCAACCTTAGCTTTGAATATTTTGAATTTCTCAAATGCTTCTAACTTATCTTTCAATAATGCAACCCACATCATTCTAGAATAATCATCGACAAACAAAATGAAATAACTTTCACCATAGTATGATCTTGTTTGAGTTGGACCTCATAGATCTGTATGAATTAGATCCAACTTGTTCTCTACTAAATT
Organism: Chamaecyparis obtusa; assembly: GCA_027943335.1. Classification (NCBI taxonomy): domain Eukaryota; kingdom Viridiplantae; phylum Streptophyta; class Pinopsida; order Cupressales; family Cupressaceae; genus Chamaecyparis; species Chamaecyparis obtusa. The sequence goes on from BSBK01003953.1 coordinate 844,441, forward strand.
ATGCTTGCTTCTGAATGAATTCCTCACATGCTTTCCCATCACACATTCCCTACAAATAGTATCAACTGGCTTTGCTATACTAGGTAGATCTCTTACTACCTTTACATTGATTATCTTTACTATGTTATCAAAATTGATATGACATAGTCTTTTATGCCATAGCCAACTATCATCTACTTTAGCAACAAAATAACTTGCTTTTGAATTAAGTTGAAAAACATTATCTTTAGTCTTTGAACCTGATTCAATCATTACACCATCCTTGTTGTTAATGATGCACTTGTTGTCTTTGAATTGTAACCTATAACCTTTTTCAAGCAACTATCCAACACTAAGAAGGTTGTGCTGAAAACCATCTACATAAAGAACATCATCAGTGTTGTTCTTTCCATCCAATGTGATAGCTCCTCTACCAATGATAGGTTTAGGAGTGTTATCTCTAAATCTAACTGTGCCACCTTTGTATTTGTCCATATGAACAAATCTGTCTTTATCACTTGTCATGTGATGTGAACAACCGCTATCTATAATCCAATATGTCCTTATGTCTGCTTGTGAAATCAATGCTAGCTCTTGTTCCTTTTTCTCATCTTCACCATCCATCTTATCAAACATCTTCTCCATAATAGCAATGAATCCAATTTCATCTTCAACTGAATCATCATCAAAAACTCCATCACTAGCATACTAACATTCTTTTGTATACTTAGGCTTGTAGTTAGTTCTGAATTTCTTAACTCTTGTAGGACACTTAGATGCAAAGTGACCAATCTTATTACATGAGAAACATTTGAAAGGTAACTGACCTTCATACTTTCCTTTCCCTTTTCTTTCTTTCGTAGCAATCATAGAAATAATATCATCTATCTCTTTATCTTCATCTGAATTATCAAAATTACCAGAAGTGTTTAAGGATTTCTTACCATGGATTGATGCTTTGAAGGTTGTCTCACTTTTAGGTTTTGTCTTCAATCTTGAAATCTCAAAAGCTAAAATTTTGTTGATCAAGGTCTCTCTCTTGAAATTTGTTTTAAGTTGCATGGTCTCATCAAGGATGTTGATCTTGTTTTTATACTCTATTGTAAGAGTAGTCATCAACTTATCCATAATGTCTTCCTCTGAGATCTCTCCACCATTGTTCCCAATTCTAGCAATTGCTTCATTAATTCTTTGGTTTTAAGCTCTGATGTCTTCTTCAGGTAGAATCTCTAATGCATTATATCTTTTCTTCCATGTCTTTTTGCACACATTCTTTGCTTGTGTATCTCCTTCAAACATGTCTTCTAGGTGCTTCCATATCTTGTAGGTTGTGTCTACTTTCTTTATCTCTGAAAACTCACTATCAGATAAGGTGTTGATAAGGGCTTCTTTGGCTATTGCATTATGATGGAACAAATCCTTTTTCTTGCTGGTAGCATCTTCCTTTGCAAGATATTCTAGAGAGGGGATCTTAACTTCTTTGATAGCCACTTCAAAAACGTCAAAAGCAATGCACTGTAGATGTGTCACCATTTTGTTCTTCCAATCAGGATAGTTCTCTCCATCAAACTTAGGACTGTCTTTTCTAAATAATTCCATCTAATCAACCTCAAGTTGTTAAACTTTCTCTCCGAGGCACTTGGCTCTGATACCAATTGTTAGGAATACTCCCAAGAGATAACTGAGAGGGGTGGGGGTGAATTAGTTATCTACAAGTTTCAATTCTTTATCCAATTAAGTTTACTTAAACTTTAAGCATAAACACAATGAAAGAACACTTGAACACAACACCAATATTTTGGTTATGGGGAAACCCAAATAGGTAAAAACCCTAGTGGGAATTAACACCCACTAATAAACTACACTAGTGTATAATGATCCTTGTTAGAAGATCTTACAACCCTGTTAGGAGTTGATCTTTACAATGCAATAAGTACAGTGACTTGGTCAAAGGTCAGACCCTGTTAGGAGTCTTTTATGATTGACCCTATTAGGGGTGAGGACACATTGTTCAAGAGCTCACTGCTCAAAGGGGTGAAGGCTACAACCTTCTAAATAATAGATGCACACTATATCTGGATCTTGGTCAACTGCAAGGTAGACCTATTATCTTGATCAGTTCCAATGAATAGCACACTCTATCTTCTTTGTCACATAGACCTCTCTTTGATTACACAATACTTCACACTCTCTACTCTGCTCTAATCTTTCATCTCCATGTCATACTTCTAGCGAGCACAAATGACTGACTATAAGTATCTTTCCTCTAAATGATATAATCAAGTTAGCCTATTAGAACCACCTTGAAATCATATTAAAGAAACAATAACACTCTCCAATAACATCTTTGTCAGCTCTACTAAGCACGCAACACAAACTGGGACCTATCCAAATCAATAAGTGTAGATGCACGCTACACACTGTCGACTCTACCAAATTAATTGATACTTTCTCCTCAAGCTGAATTAAATCATGTGCTCTTAACCAAACATTCTTAACTCTTCTCCAATCACTAATCCAAGCACACATATCGAAATGATAGGTGCAACTCATGTACTAATATAATCTATGTCAGCTCTTCTGGATAAACACAGGAAACTGCAACTGGTGAATAGCGACTGCATAACTTCACTTCTACTACATATTAGACTTTGCATCCATGAATGGAGCAACACTAACATGTCTCCATCACATATCCAAACACACAAGGCTCCATGATAACTATACGAATAATCACTCATAGAACACTGCCTGTAACTCTATCAAGAACACTGCTAACACAAGCTACTACATAACTATATGTACTAACAATTAACCTTTGTGTCCATGATATCATGTTGATAACATGTCCATGCTACATATATTCAAATCTTACTACATGTCTTCCATGCATGCTACTTACCATATGTTGTCATCAATGACAAGCATACAGTCAGCACTAGCTTGCTGGAAAATCTCCAACAGTTCAGATTTTACAAACTATTCCTAGAAAATAGGGAACTATCTAGAATGACTCAATGGGATTCTTAGCTTGACACCATCCCTAGAAATGATGCCAAAAATGAATAGCCTCATAATAGGTAATAATAACTATGCCAAAGCCTTCCCTAGGAATACTATATTCAAACTAAGTATTATTTTCCTATCACAAAGTGCATTTAGATTGTCAACCCAGAGACATATACTTGAAATGGGACAGCATAGTTTGTACACTAAGCTTCTCATAGAGTCATCTTACTTAAGTTGGAGGAAAGGAAAATGCATAGAAGGAACTAAGCTATTGCTACAGGAAGGTAAAACATACAGTTGAACAAATAAACTAATGTAAACAACCATAAATCTAACTCTAGCTCATCCTGCCATTCTAATGCATGTACTATGGATATCTCCACATATGCTATAGGAACAAACATAGATACAATGTTGCAAGAATGAACAGTGAACACTACTTCAAATGCTGAAAACAATTAAACTACTTTCTCTACTCTAATCTACTCCACCTCCCAAGTGGACCCTCCTTGGTTGGTTTCAACTAACTACACACATAGAAGATAACTCAAATTACTCCTTCATTTCATATATTCAGAAAAATAGTTTACAATCAGAACATGAACTTGAAGAAAAACTTACTTCTCAATACAACAGTAACATCATTATTTTTTCTAACTAGATTTCCATCGATCATCTCCCTATATATAGAGAATTGACATTTAAACATTCAGATACACTTTGACTGATTCATCCATGAAAGAAGGAGAATACGTCAACATCAATAGAAGATCATAAAGATCAAACAACCATCCTAACAGAATATTATCCATGGAGGAGATTTAGCATGATCATGCCCCCTATATTCCCCGAGACATTCATTCCTTCAATTCTGTAGGCATGTCCCGCAGTTGTCTTAATGAATCTTCTTATCATGGCTAAAAACACCATCACTCCTTCATCATTGTAACTGATGTGTCCTCCAGCTGCTCCTTCATTCTAGGAAAATTAGTAGTATATGCATGCATATTCATATATTCAACTTAATCAATTTCATACAAATATTAAGACACACATTAAAATAGCTATATGAAATATTGCATTATATATATATATATATATATATATATATATATATATATATATATATATATATATATATATATATATATATATATATATATATATATATATATATATATATATAGTACTGGCAAGGTGTGTCTACTATTTCCTACCCACGAGTTTGAGGATCTAACTATACTTATGGAATATATACAAACTTAAGCACTTAAAAGTCACACAAATTTTTTAGGAATGTTTCGGAACATAGCATAAAATATCATAAACCAAGGACCAACTTTAGTCTCATCATTAACCATAGTATTTATTAGTATTTAGTGCCTCAAGCCTCAATTGACCTTGATTTCTTTTGGCCTTCTATGCATCAACCAAATCAACCCCATCCTAACCATCTCTTTTTATCATACCAATCCTATAAGGTCCAAAAGATTTGTGAGCTAAGAAAAGCTTAGGATGTTCCATCTCTTTTCCCTAGACATGGAGTTCTTCCTCCTCCACATACACCTCCTATATATGCTTCTATTCCACCTCCTATTTCTTATAAATATTCTCCTCAAGTAATCTCTCAACCTAGTTTAGTTCCTTTTGTTCTTCCTCCTAAAGAAAAAAAGGAACCAATATTGATTGATCCTAACCCAAACCGATTTTCTAGAAAAAAACAAATGAAACCATGGTGCACATGATCATCATCAAAAGTGTCATGCTAGAGCCTATTAACATGCTTCTCAAAACATTTCTTCACCTCATACACCTAATAATGCTTTGTTTTCCTTTGACCAACCCATGCTTGAGATAATGGAGGAAGTGAATTTAAACAAGATAAAAGTAAACAAATATGACAATTATATTCGTCTCTTAGATTCTATTAGATTTAATTTGGATGAAGAAGATACTCTTGACAATGATGTTGTTGATGCTAATAATGATATTCATGCTAGTGATTTTGATGACATGTATGAGACTATTGATATTGATCATGATCTACTATATATGTTTTCACAACAATTATCTATCACGCCTAGTGACAAAAAAAGTCACCTATATTTACAACATGGTCCTTTTTGGAACATGCTATTGTCCATCTACTGTGCTTGATGTTGTTCCTCCTATGAGTTTTCCACCTTACCTAAACATTATAGACAAAGATGGGGGGAAGACAATACACTTGACTGGATCCTCTTGTGTGGTGGATTCTATGTATTTTCTTGTTGTAATGTGATTCACCAATGATGTGTTGTATGTTATCTATTTTTTTTAGATTTATTTAAACAACCATTGTTTTCTATTGGCACAAGGTGATAAAGGGATTGAAATGTTATAAAAATTATTCTATTTGTATCTCACTTGTTTTATATGTTGTTACATGTTATGTTGTGCACATGCTACTATTCATAAATGTGTGTTTATGTTGTCTAATTGGGATGATGCATTTATTGGTAGCTACCTATTCCTTTTGGTCTCTGTGATGCTAGCCCAAAAAGACTCTTCTTCGTAACCCTTACATGTTTTTTATTCCATTGTGTTTGTGTTTCTACTACCTTTGGAGGATGAAGAAATTTCATTTTGATATAATATCTTATGTTTTATCATATGATCATACTGACTCCAGAGTTGGTAGATCCCTTATGTGCTCTTTATTGTCATGTGATCATTTCCCATGATCTATCCTTTCTTGGGGACATTTGATAGTAGAAATATTTATTGTGGATGCCTACATGCTCCATTAAATCCATTTATCTCATTAAGGCATTAGAAATCACTTTAATGTGTGGGCATACTCTCTACTCTATGTTTTACATTTTGCACATGCATATTTATTGAATTCTATCTTCTAGAGGACCCTTAGACTAGTCCCTTTTTTTCACTTGGTCCTTAGAATGACCATGCACATTTTTTCCTTAGACTAATTATGCACATTTGGTCCTTTGAATGACCGCCTTTAGAATCCTCAGTCTAATCCCCCCCTCCTTTTTGATGGATTAACTAGCATAACATGGCTCTCTAGACTATTCAATTCCATATTTTACAATGCTTTATTTTGTGTGGTTCACAATAAGACAAAATCTTAATGAGATAGTAATAACCTCTCTCTCTCTCTCTCTCTCTCTCTCTCTCTCTCTCTCTCTCTCTCTCTCTCTCTCTTTCTACACCTCTCTTATTTTGGTATTGGATTTGATGAGAAATTAGTTCACTTGGGGACTTGATGTTTCTTTGTCTCCTTGACCTTGATGAGATAATCATGTGTATTAAATCTAATTTAATGTGAGCATGAGTTTGTCTCATACTCCCGCTAAAATGGAGGCTAAATGTACCATCCTAAAAAGTCAACACCCATAATTAAAGGCTTTGGGACCTTTTAGACCCCATTTTGGCGGTTTCAAGGTCTAAATGAATGTTATGATTGATCCCAACAACCTATAATTTATCCCTCTACATTATATCACACTCTCCTAGATCCTAAGAAATTTCAAGGCAAAATTACCTAGACTAGGTCAGCCAAGTCAACCTAGTCTTGGGTTTTTATGCCTAAAATTGGTTTAGAGCCCGATGGAAGGGTTTTCTTCCAATTCCCAGATCTGTGGTCAACCTAGAATTAAATTGAATCTTGAAATGATTATAAAAGAGGACTCTCTCCTCTCATTTTAATCATATCTCAATCTTAAGAACTCATGATCTCAACTTTATTGCAACCAATTCATATGCAAGAAAGTCAAGATCTCAAGTAATTCAAGTTGTGTAATTGAAGTGGTAGATTTGAGATTTGAAGGAAAGTACCAAATCTAGGATTTCCAAGTCTTAGTTATAAAATATCCATTCAAGTAAAGGAAATCTTCTCTCACTAATGAAAATTTCTCTCCCATGATGTCCAAGTAGACAAATTCATAAGAAATAAAGAAGATCCATACGTCTAGTCTTCTTCTCCCTCCTTCTCCATTGAGGTTATCAAACATACATTCATTCAAGATCTAGGATTGGCAGGTGTAGATCAATGTATTTATGAAGGAATCCTTCATTCTATAGTACATATCAAAATAAAAAATTGGATTCAGGAACCATAGTTAACATCATATCAGAGGAGGCAGTAAACAAACTCAAATTGGCCAAGATACCTCATGTCAATCCATACAAGGTGACATGGTTGAACAAGGGACAAAGTGTGTTGGTAAATGAACAAACTTGGGTTGAGTTTTCTATTGCAGGGTATAAAGATAGATTTTTTTGTGATGTATTGCCTACGGATGCGTGCCATCTGCTATTGGGTAGGCCTTGGAAATTTGATAGGGGAGTTGTCTATGATGGAAAGGAGAATTCCATCTCTTTCAAGAAAGATGGTAGAACATTTAAAATACAGTCTATGTTGGAGGAAGATGATCCATAGCCCAAGGCCCCTAGTATTTTGTTGAGTAGTGGAAAAGAGTTCATCAATACTCTTAAAGAGGAAGCTAGTGAAGGCTATGCCATTGTGGCCAAACCAAGTGAGGAGGAGAAGCCAAAACAAGAACCTTTGCCATCAGAAATCCAAGTGTTATTAGACAAGTACAAGGATATAGTCAATGATGGTGCTCTTGCAACTTTACCTCCAAGAAGAGTGATGAGTCATCAAATTGACTTTGTGCCTGGTGCATCATTGCCAAATAAGGCAGCTTATAAACTCACTCTAGAACAAAATCAAGAAGTAGCTAGACAAGTGCAAGAACTTCTATATCAAGGTTTAATCAAGAAGAGCATCAACCCATGTGCTTTCCAAGTGGTGTTGGAATCAAAAAAAGGTGGAAAATAGAGGTTATGTACTGATTCAAGGGCCATAAATAGAATTACTATTTGGTATAGGTTTCCTATACCAAGAATTGAAGATCTCATGGATTGTCTTGGAGGAGCTATGTATTTCACCAAATTGGATTTGAAGAGCGGCTACCACCAAATCAGGGTGAAGGAAGGAGATGAGTGGAAAATGGCCTTTAAGACCACAAATGGTTTATATGAGTGGCTTGTGATGCCATTTGGGCTCACAAATTCTCCTAGCACATTCATGAGGCTCATGAATGAAGTACTCAAAGACTACACAAGGAGATTTGTAGTAGTATATCTTGATGATATACTGATTTTTAGCAAAACAACAGAGGATCATCTCAAACATGTTGATATTGTGTTGAAGAGTTTGCACGAAGAGAAATTAGCCATCAACCTTGGGAAGTGTGTGTTGTTGAAGCAAGAACTTGTATACTTGGGTTTTGTAGTATCCCAAGGGTCTTTTAAGATGGATCAAGACAAAGTTGTAGCTATCCTAAAATGGCCAACTCCTACCACAGCCACAGAGGTAAGAAATTTCCATGGACTTGCACAATTTTATAGGAATTTCAGTAGGAATTTTAGTGGTATATATGGACCTTTGTTAGATACCATTAAGGGTGGGGTAAAGACCAGGTTTAGGTGGACCTATGAAGCTAGTCAAGCATTTGAGAAGTTGAAAGAACAAGTAGCAACACAACCTATCCTCAAACTACCTAGTTTTGATAAGTTGTTTACTATAGAATGTGATGCAAGTGGGTTGGCAGCAGGGGGTGTGTTAAGTCAAGAGGGCCAACCTATAGCATTTTTTAGTAAAAAATTAAATGAAGCCAAGAAGAAGTACTCTTCTTATGACTTGGAATTGTATGCCTTAGTTCAGTCTCTTATGAAGTGGAGACATTACCTGTTGCCCAAAGAATTTGTGGTGTTTACTGATAATCAGGCCCTTAGCTATATCAATATAGAAGAGAAGATAAGTAATAGACACCTAAAGTGGATGGAATACCTTCAAGCATTCACTTTCACAATTAAGCACAAAAGGGGCAGTTGAGCAAGGTTGCAGATGTACTAAGTAGAAGATTGTTGACGATTCAAGAAGTTCAATTGACTAGCATTGGAATAGAGAGTTTCAACGACCTCTATAAGGATGATGAAGATTTTTCTGAAGCCTATAAGGTGTGTACTGATTTTCAGAATCATTTTCATAGTAAGTTCTCTAATTTTAATTTGCAAAGTGGATTATTGTTCAAAGGAAACCAATTGTGTGTTCCTAAGGGTTCCATGAGGGAGGACCTTATCCAAGAAAAACATAATGGTAGCTTAAGTGGTCATTTTGATGTGAACAAAACTATAGAGCTAGTACAAAAGTTTTACCATTGGCCAAAGTTAGTAAGGGATGTCACCAAATATGTTGAGCAATGTGTGGTGTGCATGAAAGCAAAAGGAGGAGCTAGCAATGCAGGTTTGTATCAACCTTTACCAATCCCTAATAGACCATGGGAGTGTGTGAGCATGGATTTCATTATGGGGTTACCTAAGACAAAGCATGGTTATGATAGCACTATGTTGTGGTAGACAGATTTAGCAAAATGGGTCATTGTATACCTTGTAAGACTACTCATGATGCTAGTTACATTGCACATTTGTTTTTTAAGGAGATAGTAAGGATCCATGGTGTACCCTTAAGCATAGTCTCAGATAGGGATGTCAAGTTTATGAGTCATTTTTGGAAAAAATTATGGAGCAGATTGGGTACTAACCTTTCCTTTGGTTCAACTTACCACCCTCAGGTTGATGGCCAAATTGAGGTGGTTAATAGGGTGTTAGGTAACTTGTTGAGGTTCCTAACTAAGGAATGTGGATAGACTTGGGATGTGGTGATTCCCCAAGCTGAATATGTTTACAATGATAGTGTGAATAGAACCACAGGTAAGAGCCCGTTTGAGGTGGTTTATGGTATGCACCCAAGGGGTGTATGTGAGCTCAAAGATATTGGAGCTATGGAATATAGGAGTGGTCATGCTAAAGTCTTCACTCAAACCATGAAGGAGATACAAGAGTAGGTGAAGAGGTCTATACAAGAGACTACACAAAAATTGAAGGTTAAAATGGATGAGAAGAGAAGGGATGTTCAGTTTGAGGTAGGGGACTATGTCATGGTCCATTTGAAAAAATATAGATTGTAGAAGGGGATACCCACTAAACTTCAAATGAAGAGAGTAGGGCCATGTAAAATCTTAGCCAAGTATGAGGCTAATGCATATAAAGTTGACCTACCATCCAATCTCAGTCTTTCACCTATTTTCAATGTGACAGATTTAATAAAATACAAAGGACCATTGATTGACATTTTCCCAGAATAGTCAAGAGGTTGTCAAGGATGTTGAACCGGCTGCCTTATGTTAAGATATAGCTACGATCAGATATATATATATATATATATATATATATATATATATATATATATATATATATATATATATATATATATATATATATATATATATATATATATATATATATATATATATATATATATATATATATATATATATATATATATATATATAGTGAATAGAGTTAAAATGGCATCACCACTATTCAAATGTAAAGATGGATAGATGTGTGGGGGAAATATAAGATCTATTCCCAAATCCAAATTCTCAAAGGAGAGATCCAATTTGATCAACCAAGAGGTTAATGCACAATTGAATCAATCTATGAAGAATACGAAGGAAAGATAAAATCCAATGTTTCCCTATAAAGGAGTTATGCTTCAAATCTGAAATAATTGAAATACAAATGCTAACCTCAAATTAGGGCAAATCTGGAAAATGTCAATTTTTGATGTCTGTGTGTACTTTTAGGCAATTCTACAATCTGTTCTGGACTGGAAATGCTGAGACAAAGAAAACCTAGAAATCTTTTTCCAAGATGAGCTCAGGTCGACTTTAACCCTCATAAAAGGTCAAAGGCTAGATTCTTTATTTGAAGGTTGATTCTAACTTTGTTCACAGATCTCAGAAGTTCATCAAAAAGGGTATCCAAATCTGCACTCAAATCCAAAATCCTGCACTTGTACCTGCAAGAAAATGGGGGGTTTTGTTTGTATGGGGGGTTTGCCTTGGTCAAACCCCAATTTAGGAATTAATCTTGAAATTGAATTAAAATGTAGTGTGCATAAACAAAGCAATTGAAACAAATCACCTCGCTTATGTTGAAGTCCTTGTAGAGGATTCAAATCCTCAAATCCACAAGTAGGAGTGCTTCAATGGATATAGAATGAATGTAAGATGTCTCCAATCAATGGCATTTGATCTTCAACACCAATCTTGACTTGATCTTTGCATATGAGAAGGCTTGAATGAATGTAAAAGGATGGATCTTCAAGGGGGCTCCAAAGAGATTGAATCCTTCAATGGCTAACAATGGATCTCCTTGATGGATGAATGCTTGAACACTTGAATGCTTGAATTCTTGCTTTCACTTGAGAACTTGAGAGATTGCAATTGCTTGAGATGAGATGTGAAAATGAGAGAGGAAGGCCTCCTTTTATAGTGAGCTAGGGCACAATCCTCTAGATGGGCCACCTTGGAGAATTAAATCCCAATTAGGTCCTAAAATTTAGAAAATATACCTAGATTAAATGCAATTTAAGGATTTTCCATTTCAAAACCCAAAAAGGCCAACCCAGAGGCGAGAAAACAAATATCCTTGAAACCCGATACCCGAAAATCAAGGACTTTGGAAATTTGAATAGGGGGGGAAAAATCGAGCTTGTAACTGACCTACTCAAGATAGAGCTCGATTCTGACCTAGTCAGGATTGAGCTCGATCCTGACCTAGTCAGGATCAACCTCGATTCTAACCCTGTGGGCCCAGATCTAGCTAGAATCAGGACAGGAGGTCCCGGGGATGCCTGGAGACCTAAAAATGATACAAGAATAGGATAGAATGCTAGGGATAGGCATAAAATCCTATGATGACTATGATGAAGGCCAAGAATATCTATTTCTAAGTCCTGCCTAGAAAATAAAGCATGGAAGAGGGAAATTAAAGAGAATCCTTGAGATCCTAACCCTAATTTCACCTAGAATGAAGCAGAAAAGAAGTGGAAAGCGGGGAGAAAGCCAAATATATGCAAATACCTGATCAAGGTGCTTAACATTACCCCAAAACACTTACTCAAAGGGCTAAACATTCTTATCATGGAAGTGCTTCCATTTTAAGATGATACATTAAGCCCCCACTTTAGCAAGAGTATGGACTCGATGCAAACTCTTGGTAAAGGAGATCAAAATGAAAAGATAATCTTATCATAATCCAAGGGACAAAGGGAAACCTTAAGCCCCCAGGGACTCAAGTCTTCATCAACTCCTAGATCACAATAAGAGAGACATCTCTAGAGAGAGAAAGAAGGTGTGATTACCTCACCCAATGAGAACTTATGTCGCATTGTGAACCACACAAGAAAATGGCACAACTGGAAAGATGGAATTGAACCACCTACTGAATGTGGCTACTCACTAGTCAACCCATCAAGGATTCATCCTTTGGAATATTCTATTCCATAAGAATAAAACCAAAAACAAAAGAGATCCAGTCTTAAAGACACCTCTGACCTTAAGGGATCAAAATATATGTATATTTGAAACTGGAGGGATCAAGAGATCCTAAAATATAAATCCATGCTTTAAGGATTAGTTACTAATCCAAACAAGGGAGAAAATTATCTTGAAATAAAATATGTGCATATCAAAAAGTGCCTGTGTGCAACAGGTGAGCAGAGCGTATGCCCCCATGTTAAAGTCATTTCTGACACTTTAACAGGAGCAATGGCTTTAACGAAAACATAAACAACTCCACTGATTACGTTTCCACGTCGAGATGCCCCCAGACGAAGACAAATCAAGGGAAATATCATAGAAACATACAAAGAACACATAAGGGATCTACCTACCATGGGGTCAGTATCATCATAAGATAATATATATGATATTATTGCAAATTAATTGACATCATTCCCCAAGGAAAGTAGAACTACAATCACAAAGGAGGAAAGATCACATAAGATGTACGAAGGAGAATCTTTTCAAACCATGACATGGAGACTAAAAATAATTAGTGCTACCATATCTCGAATCCAAGCAGATTACACAAGGAAACATTTATGAACAATAGCACAATTACAACATAACATTGAACAACACATAGAAGAATAGAGATTCATATAGAAGAATTTGAACAACAGTTTTGATTCCTTCATCACCTTGCACCAACTGAGTAACAAGGATCGTATAAAAGAATCTAACAACATTTAGCAAACACATTACGGGAGAAACACAATACAATAGGAAAACACACAACAAAGCTACCATGAAGGACAAGCCAATCAAGCGTGTCGCCTACTCTCCCCATCTCATTGTATATCATTTAGGGAAGGTGGGTAACTCGCAAGAGGGACTATATCCAACATAGTAGGAATAATAGCCAATTCCAAACAAGGATCCTCTTGAGAATCACAATGTTCGACACTATGTGTAAGAGTTAATTGTGATGAAAGCATATTAGGTAAATCAATGTCAATGTCAATAGTCTCATATTCATCATTAACATCATCAGTATCATTGAGAGTATCTTCTTCATCCAAATTAATCAAAATAGGATCTAAGATACGAATAGAATCATCATAATCATGCATATTAACATCATTATTAGTAACAACCTCTTCTAACACATAATGCATAGGTTTATCTGAAGAAGGTAGAGATATTTGAAGGATAGAATTACAAGCTTTAGCATGAGCATGATGCTTTTTACGATGTTCATTAGCAGATCGATTATGTTTTGATTTATTTGAAATAGGTTAAGAACTAGGAGGAATAATCACAGGATCCTTCACAGTTTCTTTAGGAAGATCAATAGGATTATTAACCATAGGAGGAACAATCACATGATCTTTTATAGGTTCAATAGAAGGAACTTGATTAACATAACTAGAAGCCATAGTTAAAGGAGGTATAGAAGGTGTAGGCAAAAGACCATGATTAAGATCCATAGGAGGTGAGCTTAATTCAAGAATCTTATGATGTTTATAGGAATGATATGATCAAAAAAGATTATCAGTTCAAGGAGGACATGAATTAGGTAATGAAGGCCAAAAGAAATCAAGAGTAGCACAATCTCTAGGCCTAGAAGGTTAATATAAACTATGATTAATCATCTTTATTTCATCATCATGAATGAACTTAAGAAACTTATGGATAGGTGAAGCAACAACATGTATGGCCTTCAACCAAGGCAAACCTAGCTTAACTTGAAATTGATCAGAAGTAGGAACAACAACAAAGGTAGTGTTCACAATTTTTCCACAAAGTTCAACCGGTAAAGTAATAGAACCAAATGATGGATGAAGAAAACCATTACAAGTTTGAATCCACACATCTGATGTATCATAAAAGTCACATTGTAAGCTTTTCATAAAAAGATTTTCTTCAGTAATAACTTGACTAAGGATGTAGGATCAACAAGACAACCACGAGTAGGTTTCTGAGCAATCCTAGCAGCAATGTAAAGGGGACCATCAAGAGCTTTAATAGTCTCAGAATCATCAAAGGTAATCAAAAGTTCCTGAGGTCTTTTATTCTTAGGTTGTTGTCTGGGTTTAGGTTGATTTTTAGTTTTAGGTTTTGGTCGAGGTTGAGATTCAACTTGAGGTTGAATCTGAGGTTGAGGTTGAGGTTGAGGTTGAGGTTGAGGTTGAGATAAAGATTGACCGACATGCTCCACTTGATTAACAACATGATTGAGATCATCCATCTTTGAATCATACACAATTTCCATAGCAAATGGTTGAGTAATGGTATTAGTATCATGCATAGGTAAAGGGTTCGTATAGATTTGAAGGTTCTAATTAGGAGGAGAGACAGATTTGTTCCCACTACCATCAAGATTATCAACAGATAAAACCTTACAATCAATTAAGTCTTGAACCTTATGTTTTAAAGAATAACACTTCTCAGTATCATGACCATTCTGACGATGATATTGACAAAAAGCATTTGGATCAAAAGATTTAGATGCAATCATAGCAGGTAAAAGAGGTCGAATAGGAGGAAAAGTAATCATATTTTGCAATTAATAACCTATTCATAATAGCATGTAAAGATTCATAAAGAGGAGTAAACGTATGATTTAATCAAAAAGTAGTGGATGCAGAAGTGGCATTGTGAGATGCAACAACACCTTGATTAGCAACTGCATTCGCTTGTTTGTTTATCTTGACATAGTTGTTGAATTTTTGAACTTTGTTCAAATTAGAAGCAGCATCACTTTTATCAACTGGAACAGGAGCCATTGGAGTGGTGCTCTAAAATTGACTCACTTGTAATTGATAATGATGCACTACACAAAGTTGTTGAAAAGAGGTAAATTCAGTAAGTAGAATCTTATCTCTAATATCCTTTTGCAAATTTGAAATAAACATACGTTGAATATCAATATCAAGAATAGGATAGGAAATCTGAGCATGCAAATGCTTAAATCTACCAATAAATTCAGTTAACTTTTCTTTAGCACTTTGTTTACAATGCATCAAGTCAATCAAAGACACTTGCAGGCCAATATTGTTTTGAAATTGTTGAATAAAGGCATTAGAAAGTTGTGGAAAGGAATAAATAGAATAAGGAGGCAAGGAACAATACCATTGTAAGGCCTTGTCACGGAAGGTTCTAGCAAATAGTTTGGCTAAAATCCTATGGTCATGAGCATAATCACTACAAAGGATTTGGAATGTTTTAACATGATGAATAGGATCTCCTTTTCCATTATAATTCTCAAGATGAGGCATCTCACCTTGATGAGGAATAGGAGTTCGAATAATGTCTCGGGACAAGGGACTTCCCATGTCATGTGTAGGAATACTAAACTTGTTTTGAGTTAAGGAAGCAAGTTGTTGTTGTAAGGATGACACAGTTTGAGCCAAACTGATGATTGTTGAATCATTAGAGGAAATAGGAGGAGTAGCAACATTAGACACAGTAGGCAAGGTGTAAGAAGCTACAGGAATAGAAGACACAAGTGGAGGAACACTAGGAACTACAGTTGGAAGCGGATTGGAATAAGTAAAAGGAACATTATGATATGAAGGTTATGATGTAGGAAGGGACATAGGAGGAACACTCATAGAAATAGAGGGAACCATCATAGTGACCAAAGAAGGAGTATAAGTAGGAATACTAGGTAAAGGATTAGAAGGAGGTTCAACACTAGTGATAGGAGGAATCAACCCTAAATCTTGAGCTTCTTGAGCTAAAGGTTTAACATTTGAATGCACTAGGTGAGTAATACCACGCTAGAGGTTAACACCTTGATCACTATCATGGAGAACCTTCTTAAGAGCCTCTATAGCTTGAATGGAATCTTGGTTATGGTTCTCTTGAATAAGCCAATTACCCAAATAGGTAAAAACCCTGATGGGACTTGATACCCACTAATATTATGTACTAGTGTAGAATGATCCTTGGTAGAAGATCCTTTACCCTGTTAGGAGTAGCTTTACAATATATTAAGTATAGTAGACCTGGTTAAGGGTTGGACCCTATTAGGAGTCTTTTACAATTGTCCCTGTTAGGGGAGAGGACGCACTGTCTGAGAGCTCACTGCTCAAATGGGCGAAGGCTACAACCTTCTGAATAACAGATACACACTATATCTGGATTTAGGTGAACGGTGCTTTGACCTACTATCTGGATCAGTTCCAATGAATAGAACAAGTACTTTACTTGATCACAGAGACCTTCTTTTGATGGTTCTACCACTCACACACTCTGCTCTACTCTACTCAATCAAGCTTGAACCATACTTCAACAATCACAAAAGACTACCTATAAATATCTTTCCTCTAAATGATATAATCAAGTCAGCCAGTTAGAACCACCTTGAAATCATATTAGAGAAACCATAATAAACTCCAACAAACATTCTGTCGGCTCTATTATGCATGCAACTCATTCTGGGACATGTCTAATAAAATAATTGTAGATGCATGCTACACACTGTCGACTCTACCAAAACAACTGGAACTTTTTTTGTAAGCTAAATTAACTTATGCACTCTTAACCAAACATTAGTAATACTTCTCTAAGCTTAACTCCAAGGGCACATATCCTCAAGATAGGCACAACTCAAGAACTAATAAAATCTCTGTCGGTTCTTCTGAACAAACACAGGAAACTGCTACTGGCGAATAGCGACTGCATAACTTCTCTTGCGTTCATCACCAGACTATGCGTCCATGAACTTAACATCACTAACATCTCTTCAACATAAATCCAAGGGCACATGCCCATAGGATAGTTGTACGGACAACCATACATAGAACATTATCTGTTACTTTGTCAGGAACACTACTGGCACTAATATAACTATCTATGTTATCAATTAACCTCTATGCCCATGATATCATGCTGATATCATGTTCATGCATCATATACTGAAAGCTTACTACATAAGACTTCCACACATGCTACTTTCCATATGTTGTCATCAATGACAAACATACAGTCAGTACTGGCCTACTGGAAAATCTCCAACAATCTCCCCCTTTGGCATTGATGGCAACATGTGGAATGAAAAACTACCATCAACCCAAATTAACATTTCTTTTATAACATTCTCTATTTCCTCTTCAAAACTCCCCAAAGATGAATCCTCCATCTGCTACAATATTTTCTAATATTCTCCATTTCCTCAACTATACTGTTGTCATAACTGAATGATGCTCCCCCTTTGTATATTGCTCCTCTTTTTACTTTTGTTTTTCATAAATCTATATATACTCCCCCTTTGACATCAATGGCAAAGGGTGCCATTCATTTTAAGCACCGGTACTACTCCTGAAGTAGAGTAGTCAACCTTCCATCAGTCCCTGAGGACTAATGCCATTCCTGCTTCCTTCTAAGTAGAATCAGGGAAGGGAATTACTCCCAACTTCCCCCTAAGATACTCAAAAGTATCCTTAGGCAAGGGCTTTGTGAATATATCTACCAACTGTTCTTTAGTACTCACATAGTCCAACTTGACTTCTTTCTCTGCCACTTTCTCTCTTAGGAAGTGATACTTGATTTCAATGTGCTTTGTCTTTGCATGCATCACAAGGTTCTTTGACATATTGATAGTGCTAGTGTTATCACAGTGAATAACAATAGGATAATCAATTTGAATTCCAAAATCTTTTATCATCTACTTGATCCAAACAATTGTAGAACAATTCGAGGCTATTGCAACATACTCCACTTTTGCTGTTGACTAAGAAATATAATTTTGTTTCTTGCTTGTCCTAGTGACAAGTCTATCACCAAGAAACACTGCTCCACCTAAAGTACTCTTTCTGTCATCAACACATCTTGCCCAATCTGCATCAGTGTACACATGAAGCTCAACATTTTCTGAATTAGGATACCATAGACCATAATCTATAGTGCCCTACAAGTATTTGAATATTCTTTTTACTACCATGAGGTGACTTTGCTTAGGCTCTGCTGCAAATCTTGCAACTATGCCAACTGCATTGGAAATATCAGGTCTAGTCCGAGTAAGATATATGAGTTTACCAATCATAGACTTATACAATGTTATATCAACTACTGGTGAGTCATCTTCCTTTGTAAGCTTGCATCCAGTGATCATAGCAGTTCCTACTAGCTTGCAATCATCCATCTTGAATTTCTTCAATATCTCTTTCACATACTTTGATTGATTAATGAAAATCCCTTTTTCTTTCTGTTGCACATTTAGTCCCAAAAAGTACTTGATTAGACCAATCATACTCATCTCAAACTCATTATGCATTTCTTTGGCAAATTCAACACTAAGTTTGTCATTACCTCCAAAGATAATGTCATCAACAAATATAGCTATAAGTAATAAACCTTCAAATGTCTCTCTAATGAATATATTACAATCTACTACTCCTTTCTTGAATCCAATCTTTGTTAAGTATCCATCTAGTCTCTCATACCATGCTCTAGGGGCTTTCTTAAGTCCATAGAGGGCCTTCTTCAATCTGCATACCATATCAAGTCTGTATGATAAGGTGAATCCTTCAGGCTACTCAATGTATACTTCTTCTTTCAAGTCTCTATTCAAAAATTCTGATTTGACATCCATCTGATAAACTTTGAAGTTTTTAACTATAGCATAAGCTAAAAACAACTTAATAGCTTCTAATCTACTCACAGGTGCAAATGTGTCTGAATAATCAATGCCTTCTCTTTGCGCATACCCCTTACATACTAATCTTTCTTTATTTCTTACTACTGTACCGTCTTCATTCATCTTGTTTCTGAATATCCACTTTGTTCCAATCATATTCTTATCACTGGGTCTTAGGACTAGTTCCCAAGTGTCATTCTTAATGATTTGATCAAGTTCTTCTTTCATAGCACCATGCAATTCTGAATCCTTATAAGCATCTTCAACACTTAAAGGTTCAATATAAGATAGTAAACATACCACATCACTGCAAAAGGTGTGTGCAACCTTTCCTTCTATCATAATGGTGTGTGATGTATCAAGGATGATCCTATTCCTTCTCTCTGCAATTCCATTCTACTGAGGTGTTTTAGGTGCACTTAACTATCTCCTTATGCCATGTTCTTCGCAGTATTCATAGAATCTGTCAGAGGTGAATTCTCCTCCTCTGTCCGATCTCAAACATTTTATCTTTAATCTAGATTCATTCTCAACCTTAGCTTTGAATATCTTGAACTTCTCAAAAGCTTTTGACTTATCTTTTAAGAATGCAACCCACATCATCCTAGTATAATCATCAAAAAACAAAATAAAATACATTTCACCATAGTATGATCTTGTTTGAGTTGGTCCACATAGGTCTATATGAATCAGATCCAACTTGTTCTCTGCTGAATTCTGCTTTCTCCTGAATGAATATCTCACATGCTTCCCCATCACACATTCCCTGCATACAATATCAACTAGCTTTGCTATGCTAGGTAGATCTCTTACTGCCTTAACATTGCTTATCTTTACTATGTTATCAAAATTGATATGACATAGTCTTTTATGCCACAACCAACTGTCATCAACTTTAGCAACAGAATAACTTGCTTCTGAATTGAGTTGAAAAACATTACCTCTTATCTTTTTGCTTGATGCAATCATAACACCATCTTTTTTTTTAATGATGTATTTGTCATCTTTGAACTCCAACTGATAGCCTTTATCAAGTAACTATCCAACACTAAGAAGGTTATGTTTCAAACCATCAACATAAAGAACATTATCAGTATTGTTCTTTCCATCCAAAGTGATGGCTCCTCTACCAACTATAGGTTTAGGAGTGTTGTCTCCAAATCTGACCATACCTCCATTGTATTTGTCCAAATGAACAAATTTGCCTTTATCACTTGTCATGTGATGTGAACAACCACTGTCTATAATCCAGTCTGTCCTTATGTTAGCTTGTGAAATCAATGCTAGCTCTTGATTTACTTTCTCATTTTTAGGAACTGACTTACTATTCATCTTGTCTACAATAGCAATGAATCCAATTTCTTCTTCACCTGATTATTCATCTGAAACTCCATCTCCAACATAGTAGCATTCCTTAGAATACTTAGGCTTGTAATCCTTTCTGAATTTTTTAGCTCTAGTGGGACACTTAGATGCAAAGTGACCGATCTTATTACATGAAAAGCACTTAAATGGTAATTGACCTTCATATTTCCCTTTTCCTCTCTTTTGGCAATCATAGCAATAAAATCATCTAGTGTTTTATCTTCATCATCATCATCAAAATTACCAGAAGTGTTTGCAAATTTCTTACCATGGACTGTTGCTTTGAAAGATGTCTCACTCTTTGGTTCTGTCTTCAATCTTGAAATCTCAAAAGCTGAGATCTTGTTGATCAAGGTCTCTCTCTTGAAATTTGATGTAAGCTGCATGGTCTCATCAAGGATGTTGATCTTGCTCTATATTCTGGAGTAAGAGTAGTCATCAACTTGTCCATAATGTCTTCCTCAGAAATCTCTCCACCATTATTCCTGATTCCAGCAACTGCTTCATTAATCCTTTGATTGTAAGCTCTGATATTTTCTTTAGGCAGCATCTCTAATGCATTGTATCTATTCTTCCATGTATTTCTACGTGCATCCTTTGCTTATTTGTCTCCTTCAAACATGTCTTCAAGGTGCTTCCAAATTTTATGGGTTGTATCTATCTTTTTTACTTCTAAAAATTCACCATCAAATAGGGCGCTGATAAGGGCTTTTTTAGCAATAGCATTTTGATGAAACAATTCCTTTTGTGCATTGGTAGCATGATCTTTTCCAAGGTCTTCTAATGCATGAATCTTGGTTGCTTTGATGGTTACATTAAAAACTTCAAAAGCAACACACTGCAAATGGGTCACCATCTTGTTCTTCCAATCAAGGTAATTTTCCCCATCGAACTTAGGACTCTCTTTCCTGAAGTATGCCATCTGATCAACCTCAAGCTGTTAAACTTTTTTCTTCGAGGCACTTGGCTTTGATACCAATTGTTAGGAATAGTCCCAAGAGATAACTGAGAGGTGGGGGGGGGGGGTGAATCAATTATCTACATGTTTCAATTCTTTATCCAATTAAGTATACTTAAACACAAAGCATAAACACAATGAAAGAACACATGAACACAACACCAATATTTTGGTTACGAGGAAACCCAAATAGGCAAAAACCCTGGTGGGACTTGATACCCACTAATATTTTGTACTAGTGTATAATGATCCTTGCTAGAAGATCCTTTACCCTATTAGGAGTAGCTTTACAATATATTAAGTATAGTAGACCTGGTTAAGGGTCGGACCCTGTTAAGATTCTTTTACAATTGTTCTTGTTAGGGGAGAGGATGCACTGTCTGAGAGCTCACTGCTCAAATGGGTGAAGGCTACAACCTTCTGAATAACAGATACACACTATATCTGGATTTAAGTGAACTACGCTTTGACCTGTTGTCTAGATCAGTTCCAATGAATAGCACAAGTACTTTACTTGGTCACATAAACCTTCTTCTGATGGTTCCACAACTCGCACACTCTGCTCTGCTCTACTCAATCAAGTTGGAACCATACTTCAGCAATCAAAAAAGACTACCTATAAATATCTTTCCTCCAAATTATATAATCAAGTCGGCCTGTTAGAACCACCTTAAAATCATATTAGAGAAACCATAATAAACTCCAACAAAAATTTTGTTGGCTCTATTATGGACACAACTCATTCTGGGACCTGTCTAATAAAATAATTATAGATGCACGCTACACACTATCAGCTCTACCAAAACAAGTGGAACTTTTTCTGTAAGCTGAATTAACTTATGCGCTCTTAACCGAACATCAATAATACTTCTCTAAGCTTAACTCCAAGGGCGCATATCCTCAAGATAGGTGCAACTCAAGAACCAATAAAATCTCTGTTGGCTCTTCTGAACAAACATAGGAAACTGCTACTGGCGAATAGCGACTGAACTTCTCTTGCGTTCATCACTAGACTATACGTCCATGAACTTAACATCACTAACATGTCTTCAACATAAATCCAAGGGCGCATGCCCATAGGATAGCTGTATGGACAACCATACACAGAACACTATTTGTTACTTTGTTAGGGACACTATTGGCACTAATATAACTGTCTGTGCTAACAGTTAACCTTTGCGCCCATGATATCATGTTGATATCATGTCCATGCATCATATACTGAAAGCTTACTACATAAGACTTCCACGCATGCTACTTTCCATATGTTGTCATCAATGACAAATGTACAGTCAGTACTGGCCTGCTGGCAAATCTCCAATATATATATATATATTAAGATCAGTTGATAATTGTATATGTTACAATGCAGTTAATATTAACAATCGGTTATGAAGGGTCATGACCCTACGTAGCATAAGCCACATAGGGTCATGGCTCTTCACATACATGACTATTCAAAGGATATAAATGCATATCGATGGTTGGTGAAAAGATCAATAACAATGGTAATCTATTTCAGTACAACACTCATATATATTCTCTATAGGACAATCTTAATTTTACAACATGGCATCAGAGCCAAGTTATAAGAGAATAAAATATATTCACAAGCAATCAGTGATAAATTGGTAGTGATATCTTTGATATTTACCCAACAATAGCATCCAATAGAGAAAATTTCAAAATAGATATTTTACAACAAAGAACATGTACAGTAGAAAAAGTAATTTAATAAACCGTAAGGACATTATAGGCTTCTTTAGGCTTTATGTATTCCAGTAACAATTATTTTTTCTGAGCAAATAGAAGATGAAAGAATATATTAGAAGTCA
This sequence comes from Chamaecyparis obtusa, assembly GCA_027943335.1. Lineage (NCBI taxonomy): Eukaryota > Viridiplantae > Streptophyta > Pinopsida > Cupressales > Cupressaceae > Chamaecyparis > Chamaecyparis obtusa. Next base: position 867,652 of record BSBK01003953.1, read on the forward strand.
TGAAGAATAAGGGAATCACTATATTCCACCAAATTTATATCTATGAAGCTGGGAGAAAATAAATCAATGATATTGGGAGCCATAATTATATTCTATTCGACTTGATTCATATTTTCTAATAACGTTCCTATTAATGGCATCCCCTTAAACTTCTGACGACTTTCATATGACCATGGTCAAATTAGCAAGTCATCAATTGCAATTAGATTTCAAAAAAAAAATCTAATCCAGTTAGCACTTAATAAGAATTCCAACCAGCATTACATAACAAAGTCAGCAAAGTAAGACGTCTATAATTAGATCATGATTCTCTTTTTCATATCATGGCTGAAATAAAGGTTAAAGTAAGTATCATATATTGCTACAGCAACACCAATCTATAAGTATCTTCACATTACTGTAAACAAGTATACTTCTATTTCTTATTAGACATGTGCAAACATACTAGGAAATAAATATAAATTAAAGATAGACATTTAACATACACAACCATATGAATATTTAATTTAAGTCCATGATTTCATATTGTTGTAATCAAAATAGGAGATTATTATATACACGGGGACTTCTAAAATGGATTCATGAATTTAGCAGATTAGAGAATTACTATTTATATATGAAGAATAGGAAGATGTTAAATATATATGTATTTGCAAATTATATATGTTTTGTTGATGATATTGATTTCATATTATTTCTATAATGGACAGTTATGCATTAAATATAACTATATTATTGTAATACAAATAAATATTGTGATCTTACTCAGGTTTTGTGTATTTTAATTGTAATATATATTTGTATGTTGTAAGGCATGTTTATCAGCCTGCCACACTTAATCATACAAGAATGAGTGACATAGATGACATCCCTTACTCAGAAATCTTGGACTTCTATTTAACAGTCCAATCTGATGTTGTATCTCAAAAGATGGTGGAGGAGGCGAGAGTATTGATAGACGCCTTAGATTCCATTGAGATAAATGATTTTCATATTCAGGAAGCTCCTCTGTGTTCAATTTGTATGATTGAATATGAGGTGGGAGAAGATTTTTGCCAAATGCCATGTCACAAAACACATATTTTTCACTCATATTGTCTATGACAATGGTTAGAAAGGAGGAAAAGTTTCCCACTATGTAAAACGAGCATGACATATCCATATCACCCACTATTTGTTCCTTCTTGAATTATAGGACTGTAGACTTTCATATAGAAATCCTTTAGCTATATACGTTGTGATTATGTTGAATAGAATTGTTTACCATTTTTTCTATGCTAAACATGTGATGTAGTATATCAAGTAGTTGTATAATTTAGTCTCATCCTTCAATAGATTTCTTATTTTAATATTAGCTCAAATATGCTTGCTCTGAGAATTAATCTCATAAGTAGATGGTTTATGTGTAACAAGTTTTGTATCAATCAAATTCCTTTGTGTAGCTTATTCTTAAGCTTCCCAACTTCTTTATAAATCTTCACAGAGGAATTATCAAAATGAAGAAGTAATTTTCTTGAATTGATAGATAATGGCACTGAAAGTTCTCTACAAACCAAGGGGCAGAGATTGCACCTGAAGCCAAGAGAAAGCTTCCACTCTCAATCAATGGAATAAGAATTAACACATAGGGATATATGTATTATGCAATGGAGAGGAGAATAGATTGGAGGGTGATACAAATCTACAAGGAAGGAGTCTAGATTGGTAGGAACATACGAGGGAGATCAGTTAACATACAATCTTACTCAGATAATTATTGAAGATGACAAAATATTTGACCAACATATCTGCATATTTGAATTGGCATAGAAAAACATTATTGAAAGCATTATAAATTGGTTACACACACATCATTTATATCATGCATAGCATCATTCGATGAAGTGAGAAGGATAAGTTAAGGTAATTGTCCCAAATTATATCTAAGTTAATCGAAAAAGGGGATAGTACAAGTGGGACAGTAACCTATGATTAATATAATCATATACCGATAATGTATGAAGTCAATATCTAATTGGTAGTTATCATAATGAGATGTGATTTGTAAAGAAGAAAATTAACTTAAGGATCAGAATGAAACTGATATGTTATGGAGAAGGACAATGGGTAGGAGCATCATATTAATGGGCTCACCTTACAAAAGGAAATACTTGAAAATATTTGAATAGATAAGTATCTCATGTTTTATTAATTCATATGAATTTTCATTTTGTAATTTATTAAATAATAAATTTTGTATGTTTCTATCATTTTTATGTTCGGGATAGTTTAGCTTTATGAACTATTCGTAATCTATCTTTGACATCTTCAGAAAGGTCAATAAGTTGGTTAAATTTAGCTTCTAAGGAAACAGATGATTTAGTCAACTTGGAAAAACTCAATCATATTGATTGAGAGGGATTTCACTATTGAAGGTAAAACAATTATGAGGTTATAGTAGTGGGAACTCATGGATAGAATCGTCGATGAGATGCACATGGATATAATCCCTAATTAAGGAATTTCATACATCATGAGACTATAGCTCATTAAGATAAACATCTTACTAGAGGTCTTTATTATCTTCCCTCAAGTCCAAGAGGGAGTGTTAATGTTGTGGCCTTGGAAAAGATCAAAATGCATCTTATGCTAGCCGATGTAACCTTATGACTATTCAGATTATTCATATTGGTTCTGTCAGGAAGGAAGGTATGAAGTGACATCCTGTAGTGACACTGAGTTGAGTATATAAACAAGGTATGCCTTCGTGACAGAGGGGAAGCTAAAGGATATGCATTAGTGGACATTTGAGGATCTTGATTTAGAGGGAGTAGACCATGTTTTGTTGGTTCTCTAGTAATCAAGAAATTGTAGCAAATAATTATGATTATTACCATGTGAAAAGGCTATATGTCAGAGGGAGAAGCTAGAAGATCAAATTAAGGTTGGCACCCTAGGATCTTTGTCATACAAATTTAGAGGGAGTGTACCATGTCAAGATGGTGTATACTTTGTAAGCTCATAATTCACCAAGACTATGAGACAGTACAAACAAATGCAATTTAGTGGAGAACAAATGACAGATATTCTAACCAAACCCCTTGCTAGAAAGAAGATTGTGTACTTTTAGATAACCTTGGTATGTTGAGGAGTAAAGCCTTAGCTAAAAAGAAGGTTTCAGCTTTAGTGATCCATCATTTTGTATCTTAGATAATTCTTGTCTTTGATAGACAAGTCTAAGGTGGAATTCTTGGTTTCCACTCTCTGGGATGAGCCATGGTGGATCCACCCTCTAAGAAGAGTCAAGGTGGATTTCATATGTGTGACTTTATGGGCCCATTCATTTTGTGTTATATTATGAAAGGTGATGATCTTTCATATGTTTTGGGTTACTATTGCTAGGTGACGACTTAGACAATAGCTTAACTTAGTGTCAAGTATGACTATGTATTATAGTCACTAGTCTTGACACTGAATTTTTGGAGTTATTAAATCTAGTTTCAAATTTGTCAGGGATTATAACAACATGTGAATCAAGATTAGAATACATTAAGTTGTTGTTTTGGAATGTGTCAGATATCTTGATTGTTATCACTAAATCTAGTTTTGAATTGGTTGGGGATTGCGATAACTCTTCTATCAGGATGAGTACATTATATTAATGTCTCGAGCTGTGTCAAATATCTTGATATGAAGTTATATTTGAGTTATCACTAAAATCTAGTTTTGAATAAGTCAAGGATTGTGATGACACCTAATCAGATCCTCTCTTGCTAAGAGGGATTGTATATATGTGTGTGTGTGTGTGTGTGTGTTTGTATGTATGTATGTATGTATATATGTACGTATGTATCTATATGTATGTATGTATGTATATATGTATATATATATATATATATATATATATATATATATATATATATATATATATATATATATATATATATATATATATATATATATATATATATATCTATACATACATATATATATATATACATACATATATATATATATATATATCTATATATCTATATATATATATATATATATATAGATATATATATATATATCTATATATATATATATATATATATATATATATATATATATATATATATATATATATATATATATATATAGATATATATATATAGATATATATATATATATATATATATAGATATATATATATATATCTATATAGATATATATATATATATCTATATAGATATATATATATATCTATATATATATCTATATAGATATATATATATATATATATATCTATATAGATATATATATATATATCTATAGATATATATATATATATAGATATATATATATATATAGATATATATATATAGATATATATATATATTAAGATCAGTTGATAATTGTATATGTTACAATGCAGTTAATATTAACAATTAGTTATGAAGGGTCATGACCCTACGTATCATAAGCCATGTATGGTCATGGATCTTCACATACATGACTATTCAAAGGATATAAATGCATATTGATGGCTGGCAAAAAGATCAATAACAATGGTAATTTATTTCAGTACAATACTCATATATATTCTCTATAGGATGATCTTGATTTTACAACACCTTACTCCCCAAGGATCGGTTGGTAGCTGAGAGAGTCTTAAAGTCCAGGGTGAAGAAGTCTACAAGACACAAGGTGTATATGGAGCACCTTATCAAATGGAGAAACCAACAAGAATCATAGGCAATATGGATTGCAGCTACAAAATTCAAGAAGATGGGAATTATTGAAGACATTTTGTCTAAAGGAGTGACTTAACTTCCTTTTGTGTGGGGGGGGAGTATGGTGCAGGAGCACCATTGGACTAGATTTCTTGGATTAGTCCATCCATTAGTTTTTGGTGTTATGTGTTCTTTAGATTAGAGGTTTAAGAGTGTTAATAACTCAAGGCCATGTTGACCATTATTTTAATGCATTAGGGTCTAGGTGATTAGGTCTTGGAACTCCTAGAAACTCCTAGAAGTTAGCAATCAGTGGCTAGAAAATTATAAAGCCTCGATTAGTGTTGTGTGAAAATGATGTCAACATGATGTCATTAGGGTCTAGAGAAGGTTAAAGTAATGTTTTAGTCTTGGTCAAGGTCCCAAGAGTGGATCCTTGTGTGTTTGAGCTCATTGGTTCACTTTTGTAAAAAGTTGTAAAAAAGTTGCTAAAAAGTTGCATTAGCAACTTTTACAACTTTTCAATCTTGCTCAACCAAGTTAGTTTTTGGTCCCAAACCAATGAAGTAGAGACCTAATGCATCCCTAAAGATCTAATGAGTCCTATTTAAGACCTAAGTTGACCTTTTGCAAAGGTTGATCATTGGAAGTATAGACAAGGTTAAAAGAAAGAAGTTTTTGTTTGTATTTTTGTGTGGATTTTGAATACCAGTGAATTACAGTAGGCTTCCATGGATCAATCTGAGCACTGTAACATGTGCATGTTGTAATCTAGACTAATAATAGGTTCTACATTATTTTAGTTTAGCTTTTTGTTGTTTTTTGAGTGTTCCTTGTATATATTTTATTTCTTTCACTGTCATTGGTTTGATCCAGGTAGTTTTTTGTAAATGGAGTCATAGCTCAACTTCCCACCATGGCGTCAGTACGGTTCCTTGGGATTTGGGAGATGACTCCTTGTACTATATGTGTACAATAGGATGGGCCCTGGAGAGCTAGCACAACATTTTTTGCAGTGATGCCCTAGGTGAGCCAGAGGTGCATGGCTAGGGAAACTAGTGACTCGCAATAGCAAAGAGAGGGATTGAACACATTTATTGCTTCAATCTAAGCACATGGAGAGGGGGATAAATGAATAAGGAAGATATATACCCAAGGAGAAGTCTTGGTGAAGATATTTTGGAGGTGAAGGAACAAACCCTTGAGAACACTGTTTGAAGTTTTTCAAACCCTTATTTTTAGGCCTAATTTTAGGAACACACTGTACAGACAGTTTGGGAGGGTAAGACCAAAAAAATCTTAAAGGTATTCGAAAAGGGTTTCAGGAACTGCAATGTTTTGGACCCCTTGTTAAGCAAGTTTTGGAGTTAAAAGCCAAATAGTGTGCTATTAGGCCTAATTCCTTGTAGCCCTATTCAGGATAGTTTCAAGAAAATTATTGAAATCGATAAGGGTTTCATGGCATGGTGAGTTGTTAGGCATTGATTTGGATCCCATGACCTAGTAACAAGCCTTCCTCTCCATTGGTGAAGCCTTTTGGGTCAAATTTGATCAGAGAGTGTGGAGGATGCATGTAGACATCCAAGGGGTAAGGTAGCAAAGAATTGGTTTCAACGTTGGTGTGGACAAATGGATGAGATAGAGGTCTAAGGGTGGGATCCTCTTGAGTTAGGGTTAGTAAATAATCCTAAGTGGCTAGAGAAGTAGCCTAGTGAAGACCCTAGAAGAAGATAGGGTTGGAGAGAAAGGTTTGTCCTTACATCAGATTGGTATCAGGGCCCCAAAAGATTTGGGATTTTCTTGGTGAATGTTGTATTCAGGTGAATCAGTTAGTTATCCAAAAATGGTGACTAATGATGAGCTTGCAAGGGAAGTAGATGAGCAAAAGAGAGAAATGGATGTGCAAAAGGAAAGAAATGGGCTCCTTGAAGAAGCCTTAGAGGAGATGAAGCTAAAATTGGAAGAAGTTGTTACTGATAGAGACAAGAATGGGTCAAAGAGAGAAAAAGGAAAAATAAAGATTAAAGAGGAGGATATAATCCTTGAACCTGATCCTCCAATGGCTGAAGAGCCATTCCTTAAAGCTATCAAAGAACTATGAGGAAAATCATTAGAAGGTATACCACTATTTAGTGGAAATATGGACACCGAAGCAATGATGGAGTGGATTGAAGGTATGGAAAACCACTTTGAGTGTGAGGATGTGATAGAAGCCTAAAAGATTAAGGTTGAAAAATCAAGATTAAGAGGACCAACATTGACATGGTGGAAATATCTACAAGATGAAAGAGTGAGGTTAGGTAAGAATCCTATAGCCAATTGGAATGCCATGGTGACCAAAGTGAAGGAGAACTATCTGCTAGAGGACTATGAGATCGAATTGCATAGAAAGAGACAAGATCTGAAACAAAAGGATATGGATGTGGCCTCTTATACATAGGAGTTTCAAAAATTGTGTCTAAGGTCAAAGATTCAAGAAGAGGAGCCAATTAAGGTTGCAAGGTACCTAAGTGTACTAAAGTGGAACATCCAAGAGGAGATCAGTTTGTGGACTCCTACAACTATTTAGAAATTCCACCAATTATCTTTAAAGGTGGAGGAGAATAATAGGAAGAAGGGAGACTCTAGCTTCAAAGGTAGAGGCAGAGGCAGAGACCAAAGAGGACATTGGGGTAGTTACCAAGGTAGAGGTAATGAACAAAGAAGCCAATGTGAGTCAAAGTTGACTGAACATAGTAGTTACTCCAATCAAAGAGGAGGTTATTCAAGAGGTAGCGGAAACCAAGGAAGCTCAAGTAGAGGAAGAAGTTTAGGTAGAACTAACTCATACTTTGCAAGTATGAAGTGTTACACATGTGGACAGTTGGGTCATCCTGCCTACAGGTGCCCTGATAAACCTACTTCATCAAGCAACGATAAAAGGGTTGCATATGCTCATGAGGACACATCAAGTGTCAAGACTCCTAAGGTTGATCACATTGAGTCAGAGATGGGAGAGAACTTGATGTTTAGAAGAGTTCTAATCAGACAACCAGTAAAAAATGAACCCAAGCATAGGAGGGCTTTGTTCAGAATTCGGTGCAAGATTTTGGGAAAAGTGTGCAATGTTATTATGGATTTAGGCTCTAAAAATAACATCATATCAGAGGAGGTAGTAAACAAACTCAAATTGGCCAAGATACCTTGTGTCAATCCATACAAGGTGACATGGTTGAACAAGGGATAGAGTGTGTTGGTAAATGAGCAAACTTGGGTTGAGTTTTCTATTGCAGGGTATAAAGATAGAGTGCTTTATGATGTATTGCCTATGGATGCATGCCATCTGCTATTGGGTAGGCCTTGGAAATTTGATAGGGGAGCTATCTATGATGGAAAGGAGAATTCCATCTCTTTCAAGAAAGATGGCAGAACATTTAAAATACAGTCTATGTTGGAGGAAGATGATCCATAGCCCAAGGCCCCTAGTATTTTGTTGAGTAGTGGAAAAGAGTTCATCAATACTCTTAAAGAGGAAGCTAGTGAAGGCTATGCCATTGTGGCCAAACCAAGTGAGGAGGAGAAGCCAAAAAAAGAACCTTTGCCATCAAAAATCCAATTGTTATTAGACAAGTACAAGGATATAGTCAGTGATAGTACTCTTGCAACTTTACCTCCAAGAAGAGTGATAAGTCATCAAATTGACTTTATGCTTGGTGCATCATTGCCAAATAAGGCAACTTATAAGCTCACTCCAGAACAAAATCAAGAAGTAGCTAGACAAGTGCAAGAGCTTCTAGATTAAGGGTTAATCAAGAAGAGCATCAGCCCATGTGATGTCCCAGTGGTGTTGGCATCAAAAAAAGGTGGAAAATGGAGGTTATGTACATATTTAAGGGCCATAAATAGAATTAATATCTGGTATAGGTTTCCTATACCAAGAATTAAAGATCTCATAGATTGTCTTGGAGGAGGTATGTATTTCACCAAATTGGATTTGAAGAGTGGCTACCACCAAATCAGGGTGAAGGAAGGAGATGAGTGGAAAACAACCTTTAAGACCACAAATGGTTTATATGAGTGGCTTGTGATGCCATTTGGGCTCACAAATGCTCCTAGAACATTCATGAGGCTCATGAATGAAGTACTCAAAGACTACATAGGGAGATTTGTAGTAGTATATCTTGATGATATACTGATTTTGAGCAAAACAAGAGAGGAGAACCTCAAACATGTGGATATTGTGTTGAAGAGGTTTCATGAAGAGAAATTAGCCATCAACCTTGAGAAGTGTATGTTTTTGAAGTAAGAACTTGTATACTTTGGTTTTGTAGTATCCCAAGGGTCTTTTAAGATGGATCAAGACAAAGTTACAACTATCCTAAACTGGTCAATTCCTACCACAACCACAGAGGTAAGAAGTTTTCATGGACTTGCAAAATTTTATAGAAAGTTCATTAGGAATTTTAGTGGTATATGTGCAACTTTTTTAGATACCATTAAGGGTGGGGTAAAGACCAAGTTTAGGTGGACCTCTAAAGCTAGTCAAGCATTTGAGAAGTTGAAAGAAGAAGTAGCAACACAACCTATCCTTAGATTGCCTAGTTTTGATAAGTTATTTACTCTAGAATGTGACGCAAGTGGGTTGATAGTAGGGGGTGTATTAAGTCAAGAGGGAAAACCTATAGCATTTTTTAGTAAAAAATTAAATGAATCCAAGAAGTACTCTTCTTATGACTTGGAATTGTATGCCTTAGTTTAGTCTCTTAGGAAGTGGAGACATTACTTGTTGCCCAAAGAATTTGTGGTGTTTACTGATAATCATGCCCTTAGCTATATCAATACACAAGAGAAGTTAAGTAATAGACAACTAAAAAGGATGGAATACCTTCAAGCATTCACATTCACAATCAAGCACAAAAAGGGGTAGTTGAACAATGTTGCAGATGCACTAAGTAGAATATTGTTGACCATTCAAGAAGTTTAGTTGAATAGCATTAGAATAGAGAGTTTCAAGGACCTCTGTTAGGATGATGAAGACTTTGCTGAAGCCTATAAGGTGTGTACTAATTTTAATTTGTAAAGTGGATTATTGTTCAAAGGAAACTAGTTGTGTGTTCCTAAGGGTTCCATGAGGGAGAACCTTATCCAAGAAAAGCATAATGGCAGCTTAAGTGGTCATTTTGGTGTGAACAAAACTATAGAGCTAGTAAAAAGGTTTTACCACTGGCCAAAGTTAGTAAGGGATGTCACCAAATATGTTGAGCAATGTGTGGTGTCCATGAAAGCTAAAGGAGGAGCTAGCAATGCAAGTTTGTATCAGCCTTTACCAATCCCTAATAGACCATGGGAGTGTGTGAGCATGGATTTCATTATGGGATTACCTAAGACAAAGCATGGTTATGATAGCATCTATGTTGTGGTAGATAGATTTAGCAAAATGGGTCATTTTATACCTTGTAAGACTACTCATGATGCTAGTTACATTGCACTTTTGTTTTTTAAGGAGATAGTAAGGATCCATGGTGTACCCTTAAGCATAGGGTTAGATAGGGATGTCAAGTTTATGAGTCATTTCTGGAAAACATTATGGAGCAGATTGGGTACTAACCTTTCCTTTGGTTCAGCTTACCACCCTCAGACTAATGGCCAAACTAAGGTGGTTAACAGGGTGTTAGGTAACTTGTTGAGGTGCCTAACTAAGGAATATGGATAGACTTGGGATGTGGTGATTCCCCAAACTGAATATGCTTACAATGATAGTGAATAGAATCAGAGGTAAGAGCCCATTTGAGGTGGTTTATGGTATGCACCCCAGGGGTGTATGTGATCTCAGAGATCCTAGAGCTATGGAATATAGGATTGGTCATGCTGAAGATTTCACTCAAACCATGAAGGAAATACAAGAGTAGGTGAAGAGGTCTATACAAGAGACTACACAAAAATTGAAGGTTAAAATGGATGAGAAGAAAAGGGATGTTTAGTTTGAGGTATGAGACTATGTCATGGTCCATTTGAACAAATCCAATTTGTAGAAGGGGATACCCACTAAACTTTAGATGAAGAGAGTAGGGCCATGTAAAATCTTAGCCAAGTATGGGGCTAATGCATATAAAGTTGACGTACCATCCGATCTCAGTCTTTCACTTATTTTCAATGTGACAAATTTAATAAAATATAAAGGACCATTGACTGACATTGCCCAAAATAGTCAAGAGGTTGTCAAGGATGTTGAACCAACTGCCTTACTCCCCAAGGATCAGTTGGTAGCTGAGAGAGTCTTGTAGTCCAGGGTGAAGAAGTCTACAAGGCATAAGGTGTATATGGAGCACCTTATCAAATGGAGAAAGCAACCAGAATCAGAGGCAACATGGATTGCAACTACAAACTTCAAGAAGATGGGAATTATTGATGATATTTTATCTAAAGGAGTGACTTAACTTCCTTTTGTGTGGGGGGGAGTATGGTGCAGGAGCACCATTGGACTAGATTGCTTGGATCAGTCCATCCATTAGTTTTTGGTGTTGTGTGTGCTTTAGATTAGAGGTTTAAGTGTGTTAATAACTCAAGGTCATGTTGAACATAAAATAAAAAATTAGAACATAAAATTACAAATAATTTTAAAAAAATATTATGATAAAAAATGTTGGAATTTTTTTAAAAATATTAGGTAAATCTAATATTAGTTTAAATCTAATGCTATTTTTTTTATGAATAGAGGCCTTTTCTATTAAGAAAAATATTAAAGTACAATATTGACAAAAAAGGGGTCGCGGAAAGAGTCACCCCGCGAAGAATCACACAACACCTAGGCCAGAAACATACAACTATTCATCAAAAAAACATATAAAAAGAGAAACCCTCAAGTTGTGAGGGCAGTTGCTGAAGAGGGAGGAGGATCTCTATCATCAAGATTGCCCCAAATATTGGGCCCTGGGGTCTGGTCAAGAATCAACCAGCCATCATCTTTTTCTTCTTCTTTCTCCAATTCTCCTTCCTCCTGCTTGGGAGAAATAGCAAGCATCAAGCGAGGGATTTTGTTAGAAGTGGTAGTAGGCCGCACAGGAACATTGGCTGAGGGGCCGAGCAACAACAACAACAACAGTAGAAATAAGCAGGGGAGGCCATTTGGCACTTGCAACCCTTTGAGGAGAAGGAGAGGTGACGCCAGTGGCATAGAGTCCTAGAGTGTCTGGCAGAGGAACTCTGACTATGACGATGACCCTTGGGTAGCGTGCAGTCAGCCAAGAGAGAATCCAGAGGCACCCTAGCAACAGTACAAGAGGCATTGCCCCAATGCTACAACAATTCTTGCATATGGGTGACCTCCAAGGCCACCTTGTCTGCTTGCACCTGAATTTGCATCATGACATTGTTACATAAACATGCCTTAGAATAAAGAGAAATATTAATATCCAGAGAACTATGAGAAAAAAGGACAACATTTCATTCTTTCCATAAAGTAAACAAGATCTCCATCCTAAAAGCATGTCGTATCTGGGTATACTGGGAAGGCATTTTGGGAGAGTCACCAAGGAGCACCATATGCTAGGAAAAAGGCTCAGGCTGGAAAGACAAAAAGAGGTTGTGAATCTAGATCCAATAATTCTGGGCATGACGACAGAACCAAAAAATATGCATGATAGTTTCAGAATGACCACAAAAAAGGCATTTAGGGTTAGGCACACCCAAATGCCAGAGCCCATGAGCTCCCAAAGGTAAACCCTGGTAAAGCAAACACCAGGAAAAATGAGAAATCTTAGGCTCAGTGAAAGAATCCCAAATAGTATGAAAATGCCAGCTCCAATTCTTCTGGGAGGAAGAAAGATGCCATTTATGGTTGAGAGAATCAATCATGGGAAAATGAGGCACGGGCCAAGAATATCCGAGCTTGGGCTTGTAACTAGTGAATGGCGTAGCAGGATACCATTTCTAGTTCTTCCACTAAGGTTTAACTAACTTAATTCCCAATTTGTGCAGGAGATGGGGTGGAATGGCCGAAACCAGCAAGTTAAAAGTTTGACGATTTGAGCAAATGAGCCAGAACTGAACACAAAGGTCATCCCAAGAGCGGAGACTCATAGTGGCTCTAGAAAATAGGTCTTTGGGAGTTTGAATTCCACATTTATGAAAATGAAGAGCACTCATACCATGGATTCTGGCCATAGGAATCCCTTGCTGGGAAAACAAAGGGAACCACCAAATATTCTACTAGTTAAGAGAAAGACCATCATGAAAACCATTCCCATCCCAAGGTTTGACAGCTTCCCAGGCTCTCCAAATGCTTTTAGCAACAAAAGTACCTTGGATATGAACAAGGGCCTTCATAACCAAAAGGGTTTGAAAGCCAGTCCCTATCCAGATAGGCTTGTGTAAACGATACCTTGAAGAAATGCAGTGTCGAAGCAAAATTTTCCAGGCCTCATTGCCTATGAGACACCACATGATACATTTTGCACAAAGGGCCAGCCCTTGTTTCTAAGTATCAAGCAAACCAAGCCCACCAGAGGCCTTGGGGAGGCAATAAAAATCCTAAGCAACTCTGTGAAAACCATGATGATCAATTCTAGAAGCCCAAAGGAAGTCCCACAATAATTTCTCAAGCTTCTTGTAAGAGGCTTTTGAGGGATCCCAACATGAAGAATAGTACACATGCGTAGCAACCAAAACCTTGGAGTAGATCTGAAACTTCCCATCAAGAGAGAGCGACTTGGTGATCCAATAGGTAAGCTTTTTTTCAATTTTGGCTAGAACCACATTCCATAATTCAGTAGGAGTAGCTTGAAAAGCAAAGGGGATGCCCAGAAAGTGGACTATTTCCCCATGTTGAATCATGGACCATCCAAACTAAGAAAACCAGGGTGGATTGGGGAGGGTGGACTGCCTGAAACATAAGGTTTTATGCCATTGAATGGTGGAACCAGAGGTAAGACAAAAGGTGTCTAAACACTGCAAGTCTACCTTGATATTTTATTCATCCTCTTCAAGAGTGAGAAAGGAATCATCGGCAAAATGGCCATTGACTAATTGTTGAGAAGACTCTAGTAAAGTGATTCCCCAAACACAACCCATAGAAATGGAATGAGCAAGCAAATAGCCAAATCCTTCGGCCGCCAAAACATACAAGGCAGGAGCCAGATGACATCCTTGTTGAATAGAATGAAAGAGCCCAAAAGTAGAAGGTGAAAAATAGCATTAGGAAAAGATATTGATATCATACAAGGATGAGAAAATGGTTTGTGATCTGCTAGGGTTTAGTATTGCATTGCCTCTCTACATCTTTTTGTCCTTTTACTCCACAATTATTATGGGAAATCACTTGGTATTTATGGCTCTGGCCACTACTCACCTAGTAGTTGATGCTGGTGCTGGTGTGGTTACAAATAGAAATGGCACCTCCAAGAAAATGACCTCACAAGTTTGTTCCCAGAGTATTTCATGAGGTATGTCTCAACTTGATATTGTTTTTCCCATATATGAGTTTGATGATGTCTGTACTTGGCTCGAAACACATACCCTTATTGGCTATTTTCTGGGTCGCAACCCTCTTGAAAATGTTATCAAGGACTAGGTTGTGAAAGCTTGGACTCCTCATGGAATCTGCCTGGATGACATTTAGAGTCTCACCAAGGGCTTTTTTCTATTTCATTTTTCTAACCCCTCTCATGTGGACACCATATTTACCAAAGGACCTTGGAATCTTAGGGCTTCCCTTTTAGTTTTTCATTGGTCTTGAGACTTTTCTATCTTCGACGACAAGAAACTGAAAGTTCATATATGGGTCAAGTTTCCTGGTCTCCCTCTACCCTGTTGGCCATAACAACTCCACCTCAACTAGGCACATTCACATATATTGCCCTATCATTGCCTTGAGCCACTTGCATAGCTCTGCCCAATTCAGTCTTCAAACGCCTCCATTTACTACCCATATATGCACTATAGGCCTCTTTGTCCACTTTCCCCCACCACCACAAAAAAGGGACTCTGACATATAGACACCCATTAACTTTGTCTTCAAAACACTCCATATAATTGAACCCTATGCCTGGATAAGCCCATTCCATGATAGAATCAAGCCAGTCTAGCAGGTACTTATAAAAAAGGTCCTCAATTACCCTCTTCACAACTTGTTCCAGCTCTCCCAACTACAGAGCCCACGCTATCACCATAGACACCACATCAACATTAGACCTCCATTTTTGCCTCCTTTCATGAAATTGTTCTCCCAAAACATCAATTGCCACCATGGCCACTCTGCCATCTTTAATATTCAACATTCCCAACATTCTTTCGTTGCTAACCAGGCCTTCAAATGACTTCTGTTGTTTCTTGGTTCCCACTGAGAAGATCGCCTCCATTGTCTCCACAGCAAAAGAACCCAGCTGAAGACTTGCACAAGAAGCAACATAGAGCAATAAGAAACACTACACAAAAAACTCAAAAATGAAGCCCATTTAATGCAGACCTCCTATCATCGAGTGCCTTACACTTCACATGTGCCACCTTTCATTCCAAAACTAAAAGTGTCACCAACCTCGTAATATGTCATGAGGTTTAATCATAAAGAAGCGCAGCCACCCACACATGAAAAAAGGAAGAAGAGGG
The DNA here is from genome assembly GCA_027943335.1 of Chamaecyparis obtusa. Lineage (NCBI taxonomy): Eukaryota > Viridiplantae > Streptophyta > Pinopsida > Cupressales > Cupressaceae > Chamaecyparis > Chamaecyparis obtusa. The sequence goes on from BSBK01003953.1 coordinate 882,927, forward strand.
AGACCATGGGCATATGCTGACATCACCCCCAAAAAACAAAAAGCACCTTAGAAGCCATAAAAAGAAAACCACAAAATGGAAGGGAGACCATTCAATTTTTACAACCACACCCCCAACCTTCAAAATCTTCGAAATATATTTCATTAATTGTCTCCAAACTAATTGCCCACTTGGATAACACATCAGCCTCTCGGTTCCCTTCCCTCCTAATATGACTTAATTTAAAATCTTCAAAAGAGACCAACTTAGCATTGATCTCCTGAACATAGTTTTTAAAATGCTAAGCATTCATCTCTTGGTTTCTTAAAGCATTTATTATAATCTAAGAATCACCTTCCAGATGAAGTTTCCTAACCTTCAATTTAAGCCCCAAACTCACCGCTAGGAGCCCTGCCTACATTTTAGCTTCATTGTTTGTCCCAAAATTCAATTTTTGAGCAAAAAAGGCAACAATATTACCTTTCCAATCTTTAGCAATCACACCACCACTAGAAGGGCCAGGGTTACCCCTTGAAGCCCCATCAAAATTAATCTTCAACCAACCTTCCTCTGGCAAAGTCCACTTGACTTCCATTACATCTTTTGAAGAAAAATAATGCTCTAGAAGAACACCCTTATTCAACCTTAAACATGGCCATTCCACATGCAACTTCCTATCCTTTGTAGTGTAAACCAATGAACTTTATCGAGAGAATATAGCAGCCTTCATCACTTCCTCAATTAAGATAAAAATTCCCAATTTCAATTTATCCACTGATTCAACTTTATCTTGAAAGATCCTCCTATTTCTTTCCTTCCATAATTCCCAAATAATAATGGAGGGGCATATAAACCATAGAGGATCCATCATAGATTTGAGCTTAGGAATAGGCCAACACTCAAAGGTTTTCCTAATGGAGTTAGGGATAGGGCCTATCCAATTCAGTTTGGATCTAATAAAATTCCAACAATCATAAGCATAAGGACAGTGAAGCAATAAATGATCCACATCTTCAGAAGAAAAATTGCAAAGAACACACTTTGTGGGACCATGGAGACCAAACCTTTTTCTCCGCCCACCCATCAAAATCCTCCCATGAACTTCTAACCATGCAAAGGAACCCACCTTAGGTAAACATGAATTATTCCAACATAAGTTCATTGGCCAGCCATTAAAGTCTGCATGATTATCCATGGCCTTAAAGCCTAATTTCACCAAGTAAGAGCTAGAGGAAGCTGCACACCAGATAATCCTATCATCTACAGAGGTTATGAACACTTTCCTGGAATGGAAAAGTTCCAACATTAAACCTTTTTGTTGTTCATTTAGACCCAAGTTGTCTATATTTCTCCAAGTCCAAAATGGATCCACACAAGACTCCTCTAGAACCACATAATCAACCACTTTATCACCCTAATGAGGAGTCATAATTCTACTTAAATCTCTATACTTATCCTCACAAAGCATGGGGGCATATCCATTCCACGAGTCCTTCCAAAACAAAGCCTTCCTTCCATTACCTATATTCCAAGCAATATGATCTTTGATTACATTCTTACAATCCATAATAAAATTCCACACAACTGAGCCTTTAGGAGGATTTCTTATCTTCAAAATACCCTCATTTTCTAAAGAATCTAGATATTTCGCTCTAACAATTTTAACCCATAATTTAGATGGATCATTATAAATATTCCAAACAAGTTTAGCACCAAGAGCATGATTCATCTTCCTCCAAACCTTGAGTCCAACACGACCCTTCACCTTGGAGCTATAGATTTCATCCCAAGAAATAAGAGGCCATTTTTCATCCTCTTGATTTCCACACCAGAAAAAATTTCTCATCCTCTTTTCAATATTATCCAAGAATTTTTGAGGAATCTTAAGGCAACTCATTGAATAAATAGGAATGACATAAATTATAGTATGAAGAAGTAAAATTCTACCAGTAGAAGACAACCATCTCCCTTTCTAGCTTTCCATCCTTTTAAAACAGTGATCCGTTAAATCATTCAACAAATTTGGCTTGCAAACACCTTCAAATAAAGGGACACCAAGAAACTTACCAGGAAGAGAACCCTGTTTCATACCCAAAATCAGACATAGATGTCTTCTCACCAAAGCACTAGTATTAAAAAAGAAGATATTTGATTTTTTCCAATTAACACATTGCCTAGAAGCCTTAGAAAAGGAGTCTAAAGTGGCTTTTATAATCCTTTCTTCTCTGACTGAGGCATCACCCATAAGAAAGTTATCATCCACAAATTGTAAGTGGGTAGTTGGATCAATGCCTTCAACAATAACAATACCTTTCCAAGCACCTATTTGCCTTTTCCATGTGATCAATCTCCCTAAAGCTTTTGCCATTATAATAAAAAGAAAAGGAGAAATTGGATCTCCTTGCCTTAATCCTCTAGAGGTTTCAAAGAAGCCTTGAGGGCTTCCATTAACAAGAACATAGATCCTTGGAGAGTTAATACAACTTTCAATCCATTTTAACCAAGCATCACAAAAACCAAATTTTTTTAGAACTTCAATACGAAAAGTCCTATTAACATGATCATAAGCCTTCTTGATGTCAAGCTTAATAATCATTTTGACCACTTTAGCTTTCTGAACTATATAGATAGCTTCATGAGCCACAATAATACCTTCAAAAATAGATCTATTCAGAGCAAAACCACTTTGTTCAGGGGATATAAGATGATTCAACAATGGTTTAAGCCTATTCACCATCACCTTAGTAATAACCTTATAAATTGTATTACATAAGGCAATAGGCCTAAAGTCTTCGAAAGAATGACACACACCTTTCTTAGGAATTAAGGATATAAAAGTATTGTTGAAATCTTTCAGGATAAAGCCACCACTCCTAGATTCCTCCACCACATCCCATAGATCATTGCCCACAACATCCCACATCTTCTAAAAAAAGAGGGTTGGAAAACCATTTGGCCCCGAGGCCTTATCCCCCCCAAGGTTAAAAAGAGTCATTCTCACCTCATCTTTAGAGACTCGGAACATTAATCTTGAATTCTGTCCCTCTGATAAAATTTTAGGAATTCTATCCAGTAACTCCTTAGATCCTTCTATGAGGATATAATTATCCAAAAACATATCCTTAAAAAAAGCACTACCTCCTTGTTAATCTGATCTGCACTGGTTAAGAGCCTTCCTTGCCCATCAAAAATAGAGAAAATTCTATTCCTTGCACACCTTGCTTTAACATAGTTATGGAAGAATTTAGTATTCCGGTCTCCACTTCTCAACCAAGTTTCCCTTGATTTCTGTTTCCAAAAAACCTCTTCTCTTGCCAAAATTTCCTTATACCTACTTTCCAATTCTTTTTCTTCTGAAAAGGCCATTTCATCCATCCCCACTTTTATCACTCTCTCATTCAGAGATGCAAGGCTGTTTTCTAAAAACAACTTTTCCACAAAGATATTTTTAAAGGATTCCCTATTCCAAATTTTCAACTGATCCTTAACAAACTGCAAACATTTAAAAAATTTGAAAGCTAGATTACCTTCCACCATTTAACAATATTAGAGACCAAATTCCAGTCTCTAAACCACATAGCTTCAAATTTAAAGGGGGAGCGCTAATGGGTCGAGTCCTCTTGAATGTTACAACAGATGGGATTTATATTCAATTGTTAACATTACTTATTTAACCTAAATTTAATTATTTTAAAAAAAGATTAATAGACATCAAAGTTGAAAATATAGTTTGAAAGATCCTTAGCCACCAAATTTCCTTCTCTATTTGATTTGGAATTTGTTCTATAAAAACAATAAGAAGAAATTGATAAAAAGAAAGTTGTAATACAAATAATATAATAATTTTTAAGTGAAATATTAGATTAAAATAATTCTTAAATAATGATATCAATACATAGATATATAAAATTTTCTAAATATAAATATGGTAAGAAGAAAATTTCTTTGTAATATCCACTATAATGTTACTCACTCTCCCTAATAGTTAGATTGCATTTTGTGGTAAATATGGCCAAATAAAAATAAAAATAAAATTGATTATTGTGGGATAAACGCTAGCTCGGGGACGAACCTTGCCATTTTGGAAGGGTGATCTGGTGTGGACATAGAAGTTTTTTAAATCAAGTTTGTATTATCGATGGGGCTCTAACCTAGAGAATGCTTTGACCCCCAAATCCTCACACCATCTCTTGTTGCAGAAATGAAAAGCGCCCTTCTCTAGCGTGGAGATTTAACATCAATTAGGGTCATTTATGACATCCTCTGCAATGCAAGAACGACTTCCCAACACGAATAAAATTGGAAAAAGTTGGGTTTGGGGATGATGCATATGCAACCTTTGATGAGATAGAGAAAAAAATCAACATTGTTGTTGATCTGAATGTCATGATTTTTAATGCATTATTGGAATGCTATTAAAGTGTTGTGGCTCCTCACTCAGGTCATTACTTCATCAGGTCGGATTCAAGGCCCTCAAACAGGTGCATCCCAAATCGTTGTGCAATTCCCTCTACATCTTATTATGCAGTTTGAAACCCTAACAAATTTCTTCCCCGTGCAGGTTGCAGCTCATGATAAAAAGGTTGTCTTCTCTCTGCTCGACAGTAATTCATCAACTCAAAGATTTCCACATCTACTTTCAAGGTTCTCAAACAGGTGTGCTCAAAACCTTCTGCAAATTTCTCCCTTGTAAACCATATCCGCAAAGAAATCTTCAAACCAATTTTTCATTAAATGCGCTCTACGATTTACGTTAAGATTTGGGCAAACCCCATTATGTCTAGCCTACAGATTCTAATGTCGGTTGATCCGGAAGGAATAGAAGCTAACCTAGGCCAAAGAAACATTTTGAGAGTTAGGGTCTTTTGTTCCTAAGACAATATTTTGTGCTGAGTGGCTATGTCTGTGATGTTTCTTTCCATTTTGCAAGGAAATTCTTCCAATTTATAGTTTTCTTCACTCATATATCGTGAATGATGGCATTAATAATATGAAAAGTAATATTCAAAGTTTTATCATGACATTGGATGCAAGTCATGGTGGTTGTTTTAAAACAATAGATCAATACCATCAAGAAGTAGAGGCTTCGATTGCACGTAGTTTGCCTAATATTGGCATCACTATGTATATGATTCATACATTGTTTGTCTTAACAACCTTAGGATGGTTCAAAACCTCTGCGATTAGCCATTACATAGACCACATAGTAGTCTCAATTGCTGCAACAACCCAAAATTTAGTGTCCATTGGTATAGTTCAGATTTGGTAAAAAATACGTTGTTATGATATATATGGACATACACAAAAGGGCAAGCCTGTAAACCTGCATATCTACAAAATAAAACCCACGTGCAACATTGATGTTCTCCACATTGTACAATACATTATCCTCATTGATTTCACCTTGGTCCTGGACTTCCAAGATGTGATCAATTGCAACCTTCTCACTCATGCTCACAGGGCCTTTAGTGCTTGCCAATTTCCCAATCCTTATTGACACAATTTATCACAACAGTACAAAACTACAAACAAAAACCAAGTTAGTTACCTATTTATATCAAAGGGTATAGACACAATTTCTCACAAGATTACAAACAAAAACCAAGTGAGAACTACCCATTTATATCAACGGGCTGAAATCTATATTAGCAGTGACAAAATTTCAAATGAAGGGGAGGGGATTCCTGACAGACTTTATTCATCCATTGCTGAGATAAAACTAATCATTGAGACTGATAAATTTTGTTTTGAGATTGTTAAATTTTGTCTTGGAGGTTCTCTCCTTTCAAATTTTACAATGGTGAGTGAGGTATATACACCTCACTCATATAGCATAGAGGTGACTTCCGTAAGGAGTACATGATAGTCCCATATTACAATAATTGGTAGTATTTACTATTAACAGATTGTGCGGTATGGTTGACTATAAAAGCATTTTTCCTTCCTTTTCAAGAATGGAGTACAATGTGACAGGGCCATAGCATCCTGTACATCTCATCATTATTAGACAACAGGGGAGCCTTGGGTATAGAAAACTATCCGCTAGCACAGACTCTGCTTGTACTACTACAGTCTGCATGCTCCCAACTAAGCTAAGATCAGGGAGCATAAAACCTAACACCAAGATGGGAATCTAGGTCTCTCCTCACCTCAGTGTTGAAATTTCTGGTGCTTTTGATCAGGTGCAAATAGTACCCAAAATGGGTAGTTTGCAGATAAAACAATGCAGTCCATATAAGCAGGGTAGAAGGCTTAACAGTTGTAAAGCTGACAATTTTTGCAGGTTCCGCAATGACTATTGGAAAGTTTCAAAGAAAGACTCGGTGGGTGTGGGCCTGCTCATTAAATAAGGTTTAAACTAAGAAAAGAGGACAGGGAAATCTGTAGATCTATTCTAGACTTATTGGATTAAATCTTCAAAAGACTGATTTACTAAATAGAATAGGGGCAGTAAAACAAAACTCATTATTTAAATGATTGATGTTGTGTTTCCAAATGGTTTGGCAGAATCGGGTATACCAGTCAATTCAAAACATTCCCATAATCTAATAAAAGTGAGAGTATCTCAAAAAATTGTAGTAGTGATTGTCCAACTAGACTTCAGTACTTCCACTTTTTCTTTTTCTATGCATGAATCTCTGAGGTTGAATCTCAAAATTCCATGTTCATGAACATATAAGGAATTGGACCGGTACAAATATATTTTTATGAATAAGGTAGTTTGAATTTTTTTAGATTAGATTTATGTTTCTTTGTTTTCATCAATGGTTGAGATCAAGTTTTTTCTCCTTTTATAACTGGATCATAGACTACACTAAAAATATTATATATTGATGGATCATGGACTACCCTCGAAACACTAAAAAAAATTCTCTATTAATACATCATGGACTTACACTCATAACTCATAGATCATAGACTACACTCTGAAAAAATTGATAAAGAAAAACAAAAATAGATTACATAATCTAATTCAGAAATATTCAACTAAAAAAATTTACAGAAAAGTATAAAAGAATTAAATTAATTTAGATTGAAGCAAAAACCTATAATTAAATATTTGTATTCCAAGGCATTTTTTCCTCTGCCAAAATTTGCCTTGGACTTTCCCTTATTCTGTCTTGGTGTGAACTTTTTAATCGCCTGTCTCTAATTTTCTGTACTGCAAACTCAGTTGGATTTTAGTTGATTGATCACTGTAATGCAGAGCATCATGGAAAACCAAAAAACCACCAAGGATCCTCTTGATCCATACACAATTCAAACAATCTGAATTATGAAATCAGATTACAATGCCTGGTGTCACACCTGTGATATTGATAAGTTCAATGTAAAAACCATGAAGATTAACAACAAGATTGCAAGCCAAAAAGTGATCCATTCTATTCGAAATTGGAGTTTATTCAATTTGATGGATCCCAAGGGTCACTAGAACACCTTGAAAATGAAATGAAGAGACCTCATAATGTTTATTACAAATAAACTATTAAAACTATCAAAACTTATCAAAAAACCATATATATAAAAATAGGTCCACTTGGAGAAGGCATAACTTTCTAGTCCTAGCTCCGAATTGTGAACCGTTTACTCAGTTGGAAAGGTCTTCAATAAATATTGAACCAAAATTAGGTCACACCAAGGTGAGCCCTTGTGGAGGTGTCCAGGCCCTGAAATGCCCCGAAGACCTTCAAAATTGTACTTTACTTCAACATAAAAAATACTGAAAAATTGGATTTCAGTATTTTCCCAATTCCATGACTATGCTCTGATCATTAGTGGCAAGTGTTTTCTTTCCATTTTTTTAAGATTCGCATTTTAGCTTTAAGTGAGTCATAACGTTTATCCATTTGGGTGGTTTCTTCTCCAATCTCCATATAAGGAGAATAATATCTTTGTAATTGTACCCTGTTAATTAATAGAATATGAGAATATTATGTTCTATTAGTTTTTGCAATAGTATTGTTTCCTTAATGGTTTTTGTTGTATGTCTTCTGAGGTTTATGTTAGCTATGAGGGTTACATCACTTGAGCACTTACAGATGGGAACAACTGAGAAAAAACTCAACGAATGTGGTACTTAATTATGTTGTCAACGAAGGGCATTTTGTTGGATTCAAAGTACAACAACCATGTCTCTCGTTTTTGAGCTTCCTTACTATAATTAATAATTATAGCCTTTCGGCTAAGATCAAATTGGACAAATGAATTAATAATTAAATGTTATTAATTATACCCTTTCTCTAACTTGTGTGATTTTATAATAATAATAATATTATTATTATAAAATACAAGTAATTCAATATATATGGTGTTAATTAATTGAGGGCCCATAATTAGGCCAAGCCGACACTCTTGGAAGGGTGTTAGAATTAATTACAAACACATATATATGCTGGATCGATTCTAGGAAGGAAATCATCGAAAACATAACATGTATTTCTTCTCCTAGAATCAGAGATACGCGAAATATTCTACTTCTCCTCGGAATGAATTTGTCTTGGATCTTGTTCTATCTTGGAGCAGCGATTTAGGAAAATAATTGTGCAGATTGGAGTGTGATCTAGGGCAGAATTGAAGATCTATTTAGGTGAAGTTTGGATCAGACTTCCTGGATCAATCTTCTCCAGCGATTGCAAATATCGAACCAATCTTATTGAGGAAATTCAGATCCGGTTAGAAGTGCAAATTCAAGTGCTTGAATTCGCATACTTGAAGAGCCAAAGTATACCTACCTAGGGCTGGAAATCGGACCTGTGGTTGCAGCATCTGGTCATTTCATTAAAGGCAGATCCACATTGGATTTCAAGCAAAGTTGGAGAACAAATTGGGTACCATCCTTCCACCTTGTTAGTAGTTTCTATGTTATCTTGTTTCAATTTTAAAAGCCATCTATAGATTGTTCTTTTCCTTGCATTAATCGGAAAATCTTAACATGGTATCAGAGCGTAGGTAAAGTTAAAGATCATATTCAGATTATTTGGAAAAACAGTCTCAAACTTTTAAGATTTGAAACATGGAGTATCCAGCCCTATATTCAGCCTTGTCTACCCAAACCTCAAATAAATTTTCTTGGGTTATTGATAGTGGAGCTTCAAGGCATATGACCGGGTTCCGGGAAAACTTTGATTCGTTTTCAGAAAACATTAAGGAAGAAGTTACCATAGGAGATGACACCTCATATCCAATTATGGGTTTTGGGAATTGCAACATTCAAATGAAGTCTGACATATCCTTGCAACTATCTCGAGTCTTATATGTTCCGGGCATAAAGAGAAACCTAGTTTCAATATCAACACTTGAGGATAAGGGTTATAAGATTGCATTTATGGATGGGAAAGTTTTGGCTTGGACCAAAAATTTAACATTGAAACAAGCATACACCATAGGAATAAGACATGAGTGTCTTTATAGACTTGATACTGTTTCATCTCAAGCCTTAATGGTTGAAACAATTAACTCATGTGATTTATGGCATAGAAGGCTAGGGCATCTAAATTTCCAAACATTATCTTCTATGGATAAAGTTGTAGTAGCTTTCCCTCATTTATCTCCTAGAGATGAAGGAGTATGCAAAGGATGTGCATTAGGGAAAAATATCAAATCCTCCTTCCCTAGTAGTGAAAGCAAGACTAAGGAAATATTAGAATTGGTACATTTTGATCTTTGTGGACCCATGTCCGTACCATCTATTGGTGGATATCTTTATTACATCATCTTTGTAGATGACTTTTCTATAAAGACTTGGATATATTTTCTTAAGAACAAGGAATCCGTCGATGTTCTCAACAAGTTCAAAGAGTTCAAAGCTTTAATAGAGAATCTTACAAACAAGAGGATAAAGATTCTTAGAACGGATAATGGTGGAGAATACATTTCTGAAACCTTTAGCACTTGTTGTATAGAATCAAGGATTAAGAGGGAGTTCACTGTTCCTTACAACCCTCAACAAAATGGAATGGCTGAAAGGAAGAATAGATCCATAGTTGAAGCAGCAAGGGCTATGTTACATGATCAAAATCTTCATACTTTACTATGGGCTGAGGCATCCAACACTGCGGTTTACATTCAAAATAGATGTCCCCATTCAGCATTAAACGATAAGACTCTTGATGAGGCGTTTAATGGAAACAAACCTGATGTGAGTCATCTTAGGATATTTGGTTGTCCTGTGTATTTTCATGTTCCAAAAGAAAAGAGAACAAAATTGGAACCCTCGGGAAAGAAGGGAATATTTGTGGGATATAGTGAATCTGCCAAGGCCTATAGGATCTATGTTCTAGGGCAAAGGCATATTGAGTTGAGCAGAGATGTTATATTTGAAAAAGACCTTGCATTCTCTACCTCTAAAGATATAGCATGTGATGAATTATTTCAATCCAACCCTCCTGAGAATTAGAGGGAGTATCATGATGTTATTGAGCATAATCCAATAAGTGAACCCAACACTTCCATCTATAAGAAAAGACCATTGTGGGCCACCAAAATGTTGGAAGATGCAAACAACTTTGCAGCTCTGGCTGGAACTTTCAGGGAAAGTAAAAGACCTAAGAAATATACTAACTATGCTGCATTTATGAGTGAGATTATAGATCCGAACCTTCTTCTGTTTGTGAAGAATTTAAAATTCAGGCTTGGAAAGATGCAATGTCAGAAGAATATGGATCCATAATGAAGAACGATGTATGGGATATTGTTCCCAGACCCAAGAACAAATACGTGGTATCATCAAAATGGATATTCAAGATTAAACATGTTGTGGATGGTAGTATTGAGAAACATAAAGCTAGATTCGTAGCCAGAGGATTCACTCAAAAGGAAGGAATAGATTATGAAGAGACCGTTGCTCCCATTGCTCAATTTTCTTTAGTTAGGGCAATAATTGCAATTTTAGCTTCCAAATGTTGGAAGATCCATCGAATGGATGTTAAAACTGCATTTCGAAATGGAGAAATTGAAAAGGAAGTGTATATAGAGCAACCTGAAGGATTTGTTTCAAAGGATCAACAATCTTATGTGTGCAAGCTTAAGAAAGCTTTAGATGGGCTCAAACAAGCTCCTCGAGCTTGGTATGAAAGGATTGATCGTTATCTTCAAAATCTGGAATTTTCAAAAAACGATGCAGATCCTAATCTCTATTTCAAGATATCAGATGGAGACTTATTGATATTAGTGCTATACGTAGATGATCTCCTAATCTCAGGAGAAGAATACCTTATAGCAAATTGCAAGCAAGACCTTGCAAAGGAATTTGAAATGAAGGATCTAGGCCTTCTTCATTATTTTCTTGGTTTAGAAGTGTGGCAACAATCTCTTGGGATTATTGTGATTCAAGGGAAATATACAATTGATATTCTAAAGAGATTTGGTATGATGGATTGTAAACCAATGTCCACACCTCTGGAAACCAACCTTCTCAAGTTAAGAGAAGCCATGGCTAGTTTTGAGGCAGCAGATGCTTGTTTATATTGTCAGATCATTGGATCTCTTATGTATCTAGTTAACACTAGACCTGATATCTATTATGTTGTAAATGTTCTAAGTCAGTTTATGGTAGAACCTAAACAATTGCATACGAGTGCAGCTGAGCATATTTTGAGATATCTTCATGGGACCATTGAGTATGGTCTATTATACAAGAATGTAATATTGGATCTTCATGGCTTTACAGATTCAAATTGGGCAGGATGCATTACAGACCGAAAGAGTACATCCAGATGTTGTTTTAGCTTGGGATCAGCTATGATTTCATGGTTTACCAAGAAACAAAACTCTGTTGCTCAGAGTTCAATGGAAGCAGAGTATATTGCAGCTTCTCTCAGACCTATAGAAGCAGTTTGGTTAAGGAAACTCATAGTGGGACTATTTGGACAACCTATGGAACCTACTGTTATTTATTGTCACAATCAGAATTGCATTAAACTTGCCATCAACCCTGTGTTCCATAATAGGTCCAAACATATTGAGATTCCTTATCACTATGTTAGGGACATGGTGGAAAGAAAGGCTATTCAATTGGAATATTTATGTACTGATGAACAAACTGCAGATATTCTCACCAAACCTTTAGCAAGGGGCAAACTTGAACATTTCAGGAATAAACTTGGCTTGGTGAAAATATGAGTTTGTTGTACTAACATTTCTTTTATATTTTTATAGAATTCATATTTCATTGTGGCAAAGTTATATGAGTTCATTTATGCTTACTTAGCTTGTATGTGGATTGTGGTAGTTCACTTTTATATGTTTTGATGGATATCATAGAGTTGATATCTCTTGGATCAGGGATCCACATTTGAGTATTGGTGACATCATGGACTTGATGTCGGGAGACCATTACTCCGAGCACTTGGTGAATATCATGGACTTGATATTCGTTAGACCAATGCTCAATGATATCATGGATTTAATATCTCTTCGATCAGGGATCCACGCTTGAGTATATGGTGGACATCATGGACTTGATGTCTGGAGGCCATATTGCTTTGAGCTTTTGGTGAATATCATGGACTTGATATTTGTTAGACCAATGCTCTTGATATCATGGATTTGATATCTATTGAGTCGAAGTGACTCTTGGTTGACATCATGGGCTTGATGTTACTATATATATATTTGAGAATTTGGTAATATGATGTTGTCATGAATATCATGGACTTGATATTCTTGTGGACCTGATCAATCCACAAATCGGAAGGATAAAGTTATGGAACCAAATTATAATATACATATGGTTTTTTGGTAGATAGGATCTACCTTCAAAGATATGGAATCTATGACATCTCAGGATAGGGTATCCGAGATGGTTATGTTTTTGTTTTCACTATCAAGGATGATAGTTAAGGGTGTGTCCTGGTATAGATGGGATCTATAGTTTGATCTTACCCTCAAGACTAAGAGGGAGTGTTAATAATTATAGCCTTTCGGCTAAGATTAAATTGGACAAATGAATTAATAATTAAATGTTATTAATTATACCCTTTCTCTAACTTGTGTGATTTTATAATAATAATAATATTATTATAAAATACAAGTAATTCAATATTTATGGTGTTAATTAATTGTGGGCCCATACTTAGGCCAAGTCACTCTTAGAAGAGTGTTAGAATTAATTACAAACACATATATATGCTGGATCGATTCTAGGAAAGAAATCATCAAAAACATAACATGTATTTCTTCTCCTAGAATCATAGATATGCGAAATATTCTACTTCTCCATGGAGCGAATTTGTCTCGGATCTTCTTCTATCTTGGAGCAGTGATTTAGGAAAATAATTATGCAGATTGGAGTGCAATCTAGGGCAGAATCGAAGATTTATTTAGGCGAAGTTTGGATCAGACTTCTTGGATCAATCTTCTCCAGCCATTGCAAATATCGAACCAATCTTATTGAGGAAATTCAGATCTGGTTAGAAGTGCGAATTCAAGTGCTTGAATTCGCATACTTGAAGAACCAAAGTATATCTACCTAGGGCTGGAAATCAGACCTGTGGTTGCAGCATCTGGTCATTTCATTAAAGGCAGATCCACATTGGATTTCAAGCAAAGTTGGAGAACAAATCGGGTACCATCCTTCCACCTTGTTAGTAGTTTCTATGTTATCTTGTTTCAATTTTAAAAGCCTTCTATAGATTGTTCTTTTCCTTGCATTAATCTAAAAATCTTAACACTTACGACTTGAGCAATGCTTTAAGATATTTGTATTGCAGATCTATGACCTTGTGGTAAGGATGATTGTAAGTGGACACAGAAATTGCAGTGAAACTCTGTAACTTATTATGGCTCAGTGCTGTATATCCATAGTCTATGTCTATTTAAACTCTAGGATGATACTTATATGATGGCTTAAGTAAATTGGTCTTATCTTGAAACCGGTACACCATGGGATCAGAGGATGGTTGTTATTATAGAAAATGTGTGTCTGTGGGCTACTTTTATATTTTGTATTGATTGATGATACATATGTGTTGCTTCCTTTTACAACAGTTGATATACTGATACTTATATCTTGAATCGTCAAATGACCAATGAGTGATTTTTTCATGTCATACTTAGTTCTATTGCTATTGATTTGTTGGTGCCTATTTATCTGCTGAAGAAGGCTTATAAGAGGATTAGTGATCAAGTTTTGTCCATACAATATTGTGAAAGGTATTGAGTAGTAGAAGATAATAGTATGCAGTAGGCACTGACCATGGGATATCAATCCTAGTACTAAGCACATTATATGTTGTTCACAACACTTTCATGCATGTATTTATGGGTTATGTTGGCTGCTTTAAATCATCAATGGATCTTAAAGTCAATATTTTTTCCACTTGCATGTATATGTTTCTTTGAAATTTGCCAAGAAAAATTATAGAGCATTATGGTAGCTCATCTTCTAAGAGAAGATAGATGATTATAAAGCTTCTGAATGCCTCTGCAAAATTATTTTGAACTTTAGGAGGCTGGGACAAAGTCGTATCGCCACTCCTACTAAAGAAAATGACACATGCAAGATACTACTTGGCCTATCTGAAGGTTAGTTTTCATAATTTAAGCACTATGTCAACAAAGATTGTTGTTTGAACTCTTGATCATTATGGGGCTCATTTTGTTTTCTTATAGCCAACACATGATTGACAGTATTGCATAAAGTTTACGGTGTTGAGTATTTGCTCATCTTCATAATTTATTGCATGTCAAACTATTGGAACACCAAAAATTGTTCTCGTGCCAAAGATAGATCAAAGAGGACATGTGAGTAATTGGAAAAAAAAATGTAGAAGGGCTTTCCTATACACCTAAAAATGTAACTTTTATGTTGAACATATGTTGTGTAGTTCGAATATATTATAACGTCATGCACTCAGAAGGGGTGTATCTCTTGTGGACTGTTGCAGTTGTTGAACTAATTTGGAGTTTTGATGTCAAATGGGTTTCTTTATATACTTTTTTATGAATAAATATTGTTGTAAATTTAGTAAAAAGAAAACAAGGCATATATGGGCATTCAAACACATTTGTGAATATCAAAGATGATACACTGTTGGCTCTCTGGTGAGTGATAAGGAACTTATTGGTATTGACTAACATAGATATGCGTGAAATAGGGTTTTACTTATGTTGATAGTGCATCGTGCTGTGTCATCAACTATTTTGGACCTGTCTTGAGACTTTCTTATGTGTTCCTGTAATGTAGTTGGAATTCCATGTGTTCCATCCCTTTCAAGTATTATTGAAAGCTAACAAAAATTACGTAGTATATGAGCCCAAAGGGCAGTCCCATGTATTGATGATTAAAACTTCAAAGTCTGGGAAAAAAGTCTAAAAGATCAAGGCTCCAAGTTGGCAGCCAGAGTCAGTGTTCAGAACCAACTTACAACCGACAGACACCCAAGAGAAACTAAAAGAGAGATTGATCTTTAACATTTTTTCTAAAGTCTTGACAATATCTTTATCATAAATCAAAATTTCTAATAGGATTTCCTGCTAGGAATAGTTAACCAAGATCTTGCTCTCAACCAGAGTAGTCTTAGCCTCACAATCCATAAAGACATTGATTAATCTGTTCCGCTTTTACAGCTGCCTCAACATCTAAAAATTGATTGATGGTAGTATTTAAGGAAGAACCAATGCAACAACAGGAGGACGTTCAATTGCCAACTCAGATTCCCTGAAGCAGGTTGAATATATTAGTTTTCTGGCCAATCTACAACACGAGTAGTCTTAGGGAGGTTCTTTGTCGGTACCAGATATTATTAATATTTATGAAGATAATGAAGCCTTAAGCAATAAATTTCTGGAACTCTTCTTTGGGAACTCTCAGCATCATAGTGAATTGCAAAGTAACAAAAGGAAAATGAAAATAATCACTTTTGTGACAACATTTGAAATCACCCCTTTCAATTTGATATTACTGATCTTACTATCACAGTGACTAGTTATCACTGTCATGAGGTTTTGTTGTTACTTTTCCTTGAAACTCTATTTATTTGTCTGCCTTAAAACATTTTTCTGTAATGAGGTCTCATTTCTAGGACTGTACTTACTATTTATTGAAACCATTGACTTTGTCAGAGCTTGCAAACCTCATGACTTCTTGTTTTCACTGTTTTGCAAAACCATTTCATTGTTATCTATGGTGGTACCCTAAATTTTGAGAATTTAGGAGTCCCAATCCATTATCAAGAAGCAAGTTTCTCCATACTAAAAAAATCAAAGGAAGGAAGATTTATGACACAAATAAATAGAACTAACTAATTGAAGCCTTCAGAAAATTCTGGAATTTTGATCTTCTGCAAAGATAATGTCGACAGAGTCTGAAGATGGTCTAATTTTAAAAATCTAAAAACGACCCAGTTTGGGAAATCAAATTTCCTATCTCCAGTAAAAATCTTAGCTTTCCACAAGGTGTGTTGGTTTTTCAACCAGACTCAAATCCGAAAGTTAGGTTGTTATTTTTTAGTTAGTTTATTGTTTTTTCAAAATAATTTGTAACAAGGGCTGTGTCTTTTCACCCTAAAGAGGTGTGAAAGCCACTCAAACACATATATATAGAGAATCTATTATGAAATAAGAGGGGAGAGATCAGAGTAACGAGAATCGCGGCGATTCACGTGATTCGGCGATCCGACTCAACCTCGCCGATTTTTTGTGAATCTGAATCGGAATTGTCCGATTCACCCACAAGAAATCGCATGAATCGCAATTCATGCGATTCATGCATGAATCAGTGATTTTTTGTTAGAGTAGTCATATTATAGCTAATAATTAATTTATTTAATTATTAGTCTATTATTCTCTACACTTAAGTTAGACTTAGGCATCTTATTATTCTTTAGGGTTTTCCCTTTTAGGGTTTTGTGATTCCTTTTATAAGGATTCACCTCTTTGTATTTTTTAAGAGATTTGAATATCATTTGTAATATTGTGCATATGATGTCTCTGGCTTTTTGGCCTCCATAGATTTTTCTTGCCTTCTGTGCTTTGCTTCTTCCATGTGACAGGGTTATGCATGCAGGTGTTATTGAGAGATTAGTCTTTCACCTAATCTAACATGGTATCAGAGCCATCTTGCTGCTCGCTGTTCGTGTTTTGTTGAAGTGATTCACAAGCAAGATGTTATTTTTTGTTTTTTTTTTGCCTGAAAAAAGAAAAAAATAATTTTGGGGGTATTTTGAGCAAAAACGGATGCCTCCATTGTGTCCAGAAGGCCCAAAACCCTTAGAATCCATATAAAACTTGTCCATTTTAAACAATGTGGCTCTGAGGCAAATTTTTTTAAGTTTTCAGTGTCGTACGGGCACAAAAATCGAGAAAAAAAATATTAAAAAATTATTTTTTTTAGTGATTTTTGCGTTTATTTTAACGCAGCCTTTGTTTTTAAAAGGCGCCGCCGAGCGGCCACTAGTGCACCGCCGAGCGGCCACCCCGCGCCCAGCTGCGGCCTCCACAGAGCCTCCGCCACCGGCCACCACGTGCTCTGCCTCCGCCACCGGCAGCGCCTCCAGTGTGCCTGCGCTCTGCCCACCGCTGCTGTGCCCACCGTGGCCCCCGCTCCGCTTCGCTGCAGACTTGCCACCACCCTCCGCGGCCCCCGCTCCGCTGCAGAGCCGCCGCCGGCTCCTCCGCCGCCCCGCTGGCCTCCTCCGCCGGCCGCGCTCCGCTTCGCCCTGCTGGCCCGGTGGGTTTTAAGCCCCGCGGTGGTCACATGGGTGACCGGGAGTTCCGGGTTTAGCCCCCTGCGCCAGCCATGCGCCCAGGGCTTTGTTTTTTCCAGCCCCAAGGGCTTAAAAATTTGTTTTGAAGCCTTTTAAGGGTACTTGGGCCTTTTTTGCTCTATCTAGAGCATACGGAGGTCTTTTTTGGACTTCTTTATATTGTCGGAAAGCTCTTTCCGAGCTCTTTCCGATTATGGAGGTTAGAGTTTTTGGCTCTGCTTTTTTGACAGTGTTTTTTTCTGTCAAAGGTGATATTTATTTTTTGCCTTCCAGGAGCCATATCTCGCTCATCTGGACTCATTTTTGGGCTCACCAGATATCGTCGGAAAGCTGGTTCAGTGAGTTTTTTAGTTGCAGGGGTCTTTTATCCAGATTCTACTCCAGGTTTTCTCTCCTCCGAGTTTTGCACTTTCGCACTCTGGCGGATTACTTGGATTCTACAAGTCTTGGGATCTCTTCTTCTGTTCTTCTAGCTCACTCTTCTTTCTGATTTCTGAGCATTGTATGCTTCTCTTTTGTTGCATTCCTTTTTTTTGTAAACGCACTGAGATAAAGTGCCTACTTTTGCATATCTGGGATCTTGTACTCCTTGTGTTTGTTTGTACTTGCACTCAGTTATAAAGTGCCATGGGGGGTTATGATGTTTTTCCTTTTGTGCTCATCCACCTTTGTCAAGTGAGTGTACCTTCCATGACATTAGCCCATGCTGTGTGTCTATGACACCGCCCTCTATCCTGTGCTTGTACTTCTGTTGCACTGTTGGTGTTCTTGATTCTTCTTCTTGCAGATGTTTCTGGCATTGCATTTCAGTGTTCTTGTCACCCCTCTCCCTGTTCAGCATTATGGGGGGGGGTTTACCTGTTGGTTCTATTGCTTCCTTGGTTCGGTTGAGTGATCTACGTATTTAGTTTTTGTTCCTATGTACCAGGCGGATGCAGTGGCTAGGCACCTATGCATTTCGGTGAGATGGTTCATCTACTATATAGACACTTGTTCATTCCTATTTTGGAGGTCACCTCTTCGATTGATCAGCTCTTCAGACTTTGTCTTCTCTACTTGGTCATGCACTATTTCAGTGGGGGTTCCAGCAGTTTTTTCTGACAGTGTTTGCAGCTTCATGCTTCGGAGATGCTTCATGCTCTTTCTTGTTCCTTTCTTTGGGACATTCCCTAGATTGGAGGCTTTGTTTCCTTCATCTAGTTTATTTCTTGTACTTGGGTACCTGATCAGGCCTTGTTGCCGGGACCCATTGCTCTTTCATGCATTTTTGTTTTCATGCATCTTTTAGTCCTTAGTTGTTTAGCTTCTCTCTAAGTTACACTTAAGGGGGGGTGTTAGAGTAGTCATATTATAGCTAATAATTAATTTATTTAATTATTAGTCTATTATTCTCTACACTTAAGTTAGACTTAGGCATCTTATTATTCTTTAGGGTTTTCCCTTTTAGGGTTTTGTGATTCTTTTTATAAGGATTCACCTCTTTGTATTTCTTAAGAGATTTGAATATCATTTGTAATATTGTGCATATGATGTCTCTGACTTTTTGGCCTCCATAGATTTTTCTTGCCTTCTGTGCTTTGCTTCTTCCATGTGACAGTGTTATGCATGCAGGTGTTCTTGGGAGATTAGTCTTTCACTTAATCTAACATTTTTGGCTCTATGAATCGGCCGCGCCCAGCATAAAGTTAGACTAAAAAAATAAAAAAAAACACAAATATTTTCAATGTTTTTTTTGCCTTTCCTATTTGTTGTAACTTGTAAGTTTATACAAATATAACATTTAAGTATAAGTTTGATTTATTTAATTTCTTATACTTAAGTTATATTTGTATAAATTATAAAATATAAATACTTCAGGATGTTTGAGATAGGTTCCAGCTTCATAGGAGTTAAGATGCAGATTCTAGATTTTGGGGGTTTTCAAAAAATTCCAAACTTAAACCAAATTTCAGGATTCAACAAGCCTTTAGCAGGGTTACCTCCCACAATCCATCATGGCTTTCTAAGGTCAAACTAAAGCTGGCAAAAGGATTCTCAAAGGGTTTTAACTCGTTTTACCACAAATCACTTGGTTTCGACCCCATCTCTATGACAAACTTAGCTTAGCTCTCGCCCAAATCCTAGACAAAAATAGGTTGTCTGTGCTGAGGTTGAATGATCTTGTCTTTGTTCATTACAACCTCCGGCTTAGGACCAGATAGATTTTGGACCCTGACAGCTCTCCAATCACTCTAGACGAGGTTGATCCAGAGTCAGAGTGGCTAACTGAGGCTACCGATCCTGTCTTCACGGAGGAAGACCATGAGTGGGTTGACCAGGTAGATAGAGAGGCCGAGGCAATGGCCATAGCAGAGGAGGAGCTTAGATCACGTTCAGGCACTGGCAGACGCACATGCGTACGTAGAGACTCTACAGTTTCAGCCCCTGCTGCTGTTGTTCAGGAGTCCGTGTTACCTATGGGGGCTATGGCTACTGAGAGCTCTAGGACCTACTTTAGACGCCTTACTAGGAGGCATAATATAGATTACTTAGAGCCTAAGGCTGAGGCTGTGGCCGAGCTAGAGGATGATGATTCAGATTGAGGCACTTGGCAGATAGACTTGTTTTTTTATTTCGTTTACAAACATATGTTTCATAACTTCATAAGTATAACTTTCATGGATCTTCATCTTGACATACATATATGATTTGATATCATTGGTTTTATCATTTATGCTTTATCATAGAGTTACATTTACATCAGCTATGTCATTGAAATCCTATGTTTTCTATTTACTTTAGCTACAATTTACAGTTTACGTATGTGATGGATGAACCTTATTTATGTATGTTAGGCTTTAGCTTCTATATGATGATGTTATAGTGTGCTTTTTAAGTCATATTCCATAAATGGTGCATGAAATAAGTTTCAAATCATTAAAATCTCTAAATTTCAAGGGTTTTTTCACTTTGCCGATTCGTAGCCGATTCACTGGCGATTCACCGCCGATTCGCGATTCGATTCGGCCTTGCCGATTCCGATTCTTGTTACTTTGGGAGAGATATTGGAATAAGCAATAAGAAGAAGAATATTCGTAAGGGAAGATGTAAATATTAAAGCATGACTTTAATATAAATTTCAATTTTTTATTTTAATAATAAACAGAAGGTCCTTTTTACAAGGCAAAGAGATTGCAATTAAAATGTGGATTCATCCTTTGTGATCAATAAATGAATTATTAAATTATTTTGACAAAGTTTTATTTTTGCATTGGATATTTTCCTGCATTCTTTGTTCGACAATCAGGATAGTGTGAAATATATATGTGTTTACTTATCTCTGTCTAATCGAACTTCCAGCCGGAGAAGCTAAATTCCTTTTGGACTAACGGAGAATTGCATATAAGATTTGTCTTTTGCAGAGCTTAGGAGTAATTGATGATATTTTTATAAATATTGTCTCATAAAGTTGTACGTAATAATCCTTGTTATAGTTGACTCTATCGCCCGGATAAACAAAGACCTTGGTCATTTAAAATCATTGGAATATATTTATTGGAGTTATTAATTGAAGTCATAAATCTATATACTTCCTTCTTGCAAGCATCTAATCAATTATTGATAAACCTTACACAAACATTCAAATCATTTCAAGTAATCACATAGCTTTATATTGGTCGAGTTTGAGGATTTTTGCCAACCAGAGAACTCACAAGCTTAAATTCGCTATAGAAAAGCCTTGAATAAGGTGATCAGGTTCGAGGTGAAGGTTTACCCACCTAGGTGGAGCGAAGCCTAAAGTGCAGGGGAATTTGGATTATTCTCGTTCGTTGGCTAGAACTGATTTGAAATCCTATTGGAGAATTGGCAGGCTCTTAGATTTTCAATCTGCGATTTTGGGAACCAACATATTGGCGACTCTACTGGGAGTTGTCTATGAAAGACAACATTGAAGATTACCTAGAAGCTCTGGTGATGTAATTAAGACTCTACTGGAGATAAGAACTCAAAAGTAGTAAAGAAACATTTTCCTCGAAGAGAGGTGTTGACTTTATTCAATAAAGCATTTGAGTCAGTGACTTACCTGAGGAAGATGATCCAGAAGGAGATAAGTAATGTTTTCCTCTTTGAAAGAGGTGGTGACTCTATTGACAAGAACCTAATGTATAAAGAAATAAGCTACTACCAATTCAGATATTCAGAATGTATCAGAATAAACAACCATTTCAAAGAAAGCCTTTTATTCTAGATGGCATCAGGCCACTGGATTTTAGCAATTTTGATCATGAACCTAGCAAGTTATCCACACAACTTTCAAAATTTGTACCAAAGTTCCATGGAGAATGGGATGAATCAACACTTTGGCATTTGGATGAGTTTTATACATTTGTAGAGGATCAAGTAATGAAGCTATTTGTTAGGACATTAAAAGACAATGTGAGACAAGCTTATGAATCATTACCTACACAAAGTATTTCATCTTGGAAAGAATTTGAACAATGGTTCCTATATGAATTGCATGATGCAAGCAATGAAGATAACATGTGTTATGAATAGTGTGAAGACCAAAGCTGCAACATGGAGGAGGATCTTAGCATGTCTCCACTTGATGCCTTTTTCAATTTGGAAAGGTATGAAGGTGAATCTACGATGCAGTTGTTCACAAGGATGTGTGATATTTATCAGGAGATACCTTTAGAGGTCAAACCTTCATCTCATGAATTATGCAATAAAATATATGAAGTAGGGATTGCTCATGGCTCTCGGTCATGTAGTTTTCTAAAGTATATATATGATGAAATAAAGGCACAAGATAATGAATACAACATGAAACATACAAGAGATGAGGCCCTGGATTCTGATGAAGAAGAAAGTTTGAATCAGATGGAAGAAGATTCTGTCCAAGATGAGACTTGTGTGGAAATGGATATAAAATGTTATGAACAAGAAGAAAGCTATATGGAGGAAGAATCTTATATATCCCCTTTGGATGAATTTCTCAATTTGGAAAGACATGAGGGTGAGTCCACAACCTGTTTTTTCATAAGAATGATGAGTTTCTATTTGGAGATACCATCAGATATCACACCTTCAAGCAGGGAATTTCTAAGAAGGCTTTATGATTTGGGGGTCTCTTTAGATGACCCTGATTTGAAGCTTCTTTTTCAAAAAGTAAAAGAATATAATGAATGCAATGTGAAACATACAAATGATGTTCAAGATCCAAATATAGGAGAAATTTTAGACCGAGTTGGAGAAGAAACCACCCATGATAAGACTTGTTTGACAACATATATTAGTGAATGTGAAAATGAGGAAGAGGATTATCTCAGTGTGGAAGAGATTTCAGCCTTGTTAGACATAGAATATCATAAACATATTGAGAGAAACGGTCCAAATTTTTTCTCAATCCACCACAACAAACAAGTTAATGGATCAATACATATTCAGGGGGTACTAGATGAAGGATATGATAATTTCCAAGAATCAAATAGTGGAGATGAAATAGAATTGCATATGGTGTATGAACAGGAAGAAGCTTCAGGAGATAATGTCAATGAAGATATTAGTCTTGTTGATGAAACACTTGATGATCCAAATGAAAGCTCTCAGGAAACATGCCTGAATTCTCTATGTTCCTGAATCCGTTGTTTGAAGAGGAAGCAGATGAAGATATGTTTGAGTTCTCTATGTTCTCGAATCTGTTGTTTGAATAGGATCCTTTATGCAATGGAATCCATCAGCATCATGATGAAGATAACAGGCTGAATGATAATTTTGAGGATGATGAAATTCAAAATATGTGTGGGGAAGTGTATTCAGGAGGTGAGACATTTTCTAGTTCGTCCTATGAGCAGAAGTTGTATCAAACATGTGAAGATGAGATGGAATCAAACAGACAAAATGAGGAGAATGTGTTGAAAATTATCTTAGTGTCTCATCTGATCAGATTCTTGATAAGAATGAAGTTCCTGAATGCAAGTTATCTTTAAATCCTTTTTGTGAAGAGAAACAACATCTTGAGTATAGGGCAGATTGTGTACATAAAGGCATCCAAGCAGAAGAGCTTAATCTAGTTACTTGTAGGGTTGATCAAATGCATGTGGATCTTCTATTTAGCAAGGACTATAGTGCACATGATGACTTTTCAAAGGCTAAACAAAAGTCATAGCGTGTTAATAAAGCAATGAATGTTGTCCATGGGAATGGTGGCATCGTATTCGGGAGATCCAAAGTGTTACATGATCAAAATTAGGTGTTCGATAGAGGAAAGGATTAATGTTCAGTTTTGGGGGGCTTTGGGCCACCCAATTTTATTTTGCATCAGATTAAATACTTGGTTTGCTTCTCCAGAGATAGCTGGAATCTCATTATGCCCACAAGGAGCATACGTCCCCAGAAAGAGCCACTGGTGGAACCCTAAATTTTGAGAATTTAGGAGTCCCAATCCATTATAAAGAAGCAAGTTTCTCCATACTAAAAAAATCAAAGGAAGGAAGATTTATGACACAAATAAATAGAACTAACTAATTGAAGCCTTCAGAAAATGTTGGAATTTCGACTTGCTGCAAAGATGATGCCGACAAAGCTTGAAGATGGTCTAATTTTAAAAATCTAAAAATGACCCAGTTTGGGAAATCAAATTTCCTATCCCTAGTAAAAATCTTAGCTTTCCACAAGGTGTGTTGGTTTTTCGACCAGACCCAAATCCGAAAGTTAGGTAGTTATTTTTTTAGTTAGTTTATTGTTTTTTCAAAATAATTTGTAATAAGGGTTGTGTCTTTTCACCCTAAAGAGGTGTGAAAGCCACTCAAACACATGTATAGAGAATCTATTATGAAATAAGAGGGGAGAGATATTGGAATAAGCAATTAGAAGAAGAATATTCGTAAGGGAATATGTAAATATTAAAGCACGACTTTAATATAAATTTCAATATTATATTTTAATAATAAATAAAAGGTCCTTTTTACAAGGCAAAGAGATTGCAATTAAAATATGGATTCGTCCTCTGTGATCAATAAATAAATTATTGAATTATTTTGATAGAGTTTTATTTTTGCATTGGATATTTTCCTGCATTCTTTGTTCGACAATCAGGATAGTGTGAAATATATATGTGTTTCCTTATCTCTGTCTAATCGAACTTCTAGCCGGAGAAGTTAAATTCCTTTTGGACTAACGGAAGATTGCATATAAGATTTGTCTTTGCAGAGCTTAGGAGCAATTGATGATATTTTTATAAATATTGTCTCATAAAGTTGTATGTAATAATCCTTGTTATAGTTGACTCTATTGCTCGGATAAACAAAGGCTCTGGTCATTTAAAGTCATTGGAATATATTTATTGGGGTTATTAATTGAATTCATAAATCTTTATACTTTCTTCTTGCAAGCATCTAATCAATTATTGATAAACCTTTCACAAACATTCAAATCATTTCAAGTAATCACATAGCTTTATATTGATCGAGTTTGAGGATTTTTGCCAACTAGAGAACTCACAAGCTTATATTCGCTATAGAAAAGCCTTGAATAATGTGATTAGATTTGAGGTGAAGGTTTACCCACCGAGGTGTAGCGAAGCTTAAAGTGCAAGGGAATTTGGATTATTCCCGTTCGTTGACCAGAACTGATTTGGAATCCTCCTATTGGAGAATTGGCAGGCTCTTGGATTTTCAATCTGCAATTTTGGGAACCAACAGATTGACAACTCTATTGGGGAGTTGTCTATGAAAGACAACATTGAAGATTACCTAGAAGCTCTGGTGATGTAATTAAGACTCTACTGGAGATAAGAACTCAAAAGCTGTAAAGAAACATTTTCCTGGAAGAGAGGTGGCAACTCTATTCAATAAAGCATTTCAGTTAGTGACTCTACTGAGGAAGATGACCTAGAAGGAGATAAGTAATGTTTTCCTCTTTGAAAGAGGTGGTGACTCTATTGACAAGAACCTAATGTATAAAGAAATAAACTACTACCATTTTAGATATTTAGAATGTATCATAATAAACAACCATTTCAAAGAAAGCCTTTTATTCCAGATGGCATCAAGCCATTGGATTTTATAAATTTTGATTTTGAACCTAGAAAGTTATCCCCGCAACTTTCAAAACTTGTACCAAAGTTCCATTGAGAATGGGATGAATCAACACTTTGGCATTTGGATGAGTTTTATACATTTGTAGAGGATTATGAAATTTGTGCAGAGGATCAGGTAATGAAGCTATTTGTCAGGACATTAAAAGACAATGTGAGACAAGCATATGAATCATTACCTACACAAAGTATTTCATCTTGGAAAGAATTTGAACAATGGTTCCTATATGAGTTCCATGATGCAAGCAATGAAGATAACATGTGTTATGAACAGTGTGAAGACCAAAGCTGCAGCATGGAGGAGGATCTTAGCATGTCTCCACTTGATGCCTTTTTCAATTTGGAAAGGTATGAAGGTGAATCTACGATACAGTTGTTCACGAGGATGTGTGATATTATCAAGAGATACCTTCAGAGGTCAAACCTTCATCTCATGAAATAGGCAATAAAATATATGAATTAGGGATTGCTCATGACTCTCAGTCATGTAGTTTTCTAAAGTATATATATGATGAAATAAACATTAGATAACTATATATTCTCGATCATGTAGTTTTCTAAAGCTATTTTTGACTTGATGACGAAAATAACTCTGATCTCTGCTCATTAGATACCTCTGTTATTATTATGTCCTCATGATAGTGCGATAGTGGGTACCTATGGTACTCTTCAGGACAAAGTTACACTCTATGATCTTTTCATCAATGTCAATCTATGTTGTCTTCATGACAATTATTATATTAAAGAACCATGAGAACTCTCTCTACACCAAATGTATTTCCACTATTGATCATATGGAGTAGTGAAAAAGACCTTTTGATAGTAGAAAAATATTGACTAAAGTATAAAATCACAAAGCTCCCTAAAATTTTCCTAAATACAAGACTCATTATCAAGTCTAATATAGAAAGTTCATCTACCGCTTCCCAAGTTCTGTGATCTTCGACATCCTATGATCTATCCCTTTCCATAGCATCAACTTCAGTTAGGGATTCATGGATATTATTATTAATCATTATTCCTTTATAAGAATAGTCTAACATGTAATCTTGAAATGTATATTGAGGTCATGAAATGTGGCAATTTTCTCACTAACTATCTTTTGGATTATTAATTTCATGAATTTCAACAAAAAATAATGTCTCCATTGGTTAATCTTAAGTACTTGGAAGCGATTCTTGGAGAGATAAATATTTGTTTATCTTCATGAAAAGGATTTTTATTTTGAAGTTCCAATTGGTGAAATATGAAAAGATCATTTAAATTTTTACAAACTTAGAGTTGAGGATATATTTTCATACATGATAACATGTATTTCTTTCTTCGATACCTAAAGTGATTATTTTCCCACTATAATTTTTAATAGGCTAGCTAGTTTTTTTCCTTCAATTATACTAGTAGATTTCAAAGATATTAATTATTGCAAATATCTTTAGGAAGGTATTTTCTTTGGCCAATAGCACTAGGAACAAAACCTATGCAAAATTCACCTATTTTTGTGTGAAAATGGGTCATTCTAAAGAGTTTTGTAAATAAATTTACCTAAAGTATTGAGATAGAATTTATAGATAACGAGTGGGGTTTGAGAAATATAATGTCAAAGTGTAGAAGATTCTTTATTTATGGGCATGTTACCTTAAAATTTAATAGGAAGGATTTTAAAAATGTGGTAAAGGATTAATGGATACCTGCATATCTACTTAGTAGAATGGCTTTAATTTCATCATCATACAATTATTTCATGCCATGAAGAGAAGGATAATGCTGATTTTGTTAATAACCTTTTGTTTTTTAATGTGAAGTTCTAATGATATGATTTGTAGGGATTTGAACAAGATATATAGATGGAAATGCAAAATGAATTATTTAAGGATGAGGGTATAATATTATAAGAAAGGAAAATGAAAGAAAGTGAGATTTTATAGTCAACAATATCAACCATCTATTTTTGGGTTTATAAATGTTTAGTAATATGGGACTAAAATGACGAAAACCTAATGACATTAATATATCAAAAGTTGAAATAGGAATTTTGAATGCAATTATAGCAGTGCTTATGAGGCATCTTTATGTGCTAGATGATTGCTATAAAAATATCGTTTTTCAAACAAGTAGCTAGTTATTTTGCATTACAAGGGAGTTTATAAAATTTGTATTGGATACATTATGCAAAGGGTTAAGGATGAGTAAATGATTAGATTAACCATATATCTAGAAATAATTGGATGTTACTTAAATAACAGATTTGTGGGGACATGCAAATTTTGATGTCTTGTTTGATCTAATCCCTATTTCAAAAAATGCCATAATTCATTGAAGAAAAAACAACCTAATCTTATGGACTATTGGAGGATTGCCCTAATTATAGAGTGGTGTTTTCCTCTAACTTTTATGACATGTATTGGCTTATTTATCATACTAGATGTAAGATAAGGATTGTTATGCAAAGGTCTGGTAGCTATTATTTATGTTTCTATGTTAATCAATGTAGGGTTCTAAAACTATATCCTCAATACTATATGTTAAAAAAATATTACTAAAAAATAGTCTATTTAGCCCAAATTTAAAAATTCACACCAATCAAAATCATTTTAATCTTCACCTAAATTTATAAATTTATATTTAATTTTAATTTTCACACGCTGTAATTCAGAAACTCTTTTACAGTTGAACCTCTCTTCCACACATTTATTATGGCATTGAGTATTCTACAGTAGAAGTCTAGATTAAATGGTTTTGGTTGCCCACTGAAAGTTAGTTATGCGTATATGCTTCACACTTTTTTCAAGGATGTACAGTAAGACTGATTAATTGTACATTCATGCAATGGTAATGCTTTCAATCTCTTACCATGTAGTTTTTTCAGGATGCATTGCCTTTTATTAACAAAGTGTTGAATGAATCTCCCACAGTGTTCACATTTCACTATTCCTTGCATTCTCTTTCTCGTTTTTGTTTAAGCTTTCTCTATTCACCATGTATGCTCATAAGAAAATTTGATATAAATCAAATAAGTGCAGGAACGATATTGGTATGTCTTTTTTAATTTCTTACTAAAATTGTGCAATACTTTTCTTCACGTTTAGAATTATTCATAACGATTTATGATTAAGTAAAAAGTTCGAAAAATAGAATGCACATTAGCTTTGTTGCAGGATTATAAAAGAGGGTAAAAACATGAAAAAAAAATATAATTCTTAGAATTCAACAACATTTATAAAAGCTAATCAATATTTTATTTTTCATATTTTTTCAGGTGAAACAAAGCATTTACAAATGAAGGAAGTTAAAGTGTGCTTTTGTATATTGATAATGATCTCTACAAGAAAGATCTGCAAGAGCTTCCACATGTCTTTGATGAAACAGAATCCCCTTGCAGATGTTAACAATATTTTCTAAATCTCCTTTGATGTGATCTCCAGCATAGCAGAATACTTATCACAATGAGGACCATGGACATTGCTGATGTGCTTGAGGAACGTGGCTTTGCTGATGGTAGCAAATGTTATCCTGTGAAAACTCTCTCTACAATGATGTGGTGCAAATTCTTTGCGAAGATAGTGCAATTTTTAATGGCATCAAAGGAGATGTAGAAAATATTCTCTCAAGAGATTCTGTTTCATAGTCCTCTGCTAGAAGCTCTTCAAGATTTTTTTGTGGAGGGCATTGTCAATATACAAAAACACAGACTTATTTTTCGAGGGGTGCAGCTGGAGTACTCGAAACAATCTTCGGATGATTATTGACGAGGCCGACGAACTAGCGTACGTCAATGGTTCCCAATCATGGATCACGAGTGGATTCTCTGGGTCTCACTTTAGGAAGCCTTGGCCAATAATGTTGCCTAAGAATTGGGCTTCTATCTCTAAAAGGAACTCTTCTCCTACTCAATGACTTACTAAATTTGGAACATTTGGAGAGCTGCGTTCTGTGCTCTTTGAGTGGTAAGGTTTGGTGTGTGAGTCTCTCTTTATCCTATTCCTTTTTCCTTGTCATTTTGATCCAACTAGGTATGTTCATAATTTTTTAAAGTGTTGAGTGGAATTCTTATAAGATATAAAGGTTCACGTGAAAAGTCAATCAATGTGGGGCAAATACTTTAGATTAGGTATTTTATCTTTATCAAACGAGCACTTGCACCTTACCGAGATACAAGGTCGATAGTAAAATATGCAGACATTTTGGTATAAACATGAAAAGATTTGTTGTAATAATTTTCTTGTGTAGGGAGACATCTGGTGAAAAAATTACATCTTTGCTTTTTCATATATGAAAAATAATTACATTCTCCTCCTAATGAATGATTCATAAGACACGACACTTGTTGAAAGGTTTTGCAAATGGAGTTGCAATCAAATTGGACTTAACCTTGAAAGAAATTCTGTGATTAAGTGTGCTTGAATTGGAATAGTAGTACTGTGATGCAGAATTTTTTGTTTTATCATTGGTAGAGCTCTGATCTGAAACTGTAATGCTTATTTAAAAATTATACATGACTTCAAAGCAGTTTGTTGGAATGCTCCTATCTCCAATAGGGCGTGCCTTTGGAGAATGATGAGCAGCTGGACTATTATCACTGCCCCTATATATGTACTCTTTTTACTTCAAATTTAGTTCAATTTTCACTTTGATATTTCTATGTGAAGGCAGTTCTGCGTGAAGGGTTGCAACTGTAACGAGTTTTGTAATCATATCTACATCCCAACGACCCTCCTTTTGTTCTGTGTAATAATGACATCTTGCAATCCTCTGTTCAGCAATTTCCTGTTAGCATCTCAGAACATCGGACATAAAACTAGACAACTGCATCATAGAATTTCTCATATAAAACTGGACAACTCCATCATAGTCTCTCCTGTGAAAGATTTTCTTTGTGAGGGTGGTTTTGCTGGAGCCGGCAGATTGAAGTGCAATTTTGTTGAAGTCTTGTACAAGTTCATCCAGAACCATCGGATGCTTGGAAACATGTAATCCCTCATTATTTCTTTCACTTCACGATTTGGCACATTCTTCCCCACCCTCTGCTCTTCACTGAACAACGGGAAATAACATAAACTCATGTTCTTTTCTTAAGAGGAATCATGATCATGCAAATACAATGCTGGGAAAGAAGTTTGATTCATATATTTTCAAATAAGTTTGACAACCTTCCACGAATTAGAAGCAATTCTATGGTTCAAAACACCTGAATATTTCTAATACACTAATTGTTGGAAATATATCACTAAAGAGATCCTAATATGTAGAAAGACCAGAAATTTTAATCCTCAATCTAGACCCAAAGGATTAATTTACACCACATACATAATTTTAGTAACTCAAAATTACCTCCCAGTGCATATTATATCATTAAGTCAAATTTTCAGAGCGCATCATGACTTCACCACAAAGTTGAAAACTTTATGCCATCCATAAATCAAGTTATTCAAATTTAATAAGCATGTTGCACCATGCATTCTTAGAGGGTAAACGCAAAATTTGACAGCAATCTGATAGAGTTTTTACTTTATGATGGAAGAATTTGAGAGACTGCGTAATTGTAATATTTTGTCACGCATGTTTAGGTTCTTGATAAAACTATAAAATACCTGCTTTGTTTTGATCAAATACAAAGTCCTCAAGGCAAAACAACTTTGCTTTCTAAAAGAATTTCATAAATTTAATTAAAAGAGTAGACCTCTAATATTAATAGCTTGGAAATATATGCACATTCCAAACAAGGAATATCACAACTTTTTAAAATAAGTACAAAAATACAAAAATGTCACAATGCTTTCAGATAATAAGTAGTCTTAAATAGAACATCACAAATGTTGTCGATCTAATTTTAGCTAAATTCATTTTACTTTTGTATAGAAACTGGAGCGGGTAAGAATTTCCTGCAAAAATAAAGTATTTTTCGTCATGGCATCACTTTACCTTATTGAAATATATTAAGATTCTTGTTTTTGTTACAAGATATTTTTGGTCCCCTTTTTCTTTCTTTATTGTTTTTTGTTCTCTGACACTAATTTATCCATATGTCTAGGTCTTGGCGATAGTAAAATTAATTTTGTTAACACTAACTCTTTGTGGTATTCTGTCTGAGATTCCCCTTAATAAAATATTTATTCAGGAAAATGGCTAACAAATATGAGTAATATGTGTATATCCTGTAACAGAAACATTGCACATACCTATTTATCACCTACTATAATAGATTGTACAGAAATGAGAAAAGTCAAAATTTTACGTTTGTTGTTTCAGTTGATTTCATCATCCTCAGATGAAGGATAGAAAAAAATTCTAAACCAGCTTGAAATTCATAGATTAAGTTATCTCACAAATTTTTTAAGGTTGGCAATGTTCCCAATATTGCCTGGTATTTTTCCCCTTTTAAAACCTTTTTTTATCGTAATAAAAAACATTGCATATACCTATTTATGACCTGCTATAATGGATTATACATAAATAAGAAAAGCCACTTTTTTACGTCCATTATTTCAATTGATATCATCATCCTCAGATGAAAGATGGAAAAAAAATCTAAACCAGCTTTAAATTCGTAGATTAAGTTATCTCACAACTTTTAATGGTTGACCATATTCCCAATATTACTTGGTATTGTGCCATTCAAATAACAGGTAGATGCCCAACTATAAGCAACGTGAGAATGATTCTTTAGACGTTGGAAACCATTTGTTTCAAATTATATTATAACTTAAATACTTTTTACAGATGGTGATGGCTACTTACAACTCTTTGCTAGTTTGTAAATTGGCATAATTTTCAGGTATCAGTCCAAGAAATCGGTTAGAAGATAAATGTCTATAAACTGAAGGATGGAAATGATTGTGTTAACCAAAACTATTTCACTTCATTATCCTAAAGCCACATAGTCTAGAGTTAGCAATGTTGGTGTTGTATTAAATGACAGGTATACATCATTGATAGGGGTTGATGAATACATATAAAAAGTTGATAGACACAAACTATCTCAAGCGTTGCAAGTCACCAATCTCTAGGGGAAGTTTACCAAAAATATTGTTGGAATGAAGCACCCTAGAAGAAAAAAGGAAATTTGTTCATTCAAAATTTCTTTCATACTATGATAATTCAAAAATTCTTTCATACTACGATTGGAGATGAAAACAACATATACCGATCTGGGTACCAGATGTAAATTTTCAAATGCAGCAGTGTGTATATATGCGTGTGTGAATTTTAGAGAGAGTGGGAGTTAGAGATTCTCCAAAGGGGAGGTTACAGTTTCTGCAAATTTGGAAGATGTGAAAGCTCGTTTGGAGTTTACCAAATGTAAATTTTCAAATGCAATAGAGTGAGTATGTATATATGTTAGAGTGAGTCTGTATATATGTATATGTGAATCTTAGAGAGATAAGGGGATGGGGGTTACAATTTCTCCAAATTTGCATGGTGCCCAAGCTCCTTTGGAATAGAGCCGGACTAAAGATTTCTTGAAGGATTCCTATGTTACAAAATTTCAATTACAAACCTAATAATAAGAGTATAACAAATACTCTTTAACAAAGGGTACTTAAGAAATTTCAAGGACTAAGGAGCCCAATTGTGAAAGTTGTTAAATAGTTTTCCTTGAGAACACTGTTTCAAATACCACTCTCAATACTTACACTGGAATAATCTAAGGTTCTAGCCCTAAGACTGAAGCGGAATAATCTATACTATAAGAGAAGTAGGAAAATTGATATACTGTTTCAGAGATATAATTGTTTTGTGCATGTGATATACTGTTTCTTATAGCTAAAGTCATTTGGATATCATTTTGGAAGATTAACTGAACAGATTATTTCCCTTCAACAACCTTGATTTAATCATATGAATTTCATTATGAAATACACATGCCTTCCCCATCGAACAAACTTGAGGTGTTATAATAAAAAGAACCTTCAAGTAGCTTCAAAATATTTGTTTAAAATAATTTAATAGCTTCAATAATTTGTTTAAAATGATTGATACTTCTGACTTACTGTTTATATTTTCTATCCTGCAAGGTTCAATAGTAATCATATCGATACCGAGATCATACAAAAAATTCCAAGATCAATACATTTATATGGCTCATTGATCCCTACAAATTGCTTTTCAATATATCAAGAGCAGGGTAGATTTTAGTGCTGAAATTATTGCAAAGTAGTAAGTATTTTCTTGTTCGGATGATTGTTTATCAGGGCACCCTTGAATTCATAACTCTATTCTATTTGGGAGTTTTTCTATGGGTTTGTGACATGCAAACATAATCTTAATGGACCTTTTGTCCTCCTTTGGAGAAATTATTAGATTCTATTTATGTCATAGAATTGTATGGCATAGTGGACTTTTTGTCCTCTTATGGAGAAATTGTTAGGTTCTATACTTAAATTACACCATTATAGTACCATTCAAAATATTAACCACCAACGAGAAATCTGAAATATCAAAAAAATTTCAAAGGTTTGTTATTGGGCAACCATTAAAAAATTTGTTGTTTTGATGTAGAAAACTATTTACTCACTATATTAAAACTTTAAACTGATATAAAATCCATGAATCATCAATTCCTAAGTTTAGGAGCAAGCCT
Source organism: Chamaecyparis obtusa (assembly GCA_027943335.1). Taxonomy (NCBI): domain Eukaryota; kingdom Viridiplantae; phylum Streptophyta; class Pinopsida; order Cupressales; family Cupressaceae; genus Chamaecyparis; species Chamaecyparis obtusa. The sequence goes on from BSBK01003953.1 coordinate 917,269, forward strand.
TGCTTTAGCTTTATGCCATCTCTGCATATGAAAGCTTTTTTGAGATGCAAAGCCATTGCTGCTTATGAAATAATTATTGAATGACTTTAGAATATCACGAATTCCTACTTCCCCCATCAAATTAGATGAAGATAACCATCAATGATTCTATATTTTCATTGATCTTGTCAAGATCAATTGTTAAAGTGGTATACACAATCATTTGTCGTGCTTTGTAATTTTGATTACTGAAAATAAAACATATTAAAATCCACTTCCTATAATCAGAGAATCTTCAAATAAAATGCTAGAAAAATAATGATGTAACTTGTGAGTGCATGTGGTACCTTTATCTACAAACACCTTCATGCTAGCCTCTTGTTAGATTATTTCTCAATTGTTAGTATCTTCAAACCAAATTTGGAAATTTTCAAAAGCTTTAATTAATATTTCATCCTACAATTATCAAAGCTCTTGTAAAGAAAAAATTGGTAAATCTAACCTTAATCCCATTGACTGCATGAATTTCTTCGAATGTAAAGTTGATGTGATCTATTTTATTGTCATTGATGTCAACATATCCTTATTCTAGCCCCTTGGTGTATCAGTTGATGTGCACCGATAGTTTGTATGTTTTGGTTGAGGTTGTCATTGATAGGTTTCGGTGAGTGTTCTTTGTTGGATGCAACATGTGATTGATCAGACAAATCATACTTGGATTCATATCCTTTAATTTTTTAGTCCTATCTATGTGTGTGTAATGTACTGATAATAATCGTTGGAACCAAGTTCTTTGGAGATGGTGTGGCATGTTGGCTTGGGCGAGTTGTGTTGTAATGTTTGAGGTGGTCCTCATTTAATTCCTTACCACCATGGGAATGTCTTGGTGCGACCTATTTCACATTGTTTGTCTGACTTGGTGGATCTCATCATGCTATATAAATAAGGGCGAGGAGTTTAGTTGTTCATGCATTTGGATTAGTATTTGTATCTAGATGAGTATCAGTATCTAAATCAAAATTTTGTATCTAATAAGAGTCATGCATCGTGATATGCGAAGTGATTGTGAATCTATTTGTAGGAGATTTGTGTTCATGTGTAGTAGTTTATTTTGAAATAAAAGAGGGGTGAAAATTTATTCAAACCAAAAGAGAAACAAGAAAAAATAGAGAAAGGGCATCAAACAACCCTATCAAGATCCACCAAATGATCAAATTGATGGGACAAGCCCATAGGAAGTTGAGTCTTATCAACAATGTTCTAATTACGCATATGATCAGAAGCCCACTTCGCAAGACAATCCGCAACACTATTCCATTCCCTGGGAATATGAGTGAAAGTAACAGACTCCAAAGAAGTACACAAATTATGCATCTGGTTTGCAATCAAAGCTAACTTCCAATCGACAACCTCCGAATGTTGCTGATTCAATAGACGTATCACCACTTGTGAGTCAGATTCATAGATAAACGTTCTCTAACCAAGGTCACAAGCATTCTTCACAGTGTACAAATTAGCTATGGCCTCCATCAAGTTGTTAGTGTGATGACCTTTATAAATAGAAAACACAAACCGAACACCCCCCTGACTATCTTTACCAACTCCACCAATGCCAGCAGGGCTTGGATTTCCCTTGGAAGACCCATCCGTGTTGATTTTAAGAGCACCCTGCAGAGGGACACTCCACTTCCCCACCCTATTTATCTTTCACAAGGGATGTCTACACATTTTTCTCAACAATTTTCTATGCGAGGGAGAGATATTCAGGCAATTATTGAAAATAGCTTCCCATAGCTCCATGGCCTCAGAAGTGTCACATTTTGTAGAAATAGTTTCCCCCAAAGAATGGATAATTTTCCACCATAAGTGAGGAACCTCCAAAAACTCATCCTTAAAAATATGACGGTTCCTCTCCAACCAGATATGCCAAATAATAAAGGAGGGTCCAAGAGACCAAGCAACATAAAGAAAAGAAGTCTTGACAGGAGCCTTACCCCAGTGTGCAAAGAATTTTGCCAGTGAGGAAACATGCCAACAGGATTGGTTCCACACATTCCACCAAGAGTGCCAAATATGTCTAGTGAACGGGCATTGGAAAAAGAGATGAGAGACATTTTCTTCACTAGTCCGACACAGAACACACATCGAGGGTCCTTGGAAGCCATGCTTGCATAAATTATCCTATGTAAGGCACCGGCTATGGACCACCAATCACATAAAAAAATTGCATTTGGGCTAGGAAAACTTGTACCAGACTTGCTTCCACCAAGGCACCTGAATATCCCCCAATGTCTGCCGGAGAAGCTCAACATATCCTACAGACACTAAAAATATCCCAGATAAATCCTCACTATTCCAAGCAAGAACATCATTACCAACCAAAGTAGTACACTCACGAAACTGCAAAATTTGAAACAACTTCTGCCTATCGTCCTCAGATCCTCCTGGAGGCCATTCAGAAGGGTGTTTCCAACGAAAGGAAGGAGCCAAACCTCTAACACACCCTATCTTATTATAATCAACTGTGTCCCAACTAGCAACACTAAAGTTTTGATAGAGGGCATGAAGCTGATGATAAGTGGAAAGGATAGGAGGGTGCCCATCCCAAGAGTCAAGCCAAAATAAAGCTTGAGATCCAGAATGACAAATCCAAAAGAGACCATCTTTAACCAAATGAGCTCCAAACTTTAGTGTAATCCAAATCATGGATCCTCTCCCTTCCAGAGGAAAGTAGTAAACTTCAAGCACATCAATATTCGGAAAATACTTATGGGTGAGAATATGAGCCCAAAGTTGATGCTGGTTAGTACACCAACGCCAGTAAAGCTTAGCAGCGAGAACCTGTCCATTTAAAATAGCTGATCGTAAGCCAAGGCCACCCTCCTTCTGTGGTCTACACACTATTTCCCACTTAACCAGACTCCATTTAGAAGTTGAAAGGTTCCCAGTCCAAAGGAATTGACGAGAGAGAGTGTCAAATTCCTGAAGAAAATACATAGGAGTAGCCTGAACAAAACACTTGTAAATAGGAAGGGCTTGAATAACCGACTTTAACAGAGTCATGCGAGCAACAGTTGATAGCCATCGATGAGTCCAATGGTTAACCTTTTGTGGTATTTTATCAAGCAAAACTTGCCAAGAAGATCTAGGATGTCTACCAAGAGTAAGAGGAATACCTAAATAATCGAAGGGAAGAGACTCAATTTGAAACCTCAAAATAGAAGCAATACGCCTCTGAATAGCCTTGGGGGTATTGAAGAAAAAAATGGAGGATTTGTTCTCATTAACTTTCTGACCTGAAGATGCAAGATACACATCCAAACCATGCCTAAAAGAAGTAGCTTCCTGAAGACGGGCCTGTCCCATAAATGAAGTATCATCCATGAACTGAAGATGTGAAAGAGGAGGCAAGCCAGCACCCCATTTCCACCCATGAATCAAACCCTTGTGAGCATGAAACTTAAGAAAGCGGCCCAAACCCTCAGCCAGAATGATAAAGAGGTAAGTCGAAATAGGTTCCCCTTGGCGAAGTCCTCTAGAGGCACCAAAAGCTTTGAAGGAATACCATTCTCAAGAACAAAAAAAGAAGCTGAAGTAACACAACTAATAATCCAGTTCACCCATTGTTGGCAAAAATCAAAGGCCAAGAGGATCTTTTGGAGAAAACTCCATTTGACTCAGTCATAAGCCTTAGTCATATCCAACTTAATGAGCATAGCTCTCTCTTTTGATGTATCCATAGAATGAATAACTTTAGAAGCAATAACAATCCCATCAATAATTTTCTTACCAACCATAAAACCGCCTTGTTCCTCCGAAATCACACCTGGAAGGCATATCTTGAGTCTGTCAGCAATCAATTTGGTGATAATTTTGTACACAAAATTACAAAGAGCAATGGGACAAAAGGAGTCAAGATTGTCAGCACCTTCTTTCTTGGGGATAAGAGTCAGTAAAGTAGAGTTCAATGCACAAAGCATTTTCTTATTCTAAAGGGATTCCTTAACCACCTCCAAGAGATCCATATTAATAATTTTCCAAAACTCTTGAAAGAATTCTATAGGGAAGCCATTTGGGCTTGGAGCTTTACCTTTATTCATCCCAAAGATAACCTCTTCAAGTTTTGACATCAAAATTGGAAGAATAAGAAAATCATTCATTGTGTTGGTGATAAGAGAGGGAATGCAAGAAAGAATCAAGTTCTCCTCCTCAGCTGCAGGCCGAGAATCTTTAGCAAAAAGGGTAGAATAAAATTGAAGGGTTTCCTTGGTCATAGCAGACTGAGAGGAAATCTGAAGTCCTTCTGTTGTAACAAGAGAAGAAATATACCCTTTATTACGACGAGCCTGAACATAATGGTGAAAAAAATTAGTATTTCTATCCCCTTCCTGCAGCTAATCAATGCGAGCCTTTTGTTTCCAGTAAATCTCTTTCCGAAGTTCCCATTCTTCCACATCCTACATAGCCTAGGATTCTGCCCTACCAAGAGCCTATGTAATCCTAGAGTCCCTAATTTGGCAAGTAATCACTGCAAGATGATCTAGAGCATTCCTCTTTCTAGACTGAAGGTTCCAAAAGCAAGAAGTATTCCATCTCTTAAGATGATATTTGACATATTTAAGTTTATTCTCAAAGACAAACATAGCCGTTCCATAAGCTGGGCCACCCTCTCTCCACCACTTAGCCACCAAATCATATAGGGACGAGTCTCCGAGCCACATAAGCTGGAATCTAAAAGAAGCGTTCTTAGGGAGTGCAACAGGAGAAGAAGATAACTTAATTGGCCAATGATTAGAACCCCTTCAATGAAGAATTTCAAAACTCGTAATCAGGCCACCTCCAACCCAGTAACAAGAAACAAGAATCCTATCCAAACATTCTGAGATAGCTTCCTGACCACTCCATCTATTATTCCAAGTGAAAACCCCATTTGAAGGCTTAACATCAATAACAAAAAGAACATCCACCTGGGCTTGAAAAAGATCAGAAGCAGGGCCAAGCCTAGGAAAACCTCCTCTTTTCTCCTTTAGACTTAAAACAAAATTAAAATCGCCTCCTAAAATCCAAGGAATGTAGCAGTTTATTAATCTTGGTGGTGGATTATATATCTTTTCATATTTTTTGGTTGTGAGCCTTATTGTATTAACAACAAACCTTATTGGTAGCGACCCTTAGTTTATCAATAGTGAGCCTACTTGCAATAAGTATAACATGCAATGTTCCTTTGTAAAAATTGTCATACCAATGTCACCTTAACATGTATTTTACATTTCATGAGAATTAGATTCTATGTGGTTTTTCCCAATTTGGTTTTCCACGTAAACCCTAGTATTCTCTATTTCAATATTTTTGTGTTCTTAATGCTTACATTTTATGTGGATGTTTGAGGTGCTTAACCTGTAATTATAAAGTTTTAATATTGTTGTTTATGAGTTGACCGATAGAGGAAAAGTTTTATAAGTTTTGTGGAAATAATTGATTCACTCCCCTCTTAATTATTCGGTCTATTCAATAATTCGTACTAGAGCTTGGTACCTCGGTGAAGAAATTAACTTCTCGAGGCATATCCAATGGTGCAAAAATTTACATTCCCTTTATTTGATGGAATAGATTATAGTTCATGGAAATATCGGATGAAAGGATACTTGGTATTGGTTGGTTACAAGACCTAAAAGCATGTGGAGACAAAGAACCTATTTCATCAGAATGGGCTTAACACTCTGGATGAAATCAAGATATATGAGGAGAATGAAAAGGCATCATATGATATTACTAGAGCTTTATTAAATACTGAATTAGCAAAGGTTTTTTCTATAAAGACTGCTTACAAAATTTGGAAAAAATTCAAAGAGATCTATGAGAGGAATGACAAAGTTAATTTATTTAAGAAGTTGATAGCTAAGAGACATTTTGAGAATCTCAGAATGGAAGATGGTGAAGATATCAAAAGATATTTTCAGAGTGTTGAGAATATAGTGAATGAAGTAAAGATCCAAGGAGGCACTATTACTAATGAATACGTTATGGAGAAGATCTTGATGACATTACTAGACAACATATAGTAATATGATCTCAACAATTGAAGAGGTGTATGATCCAAATAATTTTACCAAAAAATAGTTGTTTGTTACCATGACAATATCTGAGTTAAAAAAATTTGGAAGAGATAAGAGAAGATCTAAAATGGCATTAAAAATAAATAAATTAGAGGATGATCTTGGTGGTGACGATGAAGAAGATTTTGAAGAAAACATTTCAAGGATATTAAATAAATGTACCAATAAGTATAAAGGTGTGTTGCCTCTAAAATATTTTATATGTGATAAAATTAGTCATTTGACAAATATATGTCTCGAGAAAGGTCCTAGACAAAATTCTAATAAGTTCAACAAGAAGGCTTACTATGTGAATGAAAATGCTAGTATTTCAGATGATGAACTAGAGACAAAAGATTGTTTGTTTTTATGTTGAAGATGATGATAAATTAGAAATTGATATTACTAACATCTGTGTTGAAATTGATGATGGTGTTGAAACTTCTTTGTATGTTACAAGAAAGAAAAATGAATGGTTGATTGATGGTATTTTTTCTCATCATATGAATGGAGATAAAAGTAAATTTGTGTCACGTAGAAAGTATGATGGCAGTCTTGTTAGCTTTAGTGATAAAAAAGAAACTTGCATTATTAGTAAAGGATATATTACTTTTAATGGAAAGAATAAAAATGACAATATTTATTATGTGAAGGGTTTGTATCATGTTTTTTTTAGTGTTGGACAGATTTGTGAAAATGGATATGATGTCATTTTAAAAACTCAAGGTTGTGAAATAAGAAAAAGATCCGGAGACCTAATTAAAATCAAGAAAATTACAGGAAGAAACATGTACCAACTAGGAGCGTCAGAAGGATGATTTTTACTATCTCAGACAGTGAAAGTTGGCTTTGGCATTGGAGGATGCATCACATAAACTTTGAAAACCTATTGAGAATAAGACCATCTTGACATAGTGAGAGAGCTACCTAGACTGTGTAAACCATAAAACATTATCTATAAGGGTTGTCAAGAAGGGAAGTAGAGAAGAGAATCATTCATGGAAAAGACAATTCATCTACTAGTATATTGGAGATTGTGCACATTGATCTTTGTGGCCCTACCATAATAAGGAATTTTTAAGGTGAAATGTACTTTATAATTTTTATTAATGAATATTCAAGAATTACATGGGTTTCTTTTCTTAGAGATAACTCTGAGGCATTTGACAATCTAAAGATATTTAAGGCTAGATTTGATATTCAGTGTGGTAGAAAGATTAAGTGTTTGTGATCTGACAAAGGAGGAGAATCTGCATTTGATAGTTCAGAAGTTTTTGTGTAAAGCATGGTGTTAAGAGACAATTTTAAGCACTAAGAAAACCCTAGTATAATTAATAGAGATAAACATTCGATGATTTATTCAATGAATTCACATCACTTTATACAATAGATATATGCAGTTTGGTAATTGTATAACTATAACTGATACAAACAATATTGTAACTGATAGATAGTTATACACATCAATGCTATTACGACAACATTCTTCCCCTTAATAATACATTGATCCTATATGATCATATTCACTTTTCCCTAAGGACCCCCCTTAAGGTTTTCATAACAAAACATGCCAATTACATAATTTGAATACATATATTGAGTAAATCATCTTCCGAAGAAGTAGATCTTGAATCATTCACGACTCCATCAAGTTGTATCTTGACCCTCAGAAAGGTGTAGCTTCGAGATATGTTCTTAAGCCTACAGTCCTGAACTCTCGAATAAAAAAGTCTTGAATTATTGAAAAATAAACCCTAAGAGTTGTGACAGATCTATATCATTGTCTAGTGACTACAAAAGGGTATAATTATTAATCATATACTCTGAAGCTCGCTGGACAACAATCCATATTGAGCACAATATCAAGTTCTAAACGTGTCTCCAAAATGAAGCTTCAAAAGACATGCATTATGCAAACTTATTAGCATTAGAAAGCTAAACAAAATTGAAAACCAAAAAATGCCAAAAATGATTCTCATGCATAGCACCATCTCAAAGCGAGAAGCTAGCTTGAGATGATGGAAGTTCCTCCATCCTCCGATGCTGCCAACCTCCAGATGCGAAGGTTCAAAACACAAACTTGTGATTAATGGGAGAGTGAGAATCATTAACGACCTCTCCATCATCTGATGTATCCTCATCTTCAATGCATGCAACATTGCCTTCTTTAGATTATTCATTTAGTTTTCCTTTAAGAACATCACTAGCTCTGGTTCTACAAATGCATGTTGTGTGCCCCTTTTTCTTACAATAAAAACATTTATTATCTCTTCTATTTTTATTTGACCATTTTTTAGTACTTTGTGAGTATAATGCCTTATCTATTTGATGATCTTCTTACTATATTTGGAAGATAAGCTATTTAACAAGATGGCCTTAACATCATCATCATCAATAGGAGCCTTACACTAGTACATTTTGCACCATTTTTTGACGCAATATTGGTCAAAGTTTCCACCCTACTCGGTCGAATTGTTGACCAATTGGTTTGTTGCTATTATCAACGTCAAAATATCGACCCATTGCTGCAACTGTAGAATAATCAACGCCAATATTGGTTGAAAACGGGGGCAATCTTGGTCGAGAATAACATTAGCAAGTGTTGGTATATTGGTCGATCATTCGACCAACATAGATTAATATTTTGACGAACGTTCGTTGCACGTGAGACCAATATTGGTCAAAATATTTGGCGGCTCTGACCAGGATGCCAAACCCATGATGCCACATTTCGAGACAGAATGGTCAATTTTTAGACCAAGCTTGGCCAGACTTTCGATGACGGTGAGTCGAAACATCGACCGTTGTGAGTCAAAATTTTGACGAAATACAGAGTGTCTAAAAAAAATTGAAGATAAATATCTAGACTAATCACCAACGACATCCTGATTTAGTGATTAGTCTAGATATTTATCTTTAGGTGTCCACACTCATTCTATTGCTTCTTGCTAGTAGGTCCCTACTCATTCCATTTTCTAGATTTCTTTGGCCTCTAGCAACCCATTTGCTCTACTCTGCGTGAAACTGTGGGTTTTTTCATTTTGTTTGAACTATTTGAGAGATAGGCTCTGACTGGTGATCCGTGAATTGGTAGAGCTTCCTCTTAGATGCCAACAAATCATCAAATCTATTGGTGTGAAGCCCCCAAAGGGTATTCTTCTCTATGGGCCTCTTGGTTCTGGGAAAACCTTAATTGCTAGGGCAGTGGCAAATGAAACCGGTGCCTTCTTTTTTTGTATCAATGGACTTGAGATCATGTCAAAGTTGGCTGGAGAAAGTGAAAGCAATCTTCGGAAGGCTTTTGAGGAGGCTGAGAAGAATGCCCCGTCCATTATATTTATTGATGAAATTGATTCTATAGCTCCCAAGAGGGAAAAAACCCACGGTGAAGTTGAGAGGATAATTGTTTCTCAAATTCTTACGCTTATGGATGGACTTAAATTGCGTGCCCATGTTATTGTTATGGGAGAAACTAACTGGCCAATTAGTATTGATCCAACATTGAGAAGGTTTGGAAGGTTCGACAGGGAGATTGATATTGGGGTTCCAGATGAAGTGGGCAGGTTGGAAGTGCTTCGCATCCATACAAAGAATATGAAGCTCTCTGATGATGTACATATATTGGGGCCTTATTTTTTGTACTTCTATATCTAATGTTAAACAGTTCTTGGATTTTGAAATCATTTATTAATCTTTATGTTTCTTGATGGAGTATCTATTTATCTTTAGTTTTCTTGTTAGAGGTTGATCTTGAAAAGATTGCTAAGGATACCCATGGATATGTTGTAGTAGATCTTGCTGCTTTGTGTATTGAGGTTGCACTTCAGTGCATTAGGGAAAAGATGGATGTTATAGACTTAGAAGATGAGACAATAAATGCTGAGATTCTAAACTCCATGGCCGTTAGTAATGAGCACTTCCAGACTACTTTGGGCTCTAGTAATCCATCTGCTCTACGTGAAACTGTGAGTTTTTTTATTTTCTCTCATATCGATTACATAGGGATTATATTTTTAAACATTGATCTATTGGGCCCCCAAAATATTATTTTTCTAAGTTCATTTAATTTTGAAGATATTAATATTGGCAATAAGTCTGCTTATGAATGTTTGAAAAATATTGACAGGTGGTTGAAGTTCCAAATGTCTCTTGGGAAGATATTGGAGGGTTGGAAAATGTCAAGTGGGAGCTTCAAGAGGTACACTATTTCTTCTTTTCTTTTCTTTTAATGCAGAAAATCTTCTTTTCAAGGAGATATTAACTAACAAAATTCATTATGAGTTTGATGTAGACTGTTCAATATCCAGTGGAGCATCTTGAGAAATTTGAAAAATTTGGCATGTCTCCTTCAAAAGGAGTGCTATTTTATGGACCACTGGGTTGTGGAAAGACGCACATTACTTGCTAAAGCCATTGCTAACAAATGTCAGGCCAATTTCATCAGTGTGAAGGGCCCTGAATTGTTAACAATGTGGTTTGGAGAGAGCGAGGCTAATGTGAGGGAAATTTTTGATAAAGATAGAGGATCAGCTCCTTGCATCCTATTTTTTGACAAGCCAGATCAATATTGCTCGCAATCTCATTGCCAAAGTGGCCAAAGACTATGTTAGGCTAGTAAAATATGGGGATTCTCTTTACCGCTGCAAATCTTTGAAGGTTGCTACACTTGGACGGATATGTACCATTGTTAAGAGAATTGGACCAAGTTTGGCTTACCTCAAAGAGGTGAGGCAACATATCGTTATGTTCTTTTTTCTATCTATTTGGTTTTCACTACCTGTCGTTCCTTGGGATATCTTGCAAGGGTTCTATAAATTGATGGTCTATATTTTGGTGGGTGTCTTGTATGGACCTATGAACTTTTTTATCTTATCTTTTTTTTTTCAATCCTACAACTAGATTTTGATACGTGGATTGCTTGTAAACAACTTTGATACCGCCATTTCAATAGTTCTTCATATGATAGTTTTCTATGCAGTCCCCAGTCTAGGCTTTATTTGTAGATTTTTTTATCTCAATATTAAAAGAATTAATTTAGTTAAATAAATCTTTATGTCCCAAACACAATGACAACTAGGATGTGAATTTAATCTTTCTGACAACTAAAGAGTCAAAAAAGATAACATATGGTTCAATATAACCTACAACTTTGTCCATGCAAGAGTTGAACTCTAAAATTTATGGTATGAAGATCTGCAACTTGCAGCTAAGAATATGATACTGAATAATTATGAGTTATTTTAAAAATTCAGAAAAACTTAACCATTTTTGTAGGGATTACTTAAAAAAAACTATACCTGATTGATGACTCAATATTTGTAACCTCTCAGAAGTTTTTCCTTTCCACTTCAATATCTTTCCTTGATAATTCTTGATCTCCTCAGAACCACTAGAAAAATAACAATGAAAACAAAACTTGCTACTTTAGAAAATTGCATCAATACTTAACTTAAACATTACAGTCATGAAGGGTGTAACAAAATCAACACAATGAATATATGGATTTTAACTAGTGTGCACAAAATAGTTCTGTATTTAGAAAGTACAACCAACAAAATTTAGCAATATGAGGAGATACCAAAAGAATTGCCCACAACAAAAAGAAATGATCTATAATAACTTGTTAAAAAAAAAGAGGCCACTAAGAACAATTACACAGGTCTCTAGAAACAACATTACCCAACTCTTTCTCTCAAGCCAAAGACTCAGTGTGTTCAATTGCCCAGACTAGCAGTCAATTCTATGTTGAGTATATTTGTCAGGCCCTCGTGTATTTTGAACGAATTAAGAATAGAAGATAGGAAATGATTTAACACTTCACCTACTCAAAAACACAAACCAATGAAATAATCCACATTAGGCCAAGAGAGGTTGACGCATTCAATACAAGAATACTTATAGAAAATGAAGCCGAATCATGCCAGACAATGACAATGAGAAGTTGACTATTGGCCCTTCTAGTTTTTAATTTGATAGTTGCCTGACAATGACACATTAAAAATGCACTTATGATTAAAGACCTAGAACGAATAAAATTTATTAAATAATGAAGGTATGTTAGTTTGAGCTTCACATGGTTTCGAGAATACTTTAATATTCTCTACTTAACAAGGCCAACCATGTGAAGATGGAAGCTCATCCGACCTCACCCCTCTCCCCCTAACATCAATCTAAATTCCCCATTAACATCTAATTATACACTTCATTCATCCATTTATGAACTATAACATTCAATCAATACAATCACATAACATTCATTAATACACAAAACTAATCAAGAATTCATTAACACATAACAATATTCATTAACATGGAATATAATTCAATATTAATACACAACATTCATAGATAATTACTTAAAACAACATTCTTTCATTATCCAACAAAGTTAATCAAACAAGTTTTATCAAAGAGCATTTTTAAGAAATCATTTCTTTTTTGGGTTTTTCTTAGATTTCTTATTTAGGTAAAGGATGAGAGGAGGATCAATATTATCTTCCTCCTCTTGTGATTGTGATCTCAAATTATGATGCTTCCTCATGTCTCAACGAGGACGCTGTTGCTGCACTAAAGGGGGGTCTGCTGCAATAACAAGTAAATGGGTTAAATTCACATACTTTTTTTTACCGTTACATGTATTTCATTAACCAGTAGAACATAACATGCATTTTTATTTACCTGACAATGCCACATCATCATGTACAATAACATTTTGATCTTCCGCCACCTCAACATGCTCAACATGCTCTAAAATTTAAAAAAAAAGGTAAATCATATGTAAATCTTCCTGCATATGTATATCATTTATCTTAAGTTAGCCAAAATTACATGATATGTAAGCTACAAATTACAAAGAAGACAAAATTTACATGATGCAAAATATACTCCATGACTATAGAGTTCAACACATAATAACTTAATTCAAATTTCTATGAATAAATCAATACCTCATACGTGACATTGATCATACCTTGACATACATTTCATTGATCATGTTATTGATCATCCTCCTCATCCATGTCATCATTATGACTATCATCATCATCATCATCACCATCACCATCACCATCACCATCATCATCATCATCATCATCATCATCATCATCATCATCATCATCATCATCATCATCATCGTCATGACTATCATCATCATGACCATCATCGCCTTGATCAACACCATCTTCATCACCATGATCATGATTGTCACCATCATCACCATCAATATCGTCAGCATCACCAGAATCATCATCATTTTCTTCTTCTTCTTCTTCTTCTTCTTCATTGTGTAACAGTCATCCGTGATCATCATTTACTTTATCTTCTGATTCTTCAGTATCTTCTTCTTCCATCACATTATACTGTGTCGACCTTCCTCTTGGATCATGTCTAACAACAAATGACCAACCCGGTTTATGTAGAACGGAAAAGTAAAACACTTTCTCACATTGGCTTGGAAGAACATAGGGCTCATCTCCAACTGGCTCAAATAACCTTGCATTAATCATTGTAAATCCACTATCATGTTCAATAAGTCATATCAGGATCATTTTGATTCGGCCGTAGCTTGTACCATTTGACGACAAATAGAACTAATTTCAATGAATTAAAGTCACACTAAAGTATATAATCCAAAATGTCATAGTATCAATTTTTAGATTGTTGAGGATGTATGTCATTTCTAGATGAAATATTAGTGACCTCAAAGACTGCACTTATTCCAGAATCACAAGTTTTTTTTTTTGTCGTCTAACTTTTTTATGCAAAATTTACGGCCATGGTAGTACATAGCTTTGCGGTGTTTGATCTGCAATTATTCAAACATGTCAAGATTATTTTCATCGATCCGTGAGTTGATATTAAACTTATGGGTCATGGTTAGTAAACTTATACATACCTTTCTACCTCTTAAACCATATGCCAGATCAAGTACCATTGGTGTAACATTGGGATCTCCATTACGATGAACTTCTTTAACCAATGATGCAACACCATCCCATGTTAATGAACGACCATTTTCTTGAGATTGTTGAATCCATACTGTCATCTAGTTAAGATTGTTTGCAATATATAAATGTAGTGCATCCCACTCACGACCAACTGTAAAGAAAACAAATAGACCGCTTAGAAACAACTTATATTGAAGATCTATAAGAATTAATAAACTACAATAACATCGTATAATTACCTCACTTTCCTCAATCTACCTTTCCCCATCAAGTACTCCCCTTCAAATTTGTTAATAGAGTTGGGATCCCAAATGCGATCTACATAGATATTTGCTGCAAACTTGGGAAGATATTCACTAATATACACCATGGTCTGGTATACCATATATCCCTCCACCATAGAATCCTCAGGACGTGCTCTTTGTCGAACCAAGCCCTTCATAAATTTCAAGTGCCTCTCAACCATCCACATTGACCTAGTTTGTACAGGTCCACACATTTCAATCTCCTCAACTAGATGTATGAGGTAGTGTTCTTGAGCATTGAAAAAAGTTGGAGGTAGACACTTTTTCATTTCACACATAAGCTGGGGAATTTTTCTCTTCCAATATTTTATATCTTTTTTATCAATTTCTTTAGATGATAACCACCTAAAAGAGATTCAACTCACAAGAACATATAAATAAGATTTTAGATACAAATATACAATAAATTACATAAAAAGTAAAGGAAGTCATAAATATAATAACACTTCTAACCTCATTTATTCTCCAAGATCGTATATAACTTGTTTAACACTGTTGTCAAACTGGTCTGGGAGGGATAGAGGTAGGACGTACTGCAATGATTAAAAAATGATCTTTTCAATATATTGTAAAATAATACAATAAAAAGTACATGCAATTTTACAAATATATTGTAAATAGAGAACATGACTTACCTTGACGAAGGTATGCCAATCATGTATTTTCAACCCTGACCCAAAATCACCTTTCTTTGATACACGACTGCTTATATTTGCAGCAAATCTTGTTGGAATTTTTTTTTTTTATGACTTCTTTTAATGCATCACTTTGCTGCTTAGTTAATAACCAAGGAAGGGCACTTGTATTTATGTGGTATCCATTGCTATTTGATTCAATGAAAATTTTCAGTGCATGATTGGATTCTTGAATGTCATTACAAATTTTGGCCATTTTTTCTTTGTCACGCCTTCCATCTAATATTTTTCATAGTGTCTCTGTTACATTCTTTTCAATATGCATAGCATCAAACAAATGCACGATTGAGAGATCCTTGTAGTATGACAACCTACTAAATTGACTAGGATAAATTTTTATTCCTCTAGGAAGTTGGTCATTGATGCCTTGATGACCTTCACGAGCATCAATAACATCATTAGTAAATAAAAAATAATATCAAAATATAAATTTCAAACAAAAATCATTAGATGGAATGACATTACCTCAACAATTTAGTCTATTTTATTCCAACTTCCATAGACGAGGTGTCATTCTTCGTGGCCTTGATGTTGTCTCTTCTTTCCCATTAAAAAGATGTTTTTTGATAGTTCGATACTTATGATTATTGTGGAGAAAGTGCCTAAACTCATTGAACACCTGCTTTCCTAAACTTCTTGAATGACGAGATTTCATCTTCAGACCACAAACTAGACATTTGAATTTATCCTTTGTTTGAAGACCTAAAATACCGTACAATTGGATCATGTACAATTATCATGTGCAACTTAAACATACAACAATAATGTGTAAGCACTATAACATA
Source organism: Chamaecyparis obtusa (assembly GCA_027943335.1). Lineage (NCBI taxonomy): Eukaryota > Viridiplantae > Streptophyta > Pinopsida > Cupressales > Cupressaceae > Chamaecyparis > Chamaecyparis obtusa. The sequence goes on from BSBK01003953.1 coordinate 933,074, forward strand.
CCAAAAATACGTGACCTTAACATGAATATATAACATACCACAAAAATGAGTTAGCCCAGGGGCATCATGTATTGTTCATACAAGCATTGCATGAAATTGAAATTTTCTTTGTCCTATTGGTCTAGAGATTTCATACATAGTGATCCCATTCCATAAAATCAACAACTCATCAATAAGGGGCTCAATATACACGTTCATATCTTTAACTTGGTACTTACCTAGTTGAATGAACAAAAATATTACATAATTATTATGACCATCTTGATGCGGTGTTTATAAATTAATTTACATAACTATTAAATGAAAAAATACTTGGTACAATCATTGACAACATTATGTGCTCCCTCTTTATGGACATCCAAGGAGGAATGTTATAGTTAATAACAAAAATAGGTCACACTGAGTAAGTAGATCTCATATCTCCAAATGGATTGACATCATCCGCTGCCATTGAAATCTTGAGATTACGAGGTTCTTCTTTAAAGTGTGGCCATGTTGTTTCTATGTCTTTAAATGAAGAACCATCCACTGACATTCACATAATGTCATCTTGACTTCTATTGCGTACATGGTAATCCATAAATTGTGCCAATCTAGTGCACTTGAATAATCGTTGAAGATGTGGAATAAGGGGAATGTACCGAAGACTCTTGTGAGGCACCTTTTTTGTTATTTGATCTAACCGATATCTACTAGTATGACAAATAAGGTATTATGTTGCAAATTCATGTTGTTTATGATAGAGAATGTGATCATTGGGACATGCATGTATTGTCTGATACTTCATTCCAATTTGATTCATAATGGTAGATAATTCTCGGTATGAACGAGGCAAAATGTTTGATGTGGTAACAAAAACTCACCTATCAACCTACAACAACAAATATGAATTTTTAATATAGTGAATCGTAATGGTATGCTAACACTGAAGATGAAAAAAATGGCATACCTTAGCATACATGACATTGCTACATTGGATAATGTAACGCCCCGCTAGGGAACCCAAGAGAGATTAACCTATAACATGCTACTAAGTTTGGGGAACATTTTTTTTTTAAAGTTAACATACAAGATAATACAATAATGCGGAAGCAATTACCATTTACTCACATTGAAACAACATCCAACACATATTACAAATCTCGAGGGTCCCTTGACGTAGAATTACTTAAGAACAAATAAAACAACTAAAGAATGATAACAAAAGATTCCATATCATAAATGATACAATTACAACTTACAACAATAGATAAAAATCTCATGGACATCCATGATAAAAAATAAATTGACATCCACTGCACATGTCGTAGGGTATGTAATAATAAATCTAACCAAAGAAGTACAATGTCCATATTAGGTATCACATGCGATACTCTAATATAGGACTTCATAAATGAAGATAAGATAAGAAACCAACAATGAAGAATCAATGAAGAAATATGAAATCATCCAACTGCAGAAGCAACAACAATACCAACACTAGGACGTCGAATCTCAAATGGTAAAGAATCACTACCAACCGTCCGTGTAGAACCACAAAGGTCTACCCCACCATGCTGAGGAGATAACCACAAACGCCAATCGGATGACCAAAACCAAACAAGGATAAAATCACTGAGCAAGGAATCCTGAAAGCTCTCTACTCAAGGTACACAATAATAAAGTGAAAGGTGGAACACACTAATCCAGAGGCATAAATAGAAAACTCAGGAGATGACTTAGGCTACATGCTATGGGAGTGTCATCACATGTCTATCTACTTGAGTTACCTTGGACTGGTCACTCTAGACCTCGGACCCTGAAGCATTGAGTTACCCTAGAATTGACCACTCTGGGCCCCAGACCCTCAATACGATCCATGTGGGACTAGAATAATCTCTCTTAGATATGAGGAATTCTAATCATAACCATACTATATATTATCTTTTTAATGATCTCTATACATTTTAATTACTATATTATCACTTAATTACATAACTTACAATAGGTTACCCAGGTACTGACCACTTTGGGTCCCGACCCCTATTGTAAGCCACTCCCCTAAGATGCACTTAATCAATCTCCCTTAGGCTCATAATCTCATAAACAACCAACATGTATACAACCAGGTAATCCTAGATGCAGTTTCATACATAGAAACCCAAATGATTACACAGATACCAAAAATAGATATTAACCAATAAGAGCCCATAAAATTGATTCATAGATGACATTCAGAATAAACACTCACATAAACATGATACTGAAATACAATCCAACTGAAAGCATATCCTTGCCTCTGTTTCCCCCTAGGCCATCTAATGCCCGAAATCACATAATGCACAAGAATACAGTTTAGGCATGAAGAAGACACAATGCATCATAGAACACTTAAATTAACAAGAATACCAAATTCCATTTTGAACATAATTAATTTCAAGTAGATATACAAAGAACCCCACTAGGATAATCAGAACATAATCAATACATTAATACCACAATTTAGAGACCTGAACAAGAACTACAAGCATTGAAACTTCATAATGAACATGATCCAAACAGGACATAGATTGCATAATAATGATAAAAGAATCATGACATAACAAGCATATTTAATGTCACTAATAAACAAAATATTCCCTAATAACGTTCCAGGAATTCAATAAAATATTTGCCCAATTTTAGTATAAACATGTAAAAATACCCTATAACGTGGTTTAAGAAAATTGACTCAAAATTATAATCATAGTTTAGTTTTAACCAAATTCGGTGAACAAATTTACCCTATCGAACAATATTGACAAGCACCCATTCTAAATTTAAGTAAATCATTAGAATTGATATACTAGCTTACAAAATAAAATATCACTAAAGTATTTATTCCATAAATTAATTATCTTAAAACTAATTTTCAACAAATACTAATTTAATCAAATTATATTTAATTAAATCAAATGACATATAATACAAAATAACAACATTGCATATTAAATATCTTAACAATTTATTAAGAAACAAAATTTATAACAAAATATAATTAACAAACATAAAAATAAAATAAAACTTAATAATCAAATTTTAATTGTCATAGCAAAATTAACTAACACTAAAAATTACATAAAATAAAAATAAAATTAAAATCTTGGGGGGGGGGGGGGGGTACCCTACGGGCCCCGCGCCCCCTAACCCTGCTGCATCGCTAAGGCAGCCCCACTGCACGGTACCTTACTGGTACCGCCGGTAGGCCCTCTATCGATGGTACCAGTAGGTACCACTGGCCAGGGGAGGTACTTTGTGCTGTGTGGGGGGTCAAATCCCGTGGCCCCCACCATGATCTTTGCTTAAATTTTTTTTATTTAAAACAAAACAAATTCAAAGCTTTCTAAAATATAATTTTTTTTATCCAAAACAAATTTCAATGCAATTCAATATATATCTTTTTTTTAAATAATTATTTAATTTACTAAGTATTTTATAACATGAACCAGTACATCCAGGTTGAATATTTTTTAACAACAATTAGGTAATTTTAACAGAATTTAAATATATGTATTAATTTTTCTTTTACAAACCCAAGATTCCTTGAACTTGGAATCTATTCTTTCCTTACACATAATTTAAATATCTTCACACAATATCTATTGAAAACATGAAAATCTTGCACAATATTTATTTTTACAGAGAATATATGTTTTACCCAGAATTGAATATTTTTGTACTAAAATTGGGTTTTTGTTCTAAATTGATTTCTCTTAATAAGGGAATTAATTTTTCTCCCAGTACTATAGTTAAACTATACAACAGGATTAATTTATCAATTTATAGGCAAATCATGAACAATTATTTAACAAAATTTTGCCAGAGTAACACTACGATGCCAAGTAATAATAAAATAAATCAAACAACTATACCAGGGTTTCAGAATACATAGATCTAAAATAAACAAAAATCTACCGATTAGAAAACATAGAAAACTATTAAAACATAGAAAGATAAACAAATCCAAAGCCTACCTCAGATCCAATGCCAGATACAGAATAAAAATGGAAACCCTTGCAGTTCTAAGAACATAATTCTCTCCAAAAACAAACACAACCTGCAGATCTGAAAGCTATGTTGCAAACAGGTACCCGATCCAGATGCATAGAGAAATTCAAATCAACATGCAGCCATAACAATCCATAAATCTCCAAAATACCAAGCACACAAGCTCTCCTCCAAAAATCCTCACCAAAAAAAACCTGTCTCCCCCAAAAATGAATGCAAAAAATCCCCTAATAGGAATTCAATTCCCAAATTCATGCAATCCCAAAAGACAACTCAAAAGCTAACTGAGAGTTCAACTCCAAATCAGAAATGATTCATAAGACAACTCCTAATCCAACTCCAATTCTAAAATTGAAAGTAAATAAAATTAATTAATTAAAATATCTTTTAAAAGCACAACTCAACTTGACTTTTGAAAACTAGTTATCTTTTTGAAAACAAACACCTTTTTCCAATTTGCACATGTTATAATTTAAATTCATTTATTAAATAAATTAAATACTTAATGCATCACAAATTCATGCAATTAATTATTTAATCATTTAATAAAATATGCAAGCATAAATCAATTCATTTTCCAATTAAGCACATGTTAATAATTTAAAACCCAAATTAAATAAATTAAATATTTAATACATCCTAAAACATGCATTAAAATATTCAATTATTTAATTATACATTCAAACATAATAAAATCCAATTTCAATTAAATAATCAATTAATTCCCTTTAATCAAATAATTGACTTTAGATAATTTTCCAAATTAAACATAGGAACATAATTAAATCATTAAATTCAACTATAATCCTAGCATCGATAATCATATAAAATCACCTAAATAATCAAGAATCAATTGAATCAAGCACAGTAAATCAAGCAAACTGAAACCATGCACAGACTCAAGAACGGGATCCATGAATTCATGCCAACCAGGTGAATTCGGGTAAGGTAGTCAAACAGACACTTGTCCATTCCTAGGACAATTTGGCTTAGGTTAGGGTTTTAGGTCTGTGTATTATCTCCCCTCTTTACCATTGAGACGAATGTTTGTGGGCATGCTCACTCCTGCCAATTCAGGGAAGACGATGCCCTGTACCTGCAAACTTGTCATCAAAAGATGAAGCATGTACATACAATAAATAGCAGACAATGATAGGGTACGGTCAGACGTGTGGATCTTGACTATGTGAGTAACTACGCCTCCATCCTCTACCACACAAACACGTCAAACAGATACAGACACATAATCACCATACACATGCAAGTATGGGGTAAGTACGCCATAATCAATATAAAACATATAATCTATCATCATGAAACATCATCATCTAATCTATGCATACACCTGATGAACATATGATAATAATCCATAATCATCATTAATGAAACAATAATCGATCACATGAAGAGTGACCTAAAAGAATTCGGTCAAACACCTAAAACATAAAGCAAACTAAGAGCATCCTACGGGTGGGTACTATAGATAAACCATTCATAACATTAAAGTTCACAAACAACACTATAGCAGAGAGAAGAGTTGTTTGGGAGCCTTGGTATAGGGGCTAGTATGCCTTCTCAAGTATATCTATATCAAGACCATCTTCATCATCATTATCAGATGCGCTAGTACCATCATCATGATCATCTTGATCAGCTACGCCAATACCATCTTCTTCAATCATGTCCTCTGGCACATTATCAGCTACACCAATACCATCATCTTCAATTGTGTTCTCTGCCACATGATCATCTTCTTCCAGGGGGCGTTATCATCGGCTTGGATATTCACACCTCCATGTTCCTCCAATTGGAAATCCACATTCACCAATCAACGAAAATCGTGCCCCCCTTCAATGTGTCCATATTGCCTACAATGACTCTGGGCTATTTTGACTAGAATTCTTCGATTCTTTAAGCCCTTACACTTTTTGCAAGGAAAATTACATTTATCAACGTCTTTTCTTTGGAACTCAGACCACAATCTAGCAATTGTCTCATTATTTTGTTCTAGGTTTATATTGCCAGGTGTGGAATTTCTTCACAGGCTATAAATATACAAAATGTAAACATACAAACATTAGTAGTATCTTGTATATAATAATAATAAAAAAAATATTATAAGATTATACAAGATTTACAAATACACACACAAATCATGTTCACTAGACCACAAAATATTCAAAAGGATAAGTATTTTGGGAGTTACACAAATCTCCTCATTGTAGTGGAGGTGATTCCATACCTAGTACAAATCATTTCCTCTAAAGCTTCCAGATGGCCTTTCTCTGGGAGCTTCTTAAGGAAAAAGTTCCTAATACAACTGAAGAGAGTAATTAATATGGAAATTGAGTCAAATGTAAGCAACATATGGCATTAATTTTCAAAGATAGTGACCATTTAAAAGAATTGGAAAAACATAGTGTACAAGCAATGATAGTGCGCCATGGGAAGTCACAATAAGTATGAACCCATAGAGGATTTTCATTGTTTCCTAAAAGAAGATCATTTTCAGAATGAGATTTAGCTACATAGAGATGAAGCCATGACATACAAAAGGTAAGAGAACCTCAAAGTTTCTGACATATAATGCTATAATGTCAAAAGGACAACAAAGTGTAGTTTTTAGAACAGTGGAACAACCATCATGTTATAGAGTTGTTGAATATGGCCATTATCATGAGATCATAGGGAAAAACACATCTATCTACTATTAATGAACAATTTCTTCTATAGAGGCAATTTTGAATTCTATGCTCATGTGAAAAGGAAATGTCACTCAGTTTGAAGTCTTAATAGAACAAATACAATAAGAATACATTGACATATCATGCCTTAAATCAGAAACAACCACAATAAGAAGATGGAACAACCACAAGGTACAAGCATGTGCAAGTCATTGTAATAATTGGAGATATGTTAAAGGTTAAGTACAATAGTAGAGCACAACCATGATACAATTAATGAAAGTGCCATAAAACACCATGATATTTATAATCAATCATAGAGAAAAGAGACAGTGTAGCAAATGTTTACATATTCCGCTTACTTTGTTCAAGATTATAGTTTGTTCAACCTCTTCTTGTAAAAACCGCATGTATACTTTAGTTAAAATAGTTTAGTTTTACAACATGAACAATAACTGATTTATGATTTGCCAATAAATTTTTTATTAATAACAAGTTAACAATTATGCATTGCCTTTAGTTCTACTTCAAAAGTTAATATGTGAAAGTTTGTCAAAAATTTAATAGTACATAAAGTACATCATATTCTTGCACGAATTGAATAGAGAATACAAATCCACTTAACAATGCTTATACTTGTATTGATATTATTGATTTTTAAATTAAATTTACATAACATCAAAATAAATACACTCTAGAAACTAGAAATTAAAAACTCCATTGTTCCATATTATAGAGATCATAAAAGTGAATGTAAACTAAGTTAATGAGTATTGGGAATGGACCAAGATAATGATCGATTCCAAATCATAACAGTGAATTTAAACTATGTTCAAGCAATGAAAATGTAAATTCATTTGAAATCTGCCAGTCACTGCCCGTGAGGGTATAGTCTGACTATATTCTTGACAAATGTTTATTTTTATGGTTGATATGGATTTAAATGATTGCTAGGATATGGTGTTACATTTCATTGGAGTTTTGAATAGTTTTGTGCACGTTTGGAAGGCATTTTGGGCCCTCAAAATGTGACTGTCCTTGTACAGTCAGGGAATGTAACAGTCATGATAAATTGATGCAATGATTGGATTTAAGATTGTTTCTTTTTCATGCATAGTGAGTATGCTGGAATGTCTTCATGAGTAACATGATAGTACACATGACATCTTGAAAGATGAACTTGCAAGATTAAAAAATACATAAACAAAAATTATGTAAGATAAACATTATCATGCAAAAGCAATGTAAAATGAAAAGTATAAATGATCTATATATATAAAGGTAAGGATGGGGAGATGAGAAGGTTACTACCCCTTCAAAAGTGAAACACATGTAAGACATTTGGGACAAGTGTGGGGACGTGTATGATCTATTTGAGTTTAGATAAAAAAAGTTAAAAAATCTCCTCCATGAGTTTGAGTGTTATGTCATGTGGTCAACTAGGTAGAATATTAACTATTTAGGCAATAAAAATTGGCACACTAACTTTTAAAATTTTATTTTTGATAAGGTAAATATATATTACGTTAGAGTTTTGTATACATATAATAGGTGTGACCTCTAATAATATCATGCACTAATCATCCTCAATACACTTAAAAATATACAATATTTTGATCATTCAAGGAACCGTATGCACATGAAAATCATACCTCATTCATTGCATAAGGAATGCTATTCTCCAAATGTTGTGGTTGCAACTGCCCTGGTGGACATGTACGCCAAAAGTGGAAGCATAGACAAGGCATGTGAACTGTTTCACAAAATACCTCAAAGAAATGAGGTCTCATGGAATTCCATCATCGATCTTGCATTGCTAAGGCCTGGCCAACTTGACCAGTTGATTTATATTCCCTTACCTGATGAGTCCTCACGTTATCAAATTTTCAAGTCTTGCTTGATAAAATCACCTGTCTCAAAGGATGTGGAACTAATGGCATTGGCCCATTATACCCAAGGATTCAGTGGAGCCGATATTATAGAGATTTGTTAGCGGGCTTGCAAGTATGCTATTAGAGAAAATATTGAGAAGGTGAGTTTCAATTGTGGCGGCTTTTGCAAACTAGATTTGGTTATGAATTTCTTAATTATTTTATTTGAACTGGTGTCTTAGAATTTTACATTTTTGATTCAATTTTCCTCAACTTGTATCTTATTATTTCAATTTGTCATGTTCTCTTTCCTTTGCACTTTTACAGGACATTGAACGTGAAAGAAAAAGAAGTGAGAACCTCGAGGCAATGGATGAGGATGATAGTGATGAGGTAGCTGAAATAAAGGCTTCTCATTTTGAGGAGTCGATGAAATATGCTCGAAGAAGTGTCAGTGATGTTGTGATGCAGGAGCATCCTAGGATTCTTGGCAATCCTATATCAACCAAAAATATATTTTTCTTTGAAGGTAGATTGTTAGTTTTGATCTTGGTTTGGTGGAATAATTGCTCGGTTTGGGAGACTGATTGCTTGATTTCTATGGCTACCGGGGTGCTCGGTCTCTGAAGAACGCTTAGTGGCTGAAGGCTTCGGTTCATTGGTGCTTGAAAATGACTACGTTTCTCAGTCATGCTTGGTGTGGTCGGTTAACTGGTGCTTGGTTATCTCTTTTGTTGCTTGGTGTTCTTGCTTACCGACTGGATTGTTTTGTGAGATTGGCTTGGCCGACGGGTGCATTTAATTTGGGTTGCGCTCCTCGAGCTATGGATTGACCGTTGGACATATGGGGACCTAGATTTGGCGTGTTGCATTCTTCTATGTGGATTTGATGACCGTTTGGGGCCATCTTTGAGAGTTTATTTATTTTGTAAGGCTATGTGAGAGTCGACTGATGTTTTAGCATTTAATATTTATTTGTAAAGATTTATTGTTTCATCAGATGACTTGTGGCTGGGAATCAATATTTATAGGATGCTTGGGTAGATGTTTAGGGTATCAGATTGTTGGAAGGGAGGTTAGTATCTTGCGAGCTTAGGAGTAGGAAGATTTCTTGGAAGTAGGAGTACAAGTTTAGATCTTTCCTGGGTGCCTACCAGTGTGTTGCCTATTGCAAACCTAGACTAGTTGGATGCTGATGTTGGGGAAAAGATTTAGATCCTGCAAGATCTTGTAGACTGTTACTTGCATTGTAATTGTCCGTAACTGGGAAGGCCTTACAGCCCGACACATTGCATGTAATCGGTGTTTTCATGAATAAAGACTTCTGTTTCTTTGTAGATTTGTTGTTTTCTTGTGTATTTCCACTGCATATTGGTTTGGATGCAAGGTCAGTCAGTCCTTAATTGGATCCACTAAGCTTGACGACATTAAGTGGTATCAGAGAGAAGTTTGTTCCTTTTGAGAAAAGTCTATCCTGTTGGAGCTGAGTAGATCTTGTGTATCTAGATCTTGATTTGAAGATGCCTCCGAGGAGAAATCCTGAGATCTCTGAGGAAGAAGAAACTACTAGAGAATTCTATCTTGATGATTTTAGGGCTTTGCAGAAACAAGTGTAAGACCTACAAGAGGAATTGAGAAAGAAGAAGGCTACATTGAAAGAGGATAGTGATGATGAATCCAAGGAAGATCATTTTGAAGAAGCTGTTGAAGAAGCTAGAGATTCTGAGGAGAATCGAATTCTGAAAGCAATGTCTAAGATTGGGAAAAGACCTAACATTGAAGTTTTTGCATTTGCTGGAAGCCTTAGGCTAGAAGAGTTGATTGATTGGATCAATGCAATTCATGAATACTTTGAGTATGAAGAAATAGAAGATCCTGATAGGGTTAGATTTGCAAAGACTAAGTTGAAGGGTCATGCAAATATTTGGTGGAGAGAAGTTCAGTTGGAAAGAGGTAGAAGAGGAAAAGAGAAGATCACTAAGTGGAACTGAATGGTTGAAAAGTTGAAGAAGCAATTCATTCCGGTGGATTATGAATTGGACATGTTTAAGAAGATGCAAGCTCTGAAGCAGACTAAAAAATTGGTACATGAGTATACCGAGGAGTTTTATAGAATCCTGATTAGGACTGGTCATTCGAAAGCTGATAAAGAGAAGGTTGCTAGGTATGTCTATGGTTTGAGACCTAGTATTTAGGAAGAGTTACTTACTGTGTGGATGACAACAATCGGTGATGCTTATCAGATGGCCTTAAAGATTGAAGAGAAGCTGAATAGGAAGTATGAAGGAAATAAAACAATAGGAACCGAGGTGGTAAAACTTGTGAGACAGTTACTGAGGGTAATGTGACAAAGAATCCTGAGCCTAATGTGGGATCTGGCAGTGGTCAAGTTACTAAGAATGCTGGATAGAGAGGAAGGTGGAAGAATGAGTTCACCGACACTTGTTATAATTGTGGTGAAGCTGGTCATAGAAGTTGGCAGTGTCCTAAGAAAAGAGTTGCATTAGCTGTTGAAGAAGACATTGCAAATGTTCAAGAGAAAGGTGAATGTCTTGTCACTAGGAGATTAGCTGCATGTGTTCCTGAACCGGTGCAAAGAAGGATTTTTTTTAGGACCAGATGTAAGTGCAAGGATAAGGTATGCAATGTCATAGTTGATGGTGGCAGTTCTAAAAATTTTGTTTCAAATGAAATGGTTAGTAAGTTGAATTTAGAAAGAAGGAAACATCCTAATCCTTATCAAATTAGTTGGATACAAGATGTTTCTAAGGTTAGAGTTGAAGAACAATGCTTGGTTAAGTTTCAGATTGGATCTTACCATGATGAGATATTGTGTGATATATTGCCTATGGATGCTAGTCATTTGTTGCTAGGTAGACCCTGGCAGTTTGACAGGAATGTTTTGTTTGATGGTCGTACTAATAGCTATGTGGTTAGGCATGAAGGAGCTCGACATAAGTTAATACCTTTACATGAGATAGGGGTTAAAGGATGTGGAGTTATCAGGTGTTGTCCTTATGACAAACCTCAGGAACACAAGGTTGATGAACCTATTCCTACGAAGTCTAGTTTGAAGAAGGAGAATGATATCTCTGAAGAGTTTGTTGAGATTAAGAAACAAATGGTCTTGTTGGAAGAGATGGTGCAGAAGATGGTGGCATTTGTGACACAAAGAGATGTAGATGATACTGAGTTGGTTGAGGAGTCTAGAAGGGATGAACCTTATCAAGGCACTGATGTGATTGGTAGTGGTCAGAGTCAGTTGCTAATAGTTGCCGACCGAAGGGATAAGCACAGTGGAAAGAAGAAGGACTTTCTGCATGAGACAGTGAATGAAGTGAAGAATAATTGGGATAAAGGACAAGAATAGATATGGGTGAAGAACAGATTCAACATACCTATTTTGATTCCCTTGGGGTGTTCCTGATTTCCTTATGAGAAAATATTTTTTACCTGGGGTGTCTGATTGAGGAGCATCCTAGGATTCTTGGCAATCCTGTATCAACCAAAAATATGTTTGTCTTTGAAGGTAGATTGTTAGTTTTGATCTTGTTTTGGTGGAATACTTTCTCGGTTTGGGAGACTGGTTGCTCAGTTTCTATGGTTACCAGGGTGCTTGGTCTCTGAAGAATGCTCAGTGACTGAAGGCGTCGGTTCACTAGCGCTCGGCAATGACTGCGTTTCTCGGTCATGCTTGGCATGGTCGATCGACTGGTGCTTAGTGTTCTTGCTTAGCGACTGGATTGTTTTGTGAGATCGGCTTGGCCGATGGGTGCATTTAATTTGGGTCATGCTCTTCGAGTTATGGATTGAGCGTTGGATGTGTGGGGACCTAGATCTGGTGTGTTGTATTCTTCTATGCAGATCTGATGACTGTTTGGGGCCATCTTTGAGAGTTTATTTATTTTGTAAGGCTATGTGAGAGCTGACTGATGTTTTAGCATTTAATATTTGTTTGTAAAGATTTATTGTTTCATTAGTTGACTTGTGGCTGGGAATCAATATTTATAGGATGTTTGGGTAGATGTTTAGGGTATTAGATTGTTGGAAGAGAGGTTAGTAGCCTACGAGCTTAGGAGCAAGAAGATTGCTTGGAAGTTGGAGTACAAGTTTAGATCTTTCTTGGGTGCCTACCAGTGTGCTGCCTGTTGCAGACTTGGACTAGCTGGATGCTGATGTGGGGAAAAGATTTAGATCTTGTGAGATCTTGTAGACTATTACTTGCATTATAATTGGCTGTAACCAAGAAGGCCTTATAGCCCGACACATTGCATGTAATCAGTGTTTTCATGAATAAAGACTTCTATTTCTTTGTAGATCTATTGTTTTCTTGTGTATTTTTGCTGCATATTGGTTTGGCTACAAGGTCAGTTAGTCCTTAATTGGATCCACTGAGTTGGACTGCATTATGCTGATATTTAGAAGTATCAAGCCTTTGCACAAACACTACAATAATCTCAAGGCTTTGGTTATGAATTTTGATTTTGAGATAGACCTGTTGGTGCTTGAGATGTATTTTCTATAGAAGATAATAAAGATGACGATGACTTATACAGGTTGCATAGCCACATCCACATCTGATATAAAATTTATTATTATAAAGTCTTGTTATGGAAATCTATTTTACATTAGTCTATATTATTCTGAAGCTGTTATAGAAATCAGTTTTATATTAATCCTCAGAATTAGTTAGCAAATCTTCTTCTTTCTTTCTAAATTCATGAATGATTCTATTTTTCTACAGTAAATAGCATACATAATAGATAAACATGAAATCAACAACAAATATCTACCTCTAAATACAACTCCAAATGAATGAATAAAAGAAGAAAATGATAATGCTGATTGGCTATCTAGTAAATTAAACATTTTAATCATGTAAATAGATGTGGATGTGGATGTGTAACCTTATGCTTTTACTACTAAGTCTTTGTTTGTCAGGCATACTGATTATAAGTACTTGAGGTATCAAGTTATTGATACGTCCCTGGTATTTTCATGCATTTAATCTTATAAAATCATCAATTCTTAAGCATTAAGCATAGTAGTAGGTAAATCTGATGAAATACAACTGATTTGAATATATTGTATGACTTGAAGATCTATGATTTGAGATCACTGAGTTGCTGATTAGATATGTAAGATGATTAAATCAGTAATATGTTGTCATTGATGTCAACTAGTTTTGACAGTACTTATCTTGTAAGTTACTATACCCAAACATCTGTAGAAAGAAGAAGAAAAGAGATAAAGAACAAATATATCTACATGAGGAAGATGGACATGACAGATGAGGATAAGGAATACATTGGGTAACTTATGAATGAGTCTACGATCTTATGTTATTGAATTGATTATGTTGCACTCATCTATGATGAAGGATAGAGCAAAAATGCACAAAGCAGTGTGGTCGGTTAAAGAAGCATTTCAGTATACACTGACGTAGTGTAGTGTATACCAACCATAGTATAAACTGAGCTTGTGTTCATCGACACATTTCTTTGTTAACCGAGCAGAAGAAAATAACTAAATGATTAGTTTAGCTGACATAAGATGGTGAGCTGTAAAGTGTTATGAATTCGAGGATGGAGATAATGTTTGTTATGAAGATCTATGAATAACATAATTCAAAGAAGATCTAAGGGATTGAAATAAAACATGTTACTGACACATCAGCTAAGGAAGGTTAAAGAGGAAAAATCAATGAAGGAGATTAAGCGGCAAAATCTGATGGATGGAATTAAAATGATTTACTTGTATTTTTAAGAGATAGTGATTTCTTGAGGAAATGATGCCGGAAGAAGGAGACTGTAGAGATATCACTTGAATAAGTTTCATGCATGCCTAATCATACTGGTTAAGAAGAACTAAATTGCAGAGATTACCGAGTGTCAGAAAACTATAATCGAGCGACAATAAGTTACTAAATATTGATTGAAACAAAATTGATACATTGATCAGAGGATTTGAATGAGCTTAAGAATAGATATGATAATCTGCAATTAAAGTTGTGTTGTATTCAGATCAAATTGCTGTTACAGTTTAACCATTGTAAATAGATAAATCTCTTAACAGAGTGGACTTGAAAGTCTTGTAATTTCATTCATAGAATGTACATTACAAGACTTTAATGATAATGGTTAGTTTAAATCCTCTAACAAGGTCACACTCCATAGTGTGTTTGTAACCTTTAATAGGGTTGGGTCTTCACCGACCTCACTTCAGAAGAGTGAACAATTTTTGGGTTGCCGGTCCCAGGTGGTTTTTCCCTTTACAGGGTTTCCACGTTAAATATCTTGTGTTATGTGTTGATTGTGATGATTATTTGTTGTCATACTTTACATGTTGCGTATTTGATTTGATCGGTAATTACTATATGTTATTAACTAGTAATCGGTAAAAGCATAGACATAATACTATTTTATGTTACCGAGCTGCAGAAGTTTTAGTAAATTATTTTTGGATATACATATTGTACTTGGGACTTTGGATAAATAATTCACCCCCCTCTTAGTTATTCTAACAATTGGTATCAGAGTGTTGGTTGCTTGGAATAGAGTTTTAAGGACTTTAGCACAAAGATCACAAAATGTATAAGAGGGAAGTGCCAAAGCTAAACAAGGATAACTTCACAATATGGAAAATTTGAATGAAGCTGCATGTATTTGGAATTGGGAATTCTACCCTCACACTAATGGAGAATGGATATCTTGCACCTCCCACTGGTCCCTTGACCCTTGATCAATTAAGAGACATGCATGAACATAATGTTACTATGATGGAGATTGCTGCTGCCTGTACAGATGCCGAATTTGAAGATATCAAGGACTGTACTATTGCTAAGAAGATGTGGGATAAACTTGCTCAAGTTTATAGTGGTGATGTGAATGTCAAAAGAGAAGATCTAAAAGCCTAAGGGGAAGATTCGATGACATGAAGATGAAAGAAGGTGAAAACATTATGCAGTACATAAACAGAATAAAAGAGGTAGTTCACACAATAAGAGGATCTGACAATATTATTGAAAAAGAGACAGTGGTAAGCAAAGTTTTAAGGACCTTATTGCTAGTTCATGCAATAATAATATCTGCAATACATGAGACTAGGTCTACAACTGGTAACACACTCACTCTTGACAATTTGATTCGTAAACTAACTACTTTTGAGCTTAACAATTTTGATAATAGTGTTGTACCGATTGTTGAGTATGCTTTTATGTCTTCTCTAAAGATCGATAAGTCTAGTAACATAAATAGGAATGATGATAGTGATAGCAATATTGATGATGAGCTTGATGAACTTGAAGCTCTTATGGCCAGAAGGTTACCTAAAGGTAAAGTAAGATATAGAGGTAAGTTACCTTTAGCATGTTTTAACTATAAAGAGGTTGGTCATATTGCTGCTAGATGTCCACACAGAAAGGATGATGATAGAAATAAAGAATGATCTAGAGAAGGAAGCTATGGGAGAAGAGGCAACAAAAGTTACTGACACTACAACAAAGACAACCAAGACAATAATGATAAAGGCAAGAAGGTGTGCTACATTGCAGAAGAAAATGTCACCGATACTGACACTGATGATGATGTGGAGGTAGTATTTGTTGCAATGAAGGATGATTTAGAGGAAGATGAAATGTATGTAGAGACAAAAATTATCTCTAAGGTTAATAAAAATGATACATGGATCATAGATAGTGGCTGTACACATCACATGACTGGTGATGAAGAAAAATTTGATCAACTTGAGGAATACAATGGAGGATCTGTGAGAATGGGTAATGATGCACCTTGTATGGTTAGAGGAAAAGGATCCTTGATGATAAATGATAGAATAAAATGTGAAAATGCTTATTAGATAAAAGGACTAAACTATAATTTGCTAAGTGTGGCACAACTGAACAATTCAGGCCACCGAGTTGCTTTTGAGAGAAAGAAAGTGAAGATATTTGATGATGGAGGAAGACTTGTTGGAACTAGAACACAATCGAGAGGTAATTTGTTTTATCTTGATAATGATCAATCTTCTTGTTTAATGATGAAAGATGAAGATTCATGGTTGTGGCATAAAAGGTTATGTCATGTGAATTTTGATAACATGATTAAGATCAGTAAAAAGAAAAAGGTTAGAGGTTTGCCTAACTTATCAAAGCCTGATCATGTTATGTGTCATGAATGTCAGAAAGGTAAAATGACTAAATCTAGTTTCAAAAGCAAAGATTATTCAACAAAAAAAATATTTGAGTTAGTGCATACCGACCTATGTGGTCCTATGAGAACTCAAAGTTACTATGGAGACAAATATTTCATTCTTTTTGTTGATGATTACACTAGATTAATGACAATCATGTTCTTGAAAGAAAAATTAGAGGCATTTAAGATGTTCAAATGGTATAAAGCTAAAGCTGAGAAAGAGACTGGTAAAGAATTGAAATGTTTGATATTTGATAGAGGTGGTGAATTTATCTCTGACGAATTTATTAACTTTTGTAATGAGCATGGTATTAAAAGATAGGTCTCTGCACCGAGGACACCTCAACAAAATGGAATAGATGAAAGGAGAAATCGGTTAATTATTGATTGCGCAAGGACACCAATGTTACAAAAGAATGTTGCTCAGACATACTGGAGAGAAGTAGTTAGCATGGCTGTTTATGTTCTAAACCAAGTACAACTGAAGAAGGACACTAATAAGACACCCTATGAGTTATGGTTTGGCCACAAATCCATTGTAAGTTATTTCAAAATTTTTGGAAGTAAATGCTTTATTCTAAAAGATGAAAGAAATGGGAAGTTTGATTCAAAAGGTGATGAAGGGATATTTCTGGGATATTCCACTAAAAGTAAAGCATACAAGTGCCTTAACAAAGTAACTAATAAAATAATTGAGAGTGCTAATGTTCGAGTTGATGATTTTGATGATAAGAATGTAGAGCAAAGAAAAAAGGAACCAGAAGACTATGATACATTCACTTACATTGAACAATCAGAGTACCTACCGACACCACAGATAGTGACAACTGGTTAATAGGAAAACAATACTGACGGACAGGAAAGAGAAATCGACGAGCAGGAAGGACCTACAGAGAAAGAAAATGAACTTGCACAGGATGAACAAGAAAGAAGAGATCGAATACTGGCAAGATTTGTCAGAAGAAATCATTCTGAGACACAAATCATTGGAGATAGACAAGCTGGCATGCAAACAAGGAGTAAAGCAAGACAAGGTACATGTCTAGTTAGTGAATATGAACCGAAGAATGTGAAAGTTGAATTAGAAAATGATGAATGGGTTAATGCAATGAAAGAGGAAATAGAATAGATAGAGAAGAAAAAACCTAGAGTTTAGTACCTAGACCTAAGGACAAGAATGTTATCAGTACTAAATGGATATTCAGAAACAAGCGACATGAGAATGGAGAGGTAACAAGGAACAAAGCTAGATTAGTATGCAAGGGATATGCATAGGAGGAAGGAATAGATTATGGTGAAACGTTTGCACCTATTGCTAGATTAGAAGGAGTCAAAATGTTACTTGCATATGCTGCACACAAGAAGTTCAAGTGTATCAAATCGATGTTAAATTTTCTTTTCTCAATGGAATACTTGAAGAGGAAGTCTACATAGAACAACCTGAAGGGTTTGTTGATCCATACATCAAAGATATGGTATGTATATTACATAAAGCTTTATAAGGTTTAAAGCAAGCATCGAGAGCCTAGTATGAGAGGCTGCATAACTATTTGCTGAGTATTGGATTTGTTAGAACTGGTGAAAATAGCAATCTGTACATGAAAGGAAATTCTGATGATACTATGTTGATTGCTAAGATATTTGTGGATGACATAATATTTGGAGGACAAGATCAAATCTGTAAGTCATTTGCTGATGAAATGAGAAGTGAATTTGAAATGTCTATGTTTGGAGAGATTAAGTTCTTTCTAGGCTTACAAGTGATTCAGCAAAATGATGGTATATTCATCGCACAATCTAAATATATAAAGGAAGTATTGAAGATATTTGGCATGGAAGATGCTAAACCTATGGGAACATTGATGGCTACTGGATGTAAATTGACTAAAGAAGATGGAACTACTAAGGTAAACTAGACATTGTACCGATCCATGATTGGTAAGTTAAAGTATGTAGTTCACAGTAGGCCTGATATAGCACATGCTATTGGAATAGTTGCTAGATTTTTTGCAAACCCTAGAGAATCACACATGGTTGCTACAAAGAGAATCTTAAGATACCTAAAGAAAACTAAAGATTATGGACTATGGTATCCTATGGAAGGAAAATTTTAACTTAAGGTATACAACGATGCTGATTGGGCTAGAAATGTGGATGATAGAAAGAGTACCACTGGAGGAGCATTTTTCTTTGGTGAAAGACTTGTTACATGGACAAGTAAGAAACAGTCTTGCATTCCCAGTCTACAACCAAAGCAAAGTATTTTGCTGCTACTACTAACTGTTCAAATATTGCTTATTTCAAGCAAGTGTTGGAAGGTATGAATGAGGTAATCATTGAGCCGGTGATTATATATTGTGATAACACCAGTGCAATTAATATTTCAAAGAATCCAGTGATGCATTCTAAAACAAATCACATATCTATTAAGTATCCCTACTTAAGAGAACAAGTACAGGAGAAGCAAGTTAAGCTAGAATTTGTTACATCAAAAGAACAACTTGCTGACATATTTACAAAGCCTCTACCAAAGGATACATATGAATACTTGAGGACAAGACTTGGGGTCCATCCCCAGTCTACCGGTCACTAAGGTGATCTGGAGGTTGCATCAGCCTAATCTTATCAAAAGATCATACATGTTGATGCAGTAGAGTTCACACTTTGGATTTTTATCTAAGGTTGTGAAAGATTGAAGAACTAGAATAGATTTTCACATCAGTATACTGAGATACAAAGAATGCACCGAACAATAGAGAGTTACATGGCTACTACAGAGCTGCATATTTTGTTCTTTGGCATTGTTGTCAAAGGGAGAGAGATTTCAATATGAAACACACATATGAAGGCAGAGACAAAGGGAGAGAGATACAGAAAAGGGAGAGCATTGAAGATCAGTTACTGAGAATAGAAAGAGAGAATTTGTGAAGCTGAAAAGATCATATTTGCAGAAGATAGTCTGCACTTACAAATGCTTTTAAGTAACATAGTGATTAAACATATTAAGCTAAGGGAGAGCTTGTACCGAGTTACAACATTTGTTGACAGAGTTGTAGAATACATGTTTGGTATGTGTATGGCATATTTCATATTGCTTGTGTTGCCATCAATACCAAAGGGATAGATTGATGAACTACAACTGATTTGAATATATTGTATGACTTGAAAATTTGTGATTTGAGATTACCGAGTTGCTGATTAGATATGTAAGATGATTAAATCAGTAATATGTTTTCATTGATGTCAACTATTTTTGATAGTACTTACTTGTAAGTTTCTATACCCAAACATCTATAGAAAGAAGAAGAAAAGAGATGAAGAACAAATATATCTACATGAGGAAGATGGACATGATAGATGAGGATAAGGAATACATTGGGTAACTTATGAATGAGTCTACGATCTTATGTTATTGACTTGATTATGTTGCACTCATCTATGATGAAGGATAGAGCAAAAATGCACAAAGCAGTGTGGTCGGTTAAAGAAGCATTTCAGTATACACCGATGCAGTGTAGTGTATACCGAGCGTAGTATAAATTGAGCTTGTGTTCACAGATGCATTTCTTTGTTAACCAAGTAGAAGAAAAGAACTAAATGATTAGTTTAGCCGGTAGAAGATGATGAGTTGTAAAGTGTTATGAATTCGAGGATGTAGATAATGTTTGTTACAAAGATCTACAGCTAGCATAATTCAAAGAAGATCTAAGGGATTGAAATAAAACATGTTACTGACACATCAACCGAGGAAGGTTAAAGTGAAAAAATCAACAAAGGAGATTAAGCGGCAAAATCTGATGGATGGAATTAAAATAGTTTACTTGTCTATTTAAGAGAAAGTGATTTCTTGAGGAAATGATGCTAGAAGAAGAAGGAAACTGCAAAGATATCGCATGAATAAGTTTCATGCATGCCTGATCATACTGGTTAAGAAGAACTGAACTGCAGAGATTATCGAGCGTCAGAAAGCTATAACCGAGTGACAGTAAGTTACTGAATATTGATTGAAATAGAATTGATACATTGATCAGAGGATTTGAATGAGCTCAAGAATAGATCTGATAATCTACAATTAAAGTTGTGTTGTATTCAGATCAAATTGTTGTTACAGTTTAACCATTGTAAATAGATAAATCTCTTAACAAAGTGGACTTGAAAGTCTTGTAATGTCATTCATAGAATGTACATTTGTTATCCTGTCAACCCCATAGTGAATGCTAGTTGGATGATAATGGTTAGTGTTAAATCCTCTAACAAGGTCACACCTCACAATGTGTTTTTTACCTTTAACAAGGTTGGGTCTTCATAGACCTCACTTCAGAAGAGTGAACAATTTTTGGGTTGCCAGTCCTAGGTGGTTTT
Organism: Chamaecyparis obtusa; assembly: GCA_027943335.1. Classification (NCBI taxonomy): domain Eukaryota; kingdom Viridiplantae; phylum Streptophyta; class Pinopsida; order Cupressales; family Cupressaceae; genus Chamaecyparis; species Chamaecyparis obtusa. Next base: position 954,209 of record BSBK01003953.1, read on the forward strand.
TCCCTTTACAAGGTTTCCATGTTAAATATCTTGTGTTATACATGTTGATTGTGATGATTATTTGTTGTCATACTTTACATGTTGCATATTTGATTTGATCAATAATTACTATATGTTATTAACTCGTAATCGGTAAAAGCACAGACATAATACTATTTTATGTTACCGAGCTGCAAAAGTTTTAGTAAATTGTTTTTGGATATACATATTGGGACTGTGGATAATTGATTCAACCCCCTCTCAGTTATTCTAACACAATAATCATTTACTTGCAAAAATGAAACACCAATGAAGAAAATAATGAGCAACAAATAATAGATATTATTAACATAGGTTGAAGCCAATCTCATCCTTCGATTATAAGAAGGATTTCCAAGCTCCTATTTGAAAAAAATAGATATTATTGAAATAAGCGGAAGCCAATCTCATGCTTTCTCCTGTGATCTTATATCACAGGATTTCAAAGCTCCTATTTGAGAATAATAGACATTATAGACACATAAGTTGAAGCTAGTTCTTCCTCACTCTTGTGATCTTATATCAAGGATTTCCTAAGCTACTTTATTCAAATTGGATTGTATTATCACTTGATATTCATACCTTCTTGATAAAAATAAGTGTATCGCTAGATACCTAGTGACAAAATTCACCCTCTCCTGGTTTTATACTGAGGCCAAGCAGCACCAAGCTTTCAACAGGATAAGGTTTAGTATCCATATGGAATTCAAAAACCACACTCTATTTAAATCCATTTTTCTCATCATTCAATGTTACCAAATACATATTTTTACTCTTCACATAGTGACAGTAATAAACTTTAAAAGGAAATAACATAGAGTGACAAGCCACATGCTTGATGGAGGAGGGAGCCAAGAGTTTTGCTCCCTTTACTGTAACCAAATAAATAAGCATCATTGTAACACAGAGGAGCAAAAATCTCAAAGAGAATTCATGGCTTCTCCTTATTTTCAATGCTCGATCAAGTTGTTACTATTTAAATATGTCAACAAAATGGCATAATACAAAACCCTAAAGAAGAATAATACAAAATAGAGAATGTAGAAAGCCTTCAAGTTGAGAAATGTGAAAATATTGCAGAGAAACCCTTGACCATAACATTATATAATGGAACCCTCATCGAGCCATGAAAATAATAGGTAAAAGACATAAAAATGTGATATATTTTCTTGTGTTCTCCTTCAAAAGAATAGAGCCTAAGGAAAATCATGACGCATACCTAGCAACGAGTGTAGATTTGTAAAAAAGAGTCTCAGAGATCTTCTAATTAGAGATCTTCTAATTCACGTTTCCAAAAAAACCCTAGGATGAAGCTGATGACACTCAACCAGATGAAGCAACGAGCCCAGATTTGTAAAAAAGAGTCTCAGAGATCTTCAAATTTGTGTTTCGCGCGCTGCAATTCCTTTGAAAAAAATCACCGTGGTAATAATGAATGAGAAATGTAACTTTTTTTTAAAGTTATGCCTGCGTTAGTCAAAATTTTGACTCACATGGTATTGGTCAAAATTTTGACTAAGACAGGCATAACTTAAAAAAAAATGAAAGTTTTCCTTCTATAATCCAACCAACCAAAATCTTTTTATTTCGTGGTTGAAAATTTTGGTAGAAAAACTAGGTCAAATGTACTAGTGTTAACTTCTACAAGTTGTCTAATGAGAGACCTTGAAATTAGTTATATGATTTGACATTGTGATCCCATTTTCCATTTTGAATCTAAACAATTGAATTTTTAGAGAAATATTTTCACTGATAGATTTTGCTCCAAACAACTTGTTTATCTATATCCCAAATGTCAGCAGAAGTGTTATCTAGATCTACATGATGAAGTTTAGAATCTGCAAGAGCAAGACCAATAATAGCCTTGGCTTTATCATCTCTAATGTTCCACTCCAATAATTTATTTACATCTATAGGTAGTTTCTATTTTCCGCTTTCTATGCCCCATAAGTTTTTATTCATCAATTGTATTTGTATTTTTATTCTCCATGTATGAAAATTGAAACCAGAGTATTTATCTAATGGAATCTCCAATGAACAACAACACTAGGAACTTATTTTTTGTACTGCCAACCACTCACAAAATTAAAAATACCATGTATTCTATACTTGGTTGAAAGTATGTACTTACTATATTCTGGTTGTATTACAAATGAAGTGCTTCACCAAGAGTCTTCGATGAAAATGACCATTAAGTGACTGTCAAACATTGATCAATATTGAAGCACAAGCCCATAGTAATATTGAATGCCAATGTAACTTTGTCACCTCATATCCACAAACTCTTTAGAAGTGACTACAAACAACTCTTCTCCAATTGTTTATTCATACCTTTTCATATGTGCACTGAATCTAATAAAGTTGAAGATCAAGAGAGAGCCATTATTTATAAAATGTTGATAGAAAGTATATGCTCAGAAATGGAAGAGAAGAATATTCTCGGGTGTGACTCCACACACGATTGGGCAAAACAGAAGAAGGGATTAGAAACTCCATGCATGCTATGACGGCTCAATCAGAATCTCCATACATACTCAGAGAACAAATAAAAACACATGGACTACAACACTCCAAACACATTCAAAAGCACGACTCGAAAGATACGTTCAGAGGCATTCTTGAGGCACGGGAAATTCCTTGTTTAAGAAACACATTCGTCAAGAGATAGACACAAGGATTTTATATGTTTGATGAACTTTTATCCCATAGCTGATAAGCCAACGCACATGACTATGTGGAGAGGCAAGCCCTTTAAACAGGGTAAGGATGGATCATCTCTATAAATAAACAAATACAAATGTCAACTACCACCAATAACCATGGACACCACCTCAATGTAGGCATGCCTCATCTAACAACATGTCACAGAGCACATCATGCTTCTGTAGGCTCATCTTTCATACTCTCTCTGTTACAAAATTGCTTAGTCTAACATACGTGCTCTGATACCATATGACAAAGATAAACATTCGATGATTTATTCAATGAATTCACATCAATTTATACAAGAGATATATGTTGTTTAGTAACTGTATAAATATAACAGATACAAAATGTATTGTAACTAATAGATAGTTACACACATCAATTCTATTACACCAACAATAATGGTGTTATGGAAAGAGTAAATTAGACAATTCAATAAGCATAAATAACTATGTTGAAGGAGGAAAGTCTATCATAAATTTATTGGAGAGAAGTAGTACATACTATTATGTATACACTTAATAGAGTTCAGTACTAGAAGAAATATGGGAATACTTCATATGAGTTATTTCATAGAAGAGAACCTACAATTAAGTACTTCAAAATATTTGGCAGCAAGTGTTACATTTGAAAAGATCAATACAATGATGGGAAGTTTGATAATAAAGTATATGATAGAATATTTCAGAGTTAGTCTACAAGAAGAAAAGAATATCGGTGCTACAACAAGAGACTAAACAAAATTGTAGAGAGTGTGAATGTGAATGTTGATAAATAATTTTAGAAGGCCCCTGAGTGATACATTGAGTATGGATCTGATACAGAGGGGAGAAGGAAAGAGGAAAAGAAAGAAGAAGTAGACATTCAACCCACGCGAACATCTACAACTAAGAAACCAAGGTATGTTCAAAAGAATCAAATTTAGACAATCAGATCATTACAGATAAGAATATAGGATTTGTTACCAGAAGTAAAGCATCTCAAGATCATGCTTTATTATGTTTGCTATCAGATTTAAACCTAAATATATAACATAATCTTATTGTGATCAAAGTTGGATTAATGCAATGAAGGAAGAACTTCGTTAGATAGAGAAGAATCACACTTGGGAATTGGTGCCAAGACAGATAGACAAGAATGTGATAGGTACAAAATGGGTTTACCAAAATAAGCTAGATGAGAATGAAATGTTATGAGAAACAAGGTGATAATGGTGTGAAAGGGTTAATCAAAAATTGAATACATTGACTTTGAAGAAACCTATGCCCCTATTTCTCAGATGGAAGCTATTAGGATGTTCTTGGCATTTGTAGCATTCAAAATATTCAAGGTTTATTAGATGGATGCTAAATCTTCATTCATAAATTTACAGAATTGAAGGAAGAAGTGTGTATTAAGAAATTGAAAGGGTTTAGATTAGAAATAAATCTTGATGATATTTGTAGATTGAAAGAGATACTATATGGATTGAAGAAAACACATAGGGCCTGGTATGGAAAATTAGATAAATATTTAATTAGTCAAGGAGTCAAGAAAGATTGGGAAGACAAAAATCTATACTTCAAGATACCTTTAAAAAAAGTTTTGATTATTCTTGTGAATGTTGATAATATCATCTTTGGAGGAAAATATGATCTATGCAAGAAGTTTGTTAAAGAAATAAAGAAGGAATTTGAAATATCCATGATTGGTGAATTCAATTTCTTTCTTGGATTGCAAGTAATTCAGAATGACAAAGATATTTTCATTTCTCAATCCAAGTATGTCAAGGAGTTACTAAAGAAGTTTGTCTTTGAAAATTTATTTAACCTTGATGTAGTCCCATTGTTACTAGTTGTAAGTTGACTAAGGAGGATGATTCACCAAAAGAGGATGTAACTATGTATAGATCAATGATTGGAGAATTTTTTTACCTAACTACTATTAGACCAAATATTATTATGTTTGGAAACCAAATTTCAGCAAGAATCGAAAGAGTCACATGTTATGGCAGTAAATAGGATTTTTAAATACTTGAAAGTAATATAAGATATTAGATTATGGTATATGAGAGAATTAGATTTTTCATAGATAACATATACAGATGCAGATTCGATAGGTTTTTTGAATAATAGGAGTACTAGTGGTAGATCATTCTTTCTTGGCTCCCAATTATTTTCTTGGTTGAGAAAGAAGTAAGATTCTATAATGCTATCTACTATTTGTTGGAGTTTATGAGAAAACAACCCACAGCTCCCAAGAACACCTACATGCAAACACCTATCATAGAAAGAGAGAAGCAAAAGCTATGGAGGCCTAAATGCAAGGATCCATGAAAGAAGAGACATTCTTGATGTGCAAAAAAAAAGTTACAATCAAATAAAATGAATGTGTTATGTTTACAAGAGAGATCAATCCTTATACAAGGATATTAAAACCCTAAAAGGAAACCTAGGTTGCATAATAATAATTAATAAATCAAATAATCATTATATGTCTAAATTTCATCTTAAGTAAAGAAAGAGATAACAAGTGACTTAATAATTAAATCAATATGATTTAATTAATAAGAAAAACAACTTATTACTCTAACACCCCCCTTAAGATAAACTTAGGGAATAGATAAAAACCTAGAACTATTATTGAAATAAAATGGGTCCTGACAACAAAGCCCTGATTAGGTACCCAAGTACAAAAGAGAGTCTCTATAAAGCGTAGAGATAGAGAAAACCACATGAGAAAAAATCTACTCCAAGAAGAGATGAAGACTAGTTGAAACCTAAAAAATAATATTATTTAACTAGTTAACAAATGTATTTATGATTTTTATATAACATTTATAGGTTCTCATGTGTTCACATATTGGTCAATTTTGACCAACATTTATCAAATATATTATTTACATATAGATTATTTAATTATAATATATAATTTAGAAAGATATGAAAAATCTCCATATTTCTATCTATTGGACTCTATAGAACTACCCTATCTTGTAATGAAACATAAAAATAAAAAAATATAATAAGTAGAATGACATCTAAAATGTGCCCAATGGTAATTATAATATCTTTCTCACAGTTTTACATTCTCACATTTTTCTACTAAGTGAAATCATTCACTATGGCATCTTTAGCTGATTTACATTTTAGAAATAAATATGATTTCACATATTCAATACGACATTTTTATGAATATCCAACAGTCATTGTACTTAACATTAATATGAAGCTTCAAATGGAAGAGAGAGGCAAGCGTAGAAGATGCAAGGTACGTGTTTCTAGGGTTTATGGAGATTGTGGAGACATATAGGATGATCTAGGTGGAGAAGTTAACAAGGATGGTATCTTTTTGGAGGCTACCCTTTTTTTTTCATAGCCTCATGCTCTTCATTCCTATCTTGTAGTTTATGGCATGATAAGTATCATAGTTTCTAGGATCATTTTTTACTCTTGTCTAGGGTTCTAGTTGGTTATGCTTTGTCTAGTTTTTGTTGTTTGGAGTTTTCTTTTGTGGCTACCCTCCCCGACTATATTAATAACCCCTACTAACTTCATGCTCATTGTGTCTTTGGTGTTGGGGGTGTGAGGGGGAAGTTGTGGTCATGCATGCCCTTGTTTTTTGGATCTACCCTTTGTTCTTGGTCCTACATGTGGTTGGTTGATGAAATCTTCTTTTTAGGGATCTTGATGTATTTCTGGGAAAAATACCATGACTTTGAATGATTGTGATAACACCTTTTGGAGATTTTGTGTTTCATGACTAAGGGAATAAGAATTTGGCTCTTTTGCATGACCGCACTTGTTTGTCTTCTCTATTTAGTAGGTTTTTGTTGTTTGAGGTGGGCTTGTATCTAGACCTTCTTGTGTTGGAGAGGGGAGAAAGCTCGATTTATGGATTTTTATTTTTTCTTTCCTATTTCAGGGTAGACTAGTGCTCTCTTTTGTAGTATCTTTTGAATGGGGAATTTTGAGGAACTCTTTCTAAAGATGGATAGTTTGTGAAGGTCGATGACCCATTTTGTCAGAGGATGATTCTTCTATTCCTGATGGGTCATGTATTTTGGATATTGCTAATGCATCTAATATGTTTAATCACTATATTATCAATGTTATTGTCATTCATGTTTTTTGAGTGATGTCAATATATGTTTCTATGAGGAAAAAAAAATGATTATTATATGTACAGATACTGTACGGATGTTTTAGAATGTGCGAAGACAATTGTGTGTACAGGAAGGTGTTGTGATCTTATACCTAAGATTGCATGATGTAATTTTGCATATTGGTCTAGTTACAAGAGATTTAGTGAAGACTGGTTACTGGACTATGATAGTGGAAGTTGATAGAGTAAGTCTCTGTGTTTTGAGTATATCTTACAAGTGATGAGGATTCAGTTTATGCGAGCTTAAGGGATGACTGATAGTGTACTGAAGAATGCTCTCTAGTCTTAGCAAGTTATGGAAAGTAGGATGACATCAGCCGTGGCATGTGTTATGGAGAAGACCTATTTGGAAGCTGACTTCAGAGTTGTAGCGTGTATCATGAATGGCGAGAAAGAATTATGGATGTTGTTCCTTAATTATTGAAATATAATTGTTGTATACTTGTTCTAGATACTGTGTGTATCTTAGCAAGGAGTTATATAATTATTTGTATATTAGGAAAGCCTAACTGACCAACCCAATCATGTAAAATGTAATAAGGTATATATGTAAGATATTTTATTTTGAAAATATGTATGTGACATAGATGGAATGTGAAAGAAGATTGTGAAAGCTGTGAGCTTGTATCTATTGGATGTAGAGCAGAGGTTGATGCATATACTTCATTGGAACTGATCAAGCAAAGACAATTGCTATCAAATAGTTCACAAGGATTGTGTATTTCCTTACATACACTTGTGTTACAAACAATGAGTTATGAAGGTGGACATAACATTCTTTGGAAAATGAGCCTACTCTTTTCTTTGACTCCTAATAGGGTCTATCCTCTAACAAGAACTATGTACTATAATGTTTAAATCAGCTCCTAATAGGGCTAGATATTTTAACAGGGATACTATACTCTCAGTACATCATTAGTGAGTGTTAATTCCCATAGGGGTTTTACCTTTAACATGGTTTCCTCGACAAAAAATATTATGTTATTGTGTTGGCATTCATTGTGTTCATTTGATTTGGTATTGCTGCTATTCAAAGTTTAAATTTTAATAATCTATCATACAACTGATTCAGCCCCCCCCTCTGGTGTATTGGTGGATTGTTATTCCTAACAATTGGTATCAGAGATTCTAGTCCTTAGAGAGAAATCTTAACATCTTGAGGTGATCTTGGAGATGACATTCTATAGGAAGGATAGTCCAAAATTTGATCCTGTAAACTTTGACAATTAAAAGAACAAGATGAGAACTCATTTGCTATGTCTGGGTATTGACTATTGGATGATTACAAAGAATAATGTAACCATGAAGACCAAGGATGAACTGGAAAAAGCTTCTGATGAAGAAAAGAAAACATTTTCATATAACATGGTTGCAAGGGATGCACTAATCAATGCACTCTCTAAAGGGGAATTTACTGAGGTGAAAGATCTGGATTCAACAAACAAGATTTGGACAAGATTATAAGCACTCTATGAAGAAAACAAGTTTACCAAACAAGCGAAGTTACAGAATTGGAAAACAAGGATGGAAAATTTGCAAATTAAGGATGATGAATATAATTGGGCTTATGTACAAAGAGTCATCAAGGTTGTGATTGGAATTAGAAATTCTAGAGGCACTTATGAAGAGGAATAAGTCATTGCAAAGATCCTTAGATCATTAACACCTATTTACAAGATCAAAGTTTAGGCTATAGAATAAATTATACCTTTGACTCCAAACTTTAGCAGAGAAATTTTGATTGCAAAGCTAACTACCTTTGAAGCTATAGAATTGGGAGATTCTTTACCTAAAGTTGAGACAAGATTTAAGGCATCTATACACAAAATGATAATATTTGCAATTCTGAGCACCAGCAGTGAAAATATAAAAGAAGAGCTCAGTGAGTATGTTGATGAATGGGAACAGATACAAGAAGAAGAAAGAAAGCTAGATGAACTTGTTGCCTTGATCGCTAGAAGAGAAAAGAGAGGTAAAGGTAAATTTGAAGGAAAGTTAGCTTTGAAATATTTTTCATACAATAAGATAGGTGACTTTTCATCTAGATGTCCTACAAGAGTTCCTAAGCACAAACCTAATTTTTTCAAGCCTAAGCATTCAAAAGAAAAGGAATTTTATTATGCTAGTGAAGGTATTTATGGTGACGATTATGATTATGAGGACAATGGATTTATTGCTATTGAAGATGAAAAACTAGTACATGAGGAAAAAGCCTTACTATCACATGTTGATAAGAAATCTGAATGGGTTATAGACAACGGTTGCTCACATCATGTGACTGGAAATAGAAACAAGTTTGTTAAACTAAATAAGTATGATGGTGGTGTTGTAAGATTCAAAGACAATGTTCCTAAGCCTATCATAGGAGTAGGATCTATTTCTTTTGATGGAAAGACTAATACTAACAATGTACTACTTGTTGATGGACTTAAGCATAACTTATTGAGTGTTGGACAACTGATGGACAAAGAGTATCAATTGAAATACATTGATGGAAAGTGTTTTATTAGAAGTAAGATAGGAAAATTGATTGCATCTGGTACTAAATCTAGAGGTAATGTATTTGAGTTAAATACATCTGAAGCTTCTTGTTTTGATGCAAAGATAGATGATAGTTGGTTATGGAACATAAGCTTTTTTCATGTTAACTTTGACAACATTGTGAAGGCATTCTTGAATAATGCAGTAAGAGACCTACCAAAAATTGTAAAACCATCTAACACTATGTGTAGAGAATGTGTTATGGGAAAGCATACTAGAAGTAGTTATAAAAGCAAATCATATACAGAAAAAGGAAGGTTGGAACTGATACATAAAGACCTGTATGGAACTACAAGAACAAGATCATACTATGGTGAAAGGTATTTTATACTTTTTGTTGATGACTTTTCTAAAGTGACGTGGATCACTTACTTGAAAGAGAAATCAGAAGCATTTGACAAATTCAAGATATTCAAAGAAAAAGTAGAAAATGAATCAGGCTTAAAGATAAAATGTTTGAGATCAAACAGAGGTGGAGAGTTTACTTCAGATCTATTCAATTCATATTGTGAAGAGCATGGAATACATAGACATACATATGCTCCTAGGACTCCACAACAAAATGGGATAGCAGAGTGAAGAAACAAAACAATATTGGATGCTACTAGGACAATGTTTCTTGAAGGAAATGTATCTCATGTGCATTGGAGGGAAGCTATTGGGAAAATAGTGTACACATTGAACAAAACTCAAATCAAGGAAGGTATAAATAAAACTCCTTATGAACTATGGTTTAATCATACTCATATTGTGAAATATTTTAGAATATTTGGTAGTAAATGCTATATCAAAATAGATGATGAAATAGAAAAATTTGATGCTAGAAGTGATGAAAGAATCTTTCTTGGTTATTCCACTAAAAGAAAGGCTTACAAATGTTTTAATCCAAGATTGAGAAAGTGATTGAAAGTAATAATGTGAAGATAAATGAAAATTTTCAAATATAGGAGAGAATATATGATTGTAATCAGAATATAGAAGTCAGGGAAGCTGTAACTACATATGAGGAAGAACATCTTGAGACCAACTGTGAAAATGAGATTTGTGATGATGACACAAATGAAATTAACGAGACTCCTAAAAATCTGAGGTATGTAAAGAAAAACCATCCTGAAAATCAAATTATTGGTAATGCAAGTCAAGGAATACAGACTAGATCAAAGATAAGAGAAGACATTAGTTTGATTTCTCAAGTTGAACCAAAGACTATTGATGAAGCTTGTACAGATGAATCATGGATCAAAGCCATGCAAGAAGAATTATATAAGATAATGAAAAATAACACTTGGGAATTGGTTCCTAGACCTAAAGACAAAAATGTGATAGGAACTAAGTGGGTTTTTAGAAACAAAATGAATGAAGAAGGAATTATTGTAAGAAACAAAGAAATATTGGTATGCAAAGTGATGCAAAGGAGGATGGAAGAGGGGCCAGAGGCTCACCCTAACCAGATCCACCTTGCTCAAACAACATGCGGAAGCCACAAATTCAAGAGAGTGAGAGAGAGAAAGCATGATCATTCATATATTTAAATTCAAATAGATTGATACATGTCAGGTTGTAAGGCCTTCCTGGCTATGGCTAGATATTACAATGAATTACATAAGTCCTCCAACATGTGAGGAACTACGAACAATCTCAATTATGCTATCTCCTATATGCTATCCAAAACTCTCAAAAATTCTACCCAAACAACTACTTAAATACAAGAGGCTACCGAGCCAAGTAAGCCTTCAGATCCACAATCAATGGAAGGGATGACCAGATCTAGGTCCACACACTTCCCAACAATGGATACTAGCATTAAATCCATGACCTAAATTAAATGCACAAGTCGGCCTCAACAAGAAATCTAAATAAACCCGTCAGTAAAAAAGGGTTACCAACCACCAGAAAAGCATCACCGAGCACTAGGGAAATTACCAAGCACCAAAGAGATAACCAACCAACACCGACAAACACAAGAAACCTAGCAACATCAAACCAACTCGGTCAAAGCAGGAACTGAGAAACACAGACAAACTCAAATATGTTTTTGGTGACACAGGATTGCCAAGGACCCGAGATGCTCTTGCATTAGACACCTAGGGTTATTTAGAAATGATTCTCTAAATCATTCATAAGGTATGATCCGAGATGCATCCAACTCATATTGTGAAATCTATGAACTGTCTTCAATTGTTCTATTCTTCCACTTTACCAAACATTCCATATACTATTTTCTTCTTGTACTTTTGCCAATTCTTTGCTCCAAAATCTATTCAACTTCTTCATTATGTTTCTTAAGATACTCCATTGGTACTGTCATGTCTTCATTAGGTTCATGATACTCATACAAATCATTAGTATTGAATATAGGTGCTATGTCCATGTCATTAGGTAACTCAATCTCATATGCATTTCCACCGTAAAATTTTTTCAAAATCTTGCAAGGTCCAAACTTTTTCATCTTCAACTTCCCATAAGTTCCAATAGGAAATCGACCTTTCTTCAAATGAACCACCACTTCATCACCAACATCAAAAGTCTTATGTCTTCTAGATCTATCAACTTTGTCTTTGTATTTCTGATTACTCTCTTCCAGCTTGATTTTCACATCTTCATGCAATGTCTTCATGTACTCAGCGAATTTCACTCCTTCAACACTTCTCTTTCTTTCATTAGCAATATCCCTCAAATTAGATATACCTCTGGACTGTATGCCATTCACAATTGGCGACTTATGGCACCCTTTTCCATTGTTCTCAAAGGAGGAGAGATACTATGAGGAAATCCCTACTATATGGGGAGATTGTATGAGGAGAGATACTATGAGAAAGTATTCTTGGTTAACAGATTTTGGGTTGATGGATTTTTCCATATGTTGCCATCAATGCCAAAGGGGGAGATTGTTGGATATTGCTAATGCATCTAATGTGTTTAATCACTACATTATCAATATTGTTGTCATTCATGTTTTGTCACTGATGTCAACATATATTTCTATCAGGAAAATATATTGGTTATTAGAGTGTACAGATACTATACGGATGTTCCAGAATGTGCGAAGACAATTGTGTGTACAGGAAGGTGTTGTGATCTTATATCTAAGATCGCATGATGTAATATTACATATTGGTTGAGTTATAAGAGATTTAGTGAAGACTGGTTACTAGATTGTGACAGTGGACGTTGACAGAGTAAGTCTCTGTGTTTTGAGTATATCTTACAAGCGATGAGGATTCAGTGTATGCGAGCTTAAGGGATGACCGATAGTGTACTGAAAAATATTCTCTAATCTTAGAAAGTTATGGAAAGCGGTATGACATCAACTATGGTGTGTGTTATGGAGAAGACCTATTTGGAAGCTGACTTTAGAGTTGTAGCGTGTATCATGAATAGTGAGCATGAATTACAGATGTCGATCCTTAATTATTGAAATATAATTGTTGTATACTTGTTCTAGATACCGTGTGTATCTTAGCAAGGAGTTATATAATTATTTGTTTATTAGGAAAGCCTAATTGGCTAACCTGATCATGTAAAATGTAATAAGATATATATGTAAGATCTTTTCTTTTGAAAAGATGTATGTGACATGGATGGAATGTGAAAGAGGATTGTGAAAGCTGCGAGCTTGTATATGCTGGATGTAGAGCAGAGGTTGATGCATATACTTCATTGGAATTGATCAAGAAAAGACAGTTGCTATCAAATAGTTCACAAGGATTGTGTATTTCCTTACATACACTTGTGTTGTGAGCAGTAAGTTCTGAAGGTGGACATAACCTTCTTTGGGCAGTGAGCCTAGGAAATGAGCCTACTCTTTTCTTTGACTTCTAAGAAGGTCTATCCTCTAACACAAACTATGTACTGTAATATTTCAATTAGCTCCTAACATGGCTATATATTTTAATAGGGATACTATACTCTCAGTACATCATTAGTGAGTGTTAATTCCCACCAGGGTATTACCTTTAACAAGGCTTCCTCGACAAAAAATATTGTGTTATTGTGTTGGAATTCATTGTGTTCATTCGATTTGGTATTGTTTCTATTCAAAGTTTAAATTTTAATAATATGTCATACAACTGATTCACCCTGCCCCCTTTTAGTTGTATTGGTGGACTGTTATTCCTAACAATGTTTTAATTAAAGTGCTTCTTCTCTAGACATTGTTTTGGTAGGAAGTATGTAGTTAAGGTTCTTCATGGGAATTTATTCCCTCTGTTCTTTTCTTCCTTTTTCTATCAGATCTTTTAGTAGCCCTCAGTAAGGATCCTTTTTTGTAAGGAGCATTTGAGCTTTTTCCCCTATCGTTCATTACCTTTGTGCTTTTCTTGGCTTTTGTTGGGCTTAGTTTTTAGATCTTTATTTGTAGTGTATTAACCGTGGTTGGTGGTTTTTGATGGCTTATTATTTGTTATGTGTCCACTCATTCCTTGTTCTATATTAGGTTTTACCACTATTATAGCTAGGGTTTTGCAGACCTTTTCTTTATTAAATAGGTTCATTTTTTGAGGCGGGGTGGATCTATTCTTATTACTTTTCTTAATCCCCCAGACTTTGGTGAAAATTGTCTTTGTCTCCATATGTAGTCATAGAGTATTGTTTGAGTTTTATGGTAAATTTTGACTATGCTCGTTGTGGTTGTTGTCATTTTCTTCAAGAAGGTCATTCTCCTTTTGGTTGGAGAATTTTATTCTATTTTCTAGAAAAATTTCAAGTGGTAGGTTTTGTTTAGAAGCCCTTGTGGCTTTGGTCTCTCTTATGGCTCGTAAAATTGCAACTTTTGGATGAGAGAGAAGTTTTATGTTTGGTGTTGTTATTGGAATTCCTGTTCTTGGGTTCCTATTTCTAGATATGTTAGAGGTTGTTGGGGTTAGTTTTATTTTTGGGAATATTTTGATGATCTTGATCCATTATTCCTCCTCTCTCTACTTTATTTTTTCCCTACCTTGAAGCCCTCTTGTTTTAGTGCTACTGGAAATTCTTGGTTTAGTTTCTTGGGAGGTTTCTTTCATGGGTGACTGGTATCCTCTTTGAACACATGGTGAAGTTGGTTGGTGCTGATTTTCTTAAGAGAGTGACCGTTGATGGTATTGGCCCTTCTTCTTTATTTCTTCTATTTAGGGTAACTTTTACCATGGAGATGAAATCTCTTGATTTAGGTGATTGGTGGTTTCTAGGTGCAGTGTGGTTGGGGGTGATTCATTGTATGTATACCTAAGAGGGTGGGATTTATTGTACATATGTCCTTCCCCCTCTAGATATGCTTGACATCTTCCACCTTTATAGTCCACTTTTTTGTAAGGGCTATTGGAAACTTGGATGACTTGTTGTTGGATGTATTAGGGGGTGATAATTTTAAGAGGAAGGGATTTGATGTGATCCCCCATCCACATTCGTCTCTCTTCATTTGATTCATTTTGTCTTGTTATTCTGGTGTGTGACTAGTGAGGGGCTCTTGGTTGCAAGGTTGCTAGTCATGGAAGAAAGTGACTATCTTAATAGTTGTATAGTGTTGTTCATGGCCTTCCTATTCCCCTCATTTATCTAGGTGTCCTTTTCCTTGTCAAGTTTTTTAGTGTTGGTGTTGGTTTGTCCTTGGTTCTAGGGGTTGTGTTTGACTTAGGGAGGAAGTTTTTGAAGTGGTTGAATGTTGATGATCTTCTTCACTCTCTTCAATTTTTTTGCACTAGGTTCCTCCTATTTAGTGGGCTTCTATGTTCTTGGATATGTATCCTAATGGGGTAGATGAAATTCCTATAGAGATGGAGTTTTGTGTAGCCAATAGGGCACAGTTTCTCTTGGGATTATCTTTTCTTGTGTTGCTGGCTTCTATAGAGGTGGAGTTCAGTGGTGCTCAAGAAGGTCTTTTCATTAGTAAGTTCTTTATGTTTAAGTTTGGAAAACCTTTTAAAATCACTTCTATGTGACTTTTATGCTTGGTTGTTTGGACATTTGGTTTTTATTGGTAGATAATTTTGGGTTTGATTATGGGATCCATGTAAAAATGATGTATGTGGTTATGGGAACCTAGTAAAACCCATCCTTAGTTGAGGGATCTATGTAAAAATATTTGTTTTAGTGTTTGCACCTTAAATCTTCTGGGTGTAATAGCTAGATCTCATCCTTGTAGTTTATCTTTTTAGCTGCTAATGGATTGTTGTGGGCAGGGCACTAAATCTTTTCTTTGTAGCCATCTTGTTGTGGACTCTAGATCCAACTAAAATATTCTTGTAAAGTGTTTTCGGTCCCTTAAAAACTTATTTTCCCCCTAATAAAGAATAATCATTCTAATTCATACAATTACATTTCTTTCAACAATCATTATAATTTATACAATTACATTTCCATAGAAAATTTATTTTGTTGTTTGTTTGTTCAACCTAGTTTGCCACTTGACTGGTTAGTTTGTTTTTTAGTTTTTAAAAATGTAGCTCAAATCTAAACAATATGGATGAAATGAAGTCTTCTTTGGTTCTTCTAAATTCTAGTAGGGAGAACCAAATAGTTTCGTCTATTAATGGCAAGCAATGATTAACTAAGCATAATATAAAGCTTAATGCTCCGAGCTTCTATGCTTAAACTGGTGTCTAGGCTATTATTTTGGAATGAGTATAAATTACATTTTATTTCAAATATTTCACAAGCATAGTGTTATCTTCTATGAATATATTATGTTGCCCAAGAAAAAGGATTTCAAGCTCACAAAGGACTCTAGAAAAGTATAAATGCTACTATTTATTTTTTTAGATTGTATTAAGTCAAAAACTCAAAAATATATGAAAAATTTCAATAATAAACATAAAATATTAAGTATTTGAAAGAAATATAAGATAGTTCTTATATTTATTATTTCTTTGACATGTTATCTTATCTCACCATTGCAATTTTTCATTCATTAGATGTAGTTTTTCTAAAGCATTTTTATCTTTAAGAAGAGGAATTATGTATTTCTTTTATAACAAATAATATATTACAAATGTAAGCATATGAAGAGCTAGCACTATCACTTTATTTATGATTATTAGAACTTGCTGACTATATATATGTTGAAAATAAAATACTTTTCCTTTTTATATTACTGTTATGTTTATCTTTCTTGTCATAATCTCCTCATAATTAGGATTAAGTTTGTCCATGATAATACTATTGAATGTTTGATGAACTACAACCACTATTATTTTCATGTAAGCACTTAACATACTTTTTTACAACTTTTAAAAAATAAATAGTATCCGACCCCATTTTATTGTTTTAAAAAGTAAATAAGTCAAAGATTAGAAGAATGTTTCTAATCTCTTATTACACCATAATCCTTTATGTGATGATTTCTATAGTGTAGTTTTGCTAAGTTAAACTATGCCTTATCAACTTATTAAGGAGATTTTGCTTGAGATTAAATAATTAATTGAAAAAATCAAATATTCATAAGGGATAATGTTGATAATAATTTTTATACAAAGCATGTGAAATACAAATGATATGTTATATTTATATATTGGTGACAATTTTTAAAATTTTTTTGTTGTTATTATTTTAAGACTTTGGAGATTTTAATATAAGTAAGATAATGTTTGATAATGTTTATTTCATTTTCTATATCACCATACTAATATGAAATGTAATAGACCATTTTGTTAGGAATGATTTTAAGTGTCTGTCTTGTATTTATTTTCAAATGTTATAAAAATAATTTTTGAGTATAAGAACATACATGATAATAAAAATATTAAGTTTTAATGTTCTAATTTAAAGGTGGAAAAGTAAAATGAAGTATTTCTGGGTGTGGTTATGACATTATAGGAGAAAATATTATCGTTTGAGGAATAGAAATGGGAGAAGTGCGAAGAAAGAATTGACAATATTAATATATCAAAAATTGGATGAAGGGTTTTGAATGCAAATTTCATAAGTCTAATGGACATTTATATGTGGTAGATGCATACTATAAGATATATTACTTGAAATATTTGGTTATTTTGCATCATATAAGAGTTTATGAAATTTGTAGTGGATACATTATGCCAAGGACGGAGGATGAGTAAATGATTAGAGAAGTCATACGTGTGGAAATAATCATGTGCTATAAATAATGATGTTTGTGTTGGATGTAATGCTCATTTCAAATACTTCATGCACAAATATGCCTTAAATTGATAGAAGAAAACACTTGATACTACTCATATTGATCATTGGAGGGTTTGAGAATTTCTCTGATTATAATGTGGCTAATCCCTCTATTTTTTTATAGCATGTATTGATGTCACATTGTATAATCTGGGCATATTCTTATGAATACCTCAAATTAGATTTTACGTAACCATTGTTTTTGTGTCTATGTTTAATAGGATGGGGCCTTAAAAATTAGATTTTAATATTGTATCTAAAATGTTAAATTACTAAAAATACTATACTCATCCTAAATATTAAAGATAGATACCAATCAAAATCAATTTAACCTTCACCTAAAATTGTAAGAATTATATTTAATTTCTATTAAAAATAATTATTTAACTAGTTCAAATAATAGTTTGAATTAAATAGATGAAGTTAAACTAAATTAACAAATATCTGTAATAAAATTAATTAATAAAATATAATATAAAATATTAACAGGAATATTTGTAATATTATTTTTGTTCTCGTAAAAAGACTCGCATGTTTAAATAAAATTCTAAAACATTAATTAATTTTTTTAAATTTTTTTTTAATTAGTATATTCCAACTGATTAACGAGCATTAAGATGACCTGTTTTTAGTTAATTATTTTAAAAATTTAATTTTAGTAGTATATTCCAACTTGTTAATTAAGAGTAAGACAATCTATTTAATAATAACCTTATTCTTTCTACTGATAATCCTCTGCCGTTTAAAAAGAGATTACTAGATTACCACCTAGTAAATGAACGTTCGGTTAAAGTCACACGCTGTAATTCAGAATTTCTTTTACTGTTGAAACTCTCTCCCACGAATTAATTATGGTGTTGAGTATTCTTCTCCACAAGTCTAGATTGAATGGTTTTGGTTGCCAACGAAATGTTAATTATCCGTATATGCTTCACATATTTTCCATGGATGCACAATAAAGCCGATTAGTTATACATTCATACAATTTTCATGATTTCAATCTCTTGGCATGTAATTTATACAGCACTGAGGATGCATTGCCATTTATTAACAAACTGTTGAATGATTTTTTCACAATGTTCCAGTTGCGCTCTCCCTTAACTTCTCTTGTTCGTTTTTGTTTGAGCTGCTATCTATTCACCATGTGTGCTCATAGGAAAAGTAGATATAAACCAAATGAAATACAACAAGGATCTTGTTAGTAGTATAGTTGTTATGGAATGGTCACCCCTAACATTTAAGACCGAAAAATGCTTATTAAGGTGGTAACACTGATCTGTATGTGAGAAGGTTAAGGCACCGATATTATGTGTTTTATTGTATTTTGCATTTTGTTTCCCCTCATTCTTGATTGATGAAATTTTAGTTAGTTTGTTGAGGAGCAGAGAAACATAGACACCGTTCAATAAAATGGATGACTACATCACATAAAGTTGTTGAGGGAAATTGGTCTCTATTCTGGATCTCCTCCATCTATTGAAATCTTATTCTCACATTAATATCAGATTTACATTTGACAAATAAATATAATTTTTCATCTTTCATACGCAAGATCCAACAATCATTGTAATTAATGTAGTTACATTTCTTTCAGCTAATTTATTTCTATCGTTGTTTATTCATGCTACTTTGGTGCTCGACTCCTAGTATATTTTGTAGCTCATAGCAATGTAGTTCCAAAAGTGTATGGGAGAAATGAAGTTTTGATTAGTTCTTTGAAGTTTGGGGGCTGACCTGAATGAATATTGCTCCCTCTATTAGAGGAGGACAGATTGATTGAGCATGATCACCTCATAGTCGGTAATTAAAAAAGTCTAAATCTATCTATTTAAAACACTTCATTCGTTATTAATTACAGAAAGCTTAATGTTCCCCTACAACATATATTTAAATTGGTGACTGGGCTACTATGTTTGGAAGTTCCTACAATGACCATTAATGAGCTTTCATTTTAGATATTGCACAAGCATATAATAGAGTGGTCTCTTGTATGAATAGACGTTGTTTAAGAAACAAATGGTTTGTTATTAACGGGTGAACGTAGTTTACGTATGCTATCAAAGGGTTTTCACATTTGTTAATAGTATTTTAGTCATATGTCTTCATTAAAGAAGTCAACATTTCACCTACATACTGATAGATCTTTTTCTTATCATGCTAGAGCAAACTATTATTTTTAGTTATGTAATTCTAAATCAAGGAGGTTTTCTTCTTGCTTTTTTATTCTTTAGATGTAATGTTTGGTAGATTTTGTTTGAAGGAGTTAGCTTTACCTCTTTATTTATGATTATTTGAATTGACTTGGCAATTATATATTAAGAATTATTCTTTTTTCTTTATTGTCTACCTTTTTTTTATGTTTCTTGCCTCAGTCTTTTCATAATTGGGATCAGATTTGTCTTCACAACGTTCAAAAAAGATTTTAAGAATTTTTTATCTAAGACTTTTGATTAGAGAAGTTATATTCATTTTCCATCAAG
This sequence comes from Chamaecyparis obtusa, assembly GCA_027943335.1. Taxonomy (NCBI): domain Eukaryota; kingdom Viridiplantae; phylum Streptophyta; class Pinopsida; order Cupressales; family Cupressaceae; genus Chamaecyparis; species Chamaecyparis obtusa. The sequence goes on from BSBK01003953.1 coordinate 974,212, forward strand.
GATACTTTTGAATGATTGGTGATCTATAACCCCTATTATTTCCATGCGAACAAATAGCATATCTTTTGATAACTTCTCAAAGATAGAAAGACTAATTTCTAACAAATTCTAAATTGATATTTCAACAAATAAATATGTATTCTTGTAAAAAAGGATCCTATAGAATATCATTAAATTGATTTGCAAGTAACAAATGATTTTGTTAAATTAAAAATGAAATCACTACTTTTATATTTGCAATTACAAAGCTACTAAAATGTAAATATTTTGGTATAATTTTAACAAGGTAGGTCATTCTTGTAAAAAATGCTACACTATAGAATAAAAATATTTAATTTTAACACCCCCCATACTGGAAGGGTCAAATTAAGCTTTAATGGCTCATATCTTGGTAATATGAGTCAGGCAGGAGGGCGTGGTCTTATAAGGGACATGTTGGGAGCCACCTTGTTTGCCTTCTCTATCAAATTGGGATCCCATACTACCCACATTGCAGAGCTTTATGCTGCATTTCATGAGGTTGAACTAGTTGTCACACGAGGATTCAGGAAAATCATTATGGAGGGTGACACCAAGATAGTTATCATGTTTTTGACAGGTAAATCTACTCATGGATAGGAAATGGATGATGTAATCACTACAACCAAAAATCTTTGTGACACGGTTGAAAGGATTAAGTGAGAGCACACCTATAGGCTGGAAGGCAACGAGGCTACAGACAGGTTGGCAGTGATGGGTCACTTTATTCAAAATAAAATAACTTGGAATGCCACCCAACATCTCCCCCATGCAACTCGTGCACAAATTGAGAATGATATTGCCAAGCTTGGAAATAATGAAACTTACACTTAAAGATTTATGATGATAAAAAATACTAAGTACTTTCGTTAGAGTTCAAGATTTGGGTTTTCTTCTCTACTGTTGTTCTAGTTTCTCATTTCTCTCTATGTTAGCCTTTGTGAAAGTTGTATCTCTGTATGCAACATGGGTAGAAATCTTAACCAAATTGAGTTGGATACTTGTGAGGAGTACAAAAACAACTCGGTACTATGGCCCATAATATAGGTGGGTCATATCGACCAGTATGTGGAAAGAATGAAGGGTTATAACCCGAACCTATTGGAGAAGTTTGTTGCTTTTTGGAAATATGGTAAGGTGTACATTAGTGGTGTGTATTTTGTGGTTCCTATGGAAACCATTGCAGTGGCTATGATTATGTTAGTTGAAGTAAAAGTGATGCGTTGCAAATCCAATGTCCACTACAAGTCAGATTTGAAGTTGTTCCTCAACCCCGGTGAGTATGTCCCTCTTTTGTAGAATGATTTTAATAGGCTAGAGATTTCCAGAGAATGGAAAGATGTCACCATGGTTCTCGTCAACTTCATTACATTGCATGGAAGATTTAAAAGGTTTCACTCTCATCTCTTTCCAATATTGAATCATATTCACTGAAATATTAAGTTCAATTTCTCTTTTTAGATTTTTTCCTCTTTATCTCAACCTATTTACAATGTGAAGAGAAAGTGTGGTCCTTCCCTTTATTAGGGTCTCATTCTTTGCCTCTATAATTTCCACCTTGTCCTTACTCCTTAGACTGGCCCTAACCCCTCCCTTACTATTAAATTGAATAACCCTAATTTTACCTTTGTTTGTTAGTTGGCCAAAATTTCTTTTTCTCCTACATCTTCTAGAGTACGTCCTCCAAGGAATGCCAAATGAAAAGCTATTGCTATAGAATAACGTAAGGAAAACACCATGGTGGTGTTTGAGTACTCCTCTTCCTCTGGGCTCAATGAGTCAACCCAGATTCCTAAAATTCCCCTTCCTAGTCAACTAACCCCTCCTCCCCTATTTTGGATTTGCCTCACTATCAGGTAGATCTTGCCATTCCCCAAAATATTACCCCTCCTAGAGCTATAAATGATTCTATTAAAAAATATTATTGCAACCTTGACACTATTAGGAGAAAGCTAGATGAATTATGTGTGTTCTACAATAGGTAGAACACCATTTCCAAATTTCTTGTTCTGCGGCTATAAATTGTGAGGGAAAAGATAAATAGGTTGGAAGTCATTGTTGAAGTGGTGAAGAGGGTAGTTGACTAGATCCAAGGGAATTAAGATGAGTGTATTTGGGGAATGTCTAGTTATTTTTCCCAGAAGCTCAAAAATTGGGATATTATAGAGGAAAAATAAAAAAAATCTCAAGAACCAAGTCCCGACCAAAGGGAAGAAGAACAAGATGGTTAGTGCACTAGTGAGTGCAAAGGCTAACTAGTCCTAGCTTAATAGGAAACTTCAAGATTTGGTTGACTACAGTAAATAGATGATGGAAAAGACCACCCTGTCCCTTAATACCTTATAGAAGGTGTTAGAGTAAAGTATTAATTATATTAATTAACTTTACTCCCTTCTTAAGATGTCAACTCTTTTGCTTTAGTTGTTTATATTTAAACACACATGCACAAGTTGTTTTAAACTCATGCACTAGTTGTTTTTGTATGCAAATTAGATGTCTAATAACTAGAGATGATAAATTAACTATTGAAAGCCAATAAATCAATCTAATGCAAAACAATGAAGAATACAAAGTAACTATAAAATGATGAAACTAAATCAATTACCTTCACCTACCATGCAGCGATTATCCTCCTAGCCTTGATTTCTTGAAGAGGTTGAGCTCTCAGATTTCCAAATGAAGCCTTCTCCCAAGATGCTACCAAAGTGTGGAGATTTTATGAAATGAGTGCACAATAGCTTATGCAATCTAATGGATGGAATGCAAATGAAATGATGATAATATGGATTGATTGCTCTTAGAATGCTTGGATGCTTGGATGCTTGATTGCTTGAATGCTTGAATTCCTATTACAATACCTATTAGCTCACAAAGGGGAAATGAGGCTCCTTTAATAGATTTTGGGAGGATCTAGGCCTAGGTGGCATAATCCTATGGTTGAGAATGAAAGGTGGAAGATCCTAGGGCTAGGATTGACTTGGTTGAAGGAGTTGAGAGAAAGGGGGATGTAGTTGAAATGTGAGAGGAAGAATAGGGATGAGGTTCCTCTCACATTGACATGGAGGAGAAGAAGGTGGAAGGGAAAGACACATGTCAAGTGTCTCACAAAGACCAAAGAGAGAAAGAGGGAGAGACATTTTCCTCATGAGGACTCTTTGTACAAGTGTCCCATGAGTCACCTTTGACCCTTAGAGGTTGCTTGAGAAGCCCCTTAGGAATAGGGAATGTCTCTTGACTTGGTTGTTGAGAGGACATGTGGTCATGAGAATAAGTCCTATGAGGCCACATAGCCCTTAAGAATAGGACATGTGTGGGTGAGGATAATTACTAATAAATAATTAATAATAATTATTTATTTTAGCCAAAGTGATGTGTCATGTGACTAGGTAGGTGAGGTGGACTAGGGAACTTAGTCATATTTAGGTGATTGTGTATTTAATTAAATCACTTTAATAAGACTAATTAGAAGACTTAAGATAGAGGAATAGACTATAGTGAATTTACTAAATAAATTGAATAATTTATTTAACAAATAGAGGAATAATTATTAATTAAATAATAAATATTTAATTAATTTATCAAGTCAATATCAATTAAATAATAAATATTTAATCAATTAATGAAGCCATTTTTAAGTGTATATAGTTTTAAATATAAACTTGCATGCATTACTCTTGTAATAATTTAACTAATTATTACATGCACTAGGGTTTTCCTTTCAAGGCTTTTGATCTCCTTTATAAGGATGATCCATTGTACATTTAATTCATTCATTATTTGAGGATATTTTTTTCTTCATATTTTTGCATCAAACCCTTGCCCTCTTCTTATCTCTACTTCCTTGTAACAAGTTTTTGTATGTAGGTGATCTTCGGGTTTTGTGGATTTGTATTACTCAAATCCTACATGGTATTAGAGCCTAATCTGCTACAGCTTGTTTGCATTTGAAGGATTCAGATTAGGGCCTTTTTTTTTATTTTCTATTGAAATTAGGGGGTCTCTAAATTTTGGTGCACTTTGAGCTTAGATGAACCTCACCGTTGAGCTTGAAGCACCCAAAAACCCCTGTTTTGATATAAGGCATGTCCAATTTGGACAACTTTACATTTTGGGGTTTTTTTTGGGTACCATAAACTTGACACGCTTCATGAGGTAGAAATTGTATGGATCTACCCACTTTTCGAGGCAAAATTTGTATGGATTGACACGCAAAATGAGACCAAATTTTTGTTGTTTGGCACACAAATCAAGATAAAAATTTTTGGCATGCAAATTGAGACAAAAATTTGAAAGGTTGGTGCTGATCTCGAGGTGCGCATGCGATTTTGCAAAAAAAAACAAAACTTTTTTTTTTCCATTTTGGGCGATGACGGCTATTTGGCCGTCAAATTTAAGCCCATCATTTGATGACATCAGCATGCATCATCATCATTTGCACCATTTTTGAGCCCTCTTGTGCACCAGTTGGTATTTTTCTCATATCTTGAGCATATGGTGTCAAAATCAGGCCAATGAGATATCATCGGAAAGCTGGTTCCAAGCTCTATCCAAATATGGAGGTTTGAATTTTTTATTTTTATTTTTTGATGGTGTGTTTTACTGTCAAATCCAGATGTTTAGTTTTGCACTTCGAAAGCTCTATCTTGCGCATCCGGACTCTATTTTGGGAAAGCGAGATATCATTGGAAAGCTTTTTCTGAGAGCTTTCTAGTTCTATGAGTCATTTTTCTAGATTCTACTCCAGGTATATTTTATTCAATTTTTTGCACTTCTGCACTCTGGTGGATATCTTGGATGTTACAAGTCCTGGGATCTCTTCCCTTTAAGGGATGACTCTTCTTAGGCTGTTCTTTTGTTTTAGCAGCCTTCTCTCTTATTTGAGCAGTGTATACTTCACTTTTTTAGCATTCTTTTATGCAAATGTACTGAGATAAAGTGTCATTTTCTTGCATGCTTGGAATCTTGAACATGTTTGTGCTATTTGTACTCACACTCCATTATAAAGTGCCATGGGGGGGTTTGATGTTTGCGTTTGTTTTCCATCTACCTTTGTCAAGTGAGTGTTCCTTCCAGGACATTAGCTTTAGGGTATCTTTATTTGTGCTTATGCTTTCTATGCACCTTCGATGTTCCTGGTTCTTCATGATGCAGTTCTTATTGGTACTCTTTTCAGTGTACCTATCACCTCTCTCTTGTCAGCATTATGGGGGGTTTCTATTGATCATTCTTCTACTTCCTTGGTTTGATAGTGTGAGCTATGTATTCAGTATTTGATCCTATGTACTAGGCAGTTGCAGTGGTTGGGTACCTATGCATTCCGGTGAGATGGATCATTTACCATATGGACACTCTTTTCTTTCCTATTTTTTGATGCACTCTTCCAGCTTTGATTGATTAGCTCTTCAAGATTTTGGTGTTTATGCCATTTGTATCTTTGAGTTTAGGTGTTTACCTTTGTTTGCCTCCTGATTCGAGTAGTGTTATTTGAGAGCACTCATGCAGATTACAATCTTCTCTACCTGGTCATATTTCTCTGAAGGATCTTCAGATCATCAGTTTCTTCTTGACAGAGTTTGCAGTTTCATGCTTCAGTGATGTTGTACATGTTCATCCTTGTTCCTATTTTCTGGAACATTCCTAGTTTTGGGGCCTTCTTTAGTCCTTCAAACTAGTCTTTGTCTCTTTTTTTAGTAGAGTTTTTCCCATGTGGTTTTCTCTATTTCTCCTCTTTATAGAGACTCTCTTTTGTACTTGGGTACCTCATCAAGCCATGTTGCCGAGACCCATTTTATGCTTTCAGCATTGTAGTTTCTTTTGCTTTCTTCTTGCATTGTTTGTAGCTGCATTGTTGCTCATCTTAAGGGGGGTGTTAGAGTAAAGTATTAATTATATTAATTAACTTTAATCCCTTCTTAAGATGTCAACTCTTTTGCTTTAGTTGTTTATATTTAAACACACATGCACGAGTTGTTTTAAATTCATGCACTAGTTGTTTTAAATATAAACTTGCATGCATTAGTCTTGTAATAATTTAACTAATTATTACATGCACTAGGGTTTTCCTTTCAAGAATTTTGATCTCCTTTATAAGGATGATCCATTGTACATTTAATTCATTCATTATTTGAGGATATTTTGTTCTTCATATTTTTGAGTCAAACCCTTTCCCTCTTCTTGTCTGTACTTCCTTGTAACAGATTTTTGTATGCAGGTGATCTTCGGGTTTTGTGGATTTGTATTGCTCAAATCCTATAGAAGGTTCTATAACATAAGAAGATTAAATGTAGGAAGAGAGGAATGCATCCAAGTGACTCTCAATGTGATGGTTCTAGTAATTCAATTATGGGTCGTCCTCCTAAGTGGGATTCCTTCTTGGACAAGATGAAGGAACTAAACCAAGATAGGAAAGGGGTTCCTATTCCCCTGTGTAATGTGTTGTCCACTAGTCCAATGTGTTGGTTTTTGTATTTTGTTTCTATTGTTGGTATCTTTTTTTTTTGTTAGTTAGTTATTTGAATTCACTACTTGTGAATTCTTTTTGTGTCATCTTTAAGTCTTGATGTTACTTTAATGTTGGGCTTGGGTCCTATCGCACATGAATTATTCAAATTTTTTTATAATAACCTCTTACAAACATATCTAACATTTACATAACCATTATGTATGTAAATGTGTGAATAACTACTTAGATTACTTTGCAAATAGTTACCACTACCAATACTTAAATAAGCAATATTATTAGTTGTATCATCAGAAAATGGACGCACTTCCATTTAGGACTAGTTTAGCCCTCCGAGTAAGTGGTTTGGGGTCATGTCAAATGCCTTGAATGGGTCTTTGACTTGGATCTAGTTTTCTCCCTTGTCCTGCCCTATTTTCTACTTCTTTCCTACCTATTTCTAGTATCTTGCTCTGAGATTTTGAGGTTCTTGACCTCAGGGTCAAGGTCAAAGTTTTGGGTCAAGGGTGACCTCGACCCTAACCTAGGTCATGGTCAACCTCAACCCTGACCCAGGGTCTAAATTTCAACTTTGAAAGATTTTCAGATGTCGGGGTTTAGAAAGAATTCTTTCTCGCTTTTGGGTCGGCTGCTTCGGGCTTTGAAATAGTGACTCTTTAAAGGCATTTAATATAGGTCCACTTCTAAGGGTATGAGCCTAATGGTAATTTATTTCTCATATGTCAGCCTCTCTAGAAGTTGGTGTCCTAGATTAGTATATAAGGAATCCTTTTCCTCTCATTTGTGGGAAGAGAAAAAAAGGGAAAAGAAAAAGAAAGAAGGAAAGAAAAAGGGAGGATCATCTATGCATAAGTTATCAAAGTGATCATTCAAGCATTCATGTATTTAAGCATTCAAGTATTCAAGCATTCAAGATTCAATTCATCAAGGAGATCCATTGGTATCCATTGAAGGATTCAAGCTCTATGGAGCCCTCTCATTGAAGATTTCTCCATCCATATCCTTTCAAGATTCTTCCTATTCCAAGGTCTATTCAAGATTGGTGTTGAAGATCTAAAGGTAATTGATTTAAGATATCCTACATCCTACAATTCTACATCTATTTGGAGCATCCATACTTGTAGATTCAAGGATTCCAATCCTCCACAAGGGTTTCAACATAAGAAATGTGAATTGTTCTATTTACTTTATTTATTATTGTAATTTCAATTCTATTTCAAGGTTAATTCTAAAACTGGGGTTTGACCAAGGCAAATCCCTCATCCAAGAAACAAAACCATTTTTCTTGCAGGAATAAGTACGCAACAACAAATTACAGAGAAGATTCAGATACACTTTTTGGCAAACTTTCAGGATACGCAAATAGAATTTCTGTCATAGCAGTGCATGTCAAGTTCGACATAAAGGGGCATGATTGCACCCCTGTATTTGGGTCAAGGTCAACCTGGCTTAGAAAAGGAAAATATTTTTGGGTTATCTCCATCTCTGTGTTTCTGTTCCAAATTTGGTTGTAAAATTTCCAAAAACTCAATACAGACAATAGGAAACAACAATTTCCAGATCTGCTATACTTTGAGGTTAGTATTTGTCTTCAATTCATTTCAATTAATATTTTAATACTCTCTTCCAAAATGGAATGTAAGATTTTCTTCTTTCTTCTTATTACTAATCGATTGATTCATTTATGCATTGACCATTTTCTTGTGGTTAACCAATTTGGATCTTTCCTTTGGGAATTTGGGGTTAAGAAGATAATCTTACCTTCCCTAATTCTTCTATATGTAAAGGATATTATTCACATGTTGGTGAACACAACCAATCATCATCATCATTTTATTTTACCCTTTACATTTTGGCGAACCCGCTTATGAAAACTCTTTCTTTTGTGGTGTTAGATTTACATTTCATGTTAGATCTTGCATGTATATTAGATTAGTCTTCTTTTATGTGCTTGCATTTACATTTCAAAAATAAAACAAAAAAAAAATCATATAAAGAAAAAATACAAAAAATATTTATTTGTTCATGCCTTGTGTTTTCCTAATTTAGTTCATTTGCATTGCATTGTTATATGAGCTTTACTACCTCTAGTCCTACTTATAATATCCCAGTTAGAAGAAGTCACAGATTTATGGGTTCCTTTGATCCTAAGTCTTCCTCTCCTTTCCTTAGGATTCCAGATGACAATTTGATCACTCATGATTCCAATCCTACTATGGATCATAACTCTTCTCACTCATCTCATGATGAGGATGATGCATTAAGAGTTTGTTCTGAACAAGTCCAAAAAATTTCAACTAAACTTGATAAAATTAGAAATTGGCTTATTCAAGAAAACCATAATCAAGACTCTATTCAAGATATAGAGGCTCTTAAGAAAGTTCTTTGGGATAGTGATCATGGTGTTAATCTCTTGTGTGGTATCACTCATCTTATGTATTTAAATATCAAACCTTTAGCTCAAGAAGCTCAAGATCTAGGATTCACACCTCTTGTCACTAGTATGGATCCTTCTTCTGTTCCTTTACCTTGTATTCCTACTTATACTCCTCCTTTGGTGACTACATCTATTCCATCTCTTCCTATGAATGTTTCTCTAGTGTCTCTATCTACCTCACAACCTTCTTACCAACGTGTTCCTTTTACCTATTCCAACCCTCTTCCAACTATGGTTCCAAGTGTTCCATCAGTTGTTTCTTCTATTCCTATTGCTTCCTACACTTTCCCTAGTATTTCTAATGTTTCTATGCCTCCTATTTCTTCTAATGATTCCACAATCATTAGTTTGGCTCAAACTGTGTCCTCTTTACAACAACAACTTGCATCTTTAACTCAATCCAAGTTTAGTATTCCTACATGTGACATGGGGAGTCCTTTATCCATAGACATTATTCATGCTCCTATTCCTCAGCAAGTTGATATGCCTCATCTTGATAGTTACAATGGTAAGGGAGACCCTTCCACTCATGTTAAAATATTTCAAATCCTTTGTAGTGACTATGCTCATGACCACAGGATTTTATCCAAGTTGTTTGCTAGAACTTTTCATGATAAGGCCTTGCAATGGCATTGTTCATTGCCTCCTTATTCTATTGATCCTTTTCCAAAAATTGCTAATGCCTTTATCCAATAGTTCCAAAATAACATTGGTCCGCAAGTTTCCTTAACTGATTTGACGTATTGTAAAAAAAATACTAAAGAAAAATTGACTGAATTTATTGGTAGAATCAAGCATTTGTATGCTCAAAATTCTTATTTTGTTCCTAATATTGATATTAAACATATGTTTATTTCAAATTTACAAAAGGATATGTTCCTAAGATTCTGCTTGCTGAATTTACCTCTTTTCAACAACTTTGTGCAGTGCTTCATCATTATAAATTACAAGTGAGTCAATTTGACAACAACACTCCAATGGCTCCTGTTCCAGTTGATAAGAGTGATGCTGCAACTAATCCCAACAAGTTTAAAAAACCTAACAACTATATCAAGATAAATAAGCAAGAAAATGCAGTTTCTGATCAAGTTGTTGCATCCAACAATGCCACTTTTGCATCCACTGCTTTTTGTCTAAATCATACGTTTACTCCTCTGTCTGAATCTTTACATTGTATTATGAGTAAATTGTTGAATGCTAATATGATTACTTTGCCTCCTATTCAACCTATTTTACCTACTATGATGGCATCCAAATCCTTTGATCCCAAAGCCTTTTGTCAATACCATTGTCAGAATGGCCATGATACTGAGAAGTGTTATTCTCTAAAACATAAGGTTCAAGACTTAATTGATTCTAATGCTTTATCTATTTATAATTTTGATGGTAGTGGGAACAAATCCATCTCTCCTCCTAATGAAAACCTCCAAATCTATATGAATCCTTTTCCTAAACATGATACTAATACCATTGCTCAACCATCTTCTATGGATATTGTTTATGATTCAAAGATGGATGATCTCAATCATATTGTTAACCATGTGGTACATTTTGTTTTTTCTCAACCTGTATCTCCACCCCAGCTTCAATCTCAACCTCAACTTTAAGTTCCACCTCAACCTAATCCAAAACCAAAACCTCAACCTAAACCTCAAAAACAACCTAAGTATAAAAGACCTAGGGAACTCTTGATCACCTTTGATGATTCTGAGACTATTCAAGCTCCTGATGGTCCCCTCTACATTTATGCTAGGATTTCTAAGATACCTACATGTGGTTGTCTTGTTGATCCTACATCCTTAGTCAATGTCATTACTGAAGAAAACCTTTTTATGAAGAACTTACAATGTGATTGTTATGACACATCTAATGTGTGGATCCAAGCTTGTAATGGTTTTCTCTATCCATCATTTGGTTCTATTAACTTTCCTGTTGAACTTTGTGGTAAAGTTTGGACACTACCTTCATTGTTGTCCCTACTTATAATCAGTTTCAAGTTAAGCTTGGTTTTCCTTGGTTGAATTCCATGCATGTCATTGCTTCTCCTATCCACAAGTGTATTAAATTCATTCATTATGAAGAAGTGAAAACAATTAATCATAGTTTATATCAACCTTCTAGGCCTAGGGATTGTGATACCCTTGACTTATTTTGGCCTTCATTACCTAATTCATGTTTTTCTCGACATGATAACCTTTTTCGGTCATATCAAGCCTATAAACATCACAAGATTTTTGAGTTAAGCATGCCTCAGATGGATCTTAACCGTGGTATTTTTCCTACGCCTTCCATATATCCTTTATCCATTGCTTCTAGTTTTGTTAATCAAGCTCCTAGTGTTGATTTTCAACCTACTAAGAATCCTACTAATCCTCCTATAGAACCTATGAAGGAACTGGTGGTTGTTCCTCCTAGTTCTCAACATATTTCAAACAAGACAAAATGTAACCGATCTACCAATGAATGTCGTAAGAAGCGTCAGGATCAAGCTAAGGCCCTTGCCTCTGTTCTTCAAATTTCTTTACCTTCTTTTGACCAACCTATGCCTGATGTGTTGGAAGAAGTTAATGTTAATAATGATGTTAAGATGAATAATTATGAAGATTCTATTTGTATCTTAGATTCTATTTCAATTAATCTTGATAAAGAAGATACTCTTGATGATCCTAATGATGCTAATGATAAATACGAGACTATTGACATTGATATTGATTTACCTAATATGCTTTCAACATAATTGATAATTAAACCTACTATTGAACATCATGATTCTCAAGAGGATCCTTTTTTGGAACTAGCTATTATTCCTATTGTGTTAGATATAGTCCCTCTTGCGAGTTTCCAACCTTCCCTAAATTATATAGACAAAGATGGGGAGAGTAGGCAATACACTTGATGGGCTTGTCCTCCATGGTAGTTTTTTGTGTGTTTTCATGTTGTATTATGTTTCTCCCATAATGTGTTTGCTAAATATTCATTAGATTCTTTTATACGACCCTTGTTACTTTGTTGGTGCAAGGTGATAAAGGAATCAAACTTGTTGTACTATTCCTCTATATGTATCTCTATTCTTTTATATGTTATTTTCACGTTATGTTGTACCTATGCTATTGTTCGTAAATGTTTTCTTGGTGTAGTCCATTTGGATTTGTGACTTGGTAGCACTGATTCTTTTTGGTCTACATGTTGTGGTTCAAAAAGACTCTTCTTCATAACTCTTGCATTTTCTTTCCTCCATTGTGATTGTAGTTCTACTTTCTTTGGGGAATGATGTCAATTCATTTGCAATAATATTATATATATATTATATCTTATGATCATACTGACCTCATGGTAGGTAGATACCTTCTATGTTCTCTGTATGTTTATGTGGTATTTCCCTTGATTTGTCTTCACTTGGGGGCATCTCACAGTGAAAATGTAATTAGTGGATTGTTTATGTTTTTGTTCAAGCCATTGCTTTTGTTAAAGTGTTATCAATGAGTTTAATGTGGGGGCATACACTCTGCTCACTTTTTGTACACACGCACTTTCAAAATATTTTTCAAAACTTTTCTCCCTTTATGGATTAGAGACTAATCCTTAAAGCACATATTTTTACCTTATAGGATCTCTTGATCCCTCTAGTTTCAATTGAAAAATTTTTGACTCCTTAAGGTCGGAAGGTGTCCTTAAGACTGGATCTCTCTTGTTTTGGATTTTCTCTTTTGGAATAGAGTATTCCCGAGGGTGAACCCTTTATGGGTTGACTAGTGAGTAGCCACATTCACGAGGTGGTTCAACTCCATCTTTCTAGTTGCATTGTTTCCTTGTGTGATTCACAATGGGATATAAGTTCTCATTGGGCAAGGTAATCACACCCTCTTCTCTCTTTTTTCTAGTGATGTCTCTCTTATTTTAATCTTGGGTTTGACAAAGACTTGAGTCCTTGGGGGATTGAGGATTGCTTTGTCCCTTTGATTTCAATAAAATTTTCTTTTTCTTTGTGATCTCCTTTACCAAGAGTTTGCATCGAGTCCACATTCTTTCTAAAGTGGGGGCTAAATGTATCATCAAAAAATGGAAGCACATCCATTTAGGACTCATTTAGCCCTTTGAGTAAGTGGTTTGGGGTCATGTCAAATGCCTTGAATGGGTCTTTGAATTGGATCTAGTTTTTTCCCCTATCTTGCCTTGTTTTCCACTTCTTTTGTACCTATTTCTGGTATCTTGCTATGAGATTTTGAGGTTCTTGACCTTAGAGTCAAGGTTGACCTTTTGGGTCAAGGTCAACCTTGACCCTAACCTAGGTATGGTAGACCTCGACCCTAACCCAAGGTCTAAATTTCAAATTCCAAAGATTTCTAGATGTCAGGGTTTGGAAATAATTTTCTCGCTTTTGGGTCGGCTGCTTCGGGCTTTGAAATGATGACTCTTAAAAGAAATTTAATATAGGTCTACTTCTAAGAGTATGAGTCTAAGGTTGGAGAATTTAAAAAATAGAATGTAAGGTTTTCCTCTTTCTTCTTATTACTAATCGATTGATTCATTTACGCATTGACCATTTTCTTGTGGTTAATCAATTTGGATCTTTCCTTTGGGAATTTGGGGTTAAGAAGAGAATCTTACCTTCCCCAATTCTTTTATATGTAAAGGATATTATTCACATGTTGGCCAACACAACCAATCATCATCATCATTTTATTTTACCCTTTACATTAATATAATATAAATATAAGTATGATCAGATTTCTATATTTCATAACATGACATCACTTTACTAATCTATCATCATTATAGTCATTATTTTAATAGAATATATTTTTATCATACATCCAAAGCATTTATATGAAATTTAAATACATTTTCTACTTTTCAAGAAGTCTTTATTGATTTTAACAATCTATAAATTAGCATTTTTTGATAGTTATTTTTATTGTAGCTTGTTTACATAATATATATTTTATTAGTATTTGTTGTTACAAATTAAAATAATATGCATGCTAATAATATTAATGAATATTTTAATAATTTGATATTTATGATTTGTATAGCCTTAAAAACTATTATTTTTTCATGAAACTCAAATACACAATTATTTTATCTTACAATAAATATATATAATTTTATAATTGTCTAATAGAAATTAAAAATTTGAATGATTTATATTCATATAAAAATAAGAATAATAAAAATTAAAATTATGGGAACTATCTTAGAATAAATTCTACATGAAGAACAAATTGTGAAATAAATATTAAGAATAGTTTCATGGGGAAATATGAAATATGTATACATTAAAAAGACACGAGGATAAATAGTTTTGTGTTCAAGTGACAGCTACTTTCTTATTAGACACGATTATATTAATTTAAAAGTTCAGCTGCCTTCTTATTCAACATATTTAATTATATTTATTTTAGACTGGAGATCTTAATATAATAATTCATGACATAGTTGACCATTGCTTAGTTTGATTATGATTGCTTAAGATTCTTTAATTACTTTTAATAATGTATCACAATATTTATAGAAAAGAGGGGATACATGTTTTAATATGTATGCAAAGTGTCCAAAATTATTTTTTAATAATTCAACAAAAACTAAATCTAAAATCCCATACTTGTTGATTGAAACAATTTCATTTGCTATTAATAAAATATGGTATTTTTATGTAACATATAACTTGCATTTAGATTAAATGAACTAGATACCTTCTTATGTGTATATTTTATTCCAACACAAAAAAGGCCAATAGTTGAACAAAAAAATGCTATTTGTTATAAAAACAACATATTATTATAAAAATAAAATATAAAAAGAACTTGCGCACCCGTGCTCTACAACTCACCTGCCATTTTCAAGATTCTAATTTTGAACTTCCGTTGTGCATGGATGTTGTTTCTGGGGAGGATTCTTCCTCCCCATAGGTCCCACCCCTCCCACACACCCTCCAACACTTATGTGATCTCACACGGGTTGCACATGACCCCGACATTGTGTTAGATATTCCTTTGCCAAAGGAGAACACTAATAATGAGGGAAAGAATGAAGAATCTTGATGCAGGAGCATCCTGGGTGTAAGAGCAATCTTGCATCACCCAAAAATATTTCTATTTTTATATTCAATAAGGGCTATTTTAGTGCAGAGCTGCTATTTATGGAAAGTTACTATTTTTGGTAATTTTTGCATGTGCTCAGAATGATCTAATTTCTTTCTTGGAGGTTCATTTTGGTCATGTAAGTCTGCAAGTAAAGTTTCATTGCCAGATCAAGTGTATATTGGAAGATATTGAAGATTTTCGGTATTGGCAGCAGGGTACAGAAACTTTGAACTCAGTTTTGAAGGCTTTAGAGGCCCCGGATGAGGTCAAAAATTTGGGCGATGGGCGCTTGCGCTGGTCAAGCTTGTAGAGCACTTCGTGGCGTTTCTGAAATGGGGTTATAATAGCCGATCGGGTCAACTGGTGATGACTTATGGTCTTCGGAAGTTGGGCCACCTGAAATGGCGAAAAATAATTTTCTTCAAAATTTTTGTTCGGGTTTCAAAGGTTATCTTGAGCCGACTATGATGTAATAAAATGTAAAATAAAATAATTCTAAGTTTGGTCGGCCTTATTGGCTAAAATTCTGGAACCTTCCCAGGCGGTGGATAATTGCCTATATAAGGAAGGCTGTATTATTGTCTTAGGCAGTTCAGAATAGTTCTGGGGTAGTAGATCTGGGTAATAGTTCGAGGCTTTGTCCTACAGAATATTGTAAGGGAATGCCATGTGGCTTTGCATATTGTAATTCTGAAAGTTTGTAATTTCACATTTTTGGAGATAATAAGAAGCCAATTTTCTGTTCTTGCATATTATTGTTGTTGTTTCTCTATGTCTGTTATGTGTTTGTGGTATTAAGGGGAGCACCCTTCATCAAGTGGTATCAGAGCAGGAGTTCTTGAGTGTGTAAACAGATCGCCGACTGTGAGGTAGTTTGCACCAGGACCGTGGCTAGGGTTTCAGCGCGCATCGCGAAAATGCCTCCACGAAGGGAACATGGCGGAAGAGCTGGTGTTGTAACACCTAAGGTTAGAGAGCTGCAGAGACAAGTGTGAGCATTGCAAGAAGAGATTCGCAGAGGAATGAATCTTAATGTCAGAGATGAAAGCGAGGATGAAGCCAAATAAGAATATCAAGAAGGAGAAGCTAAAATTGTGAACCAGGAGGAAGAAAGACTTTTTCGGGCGATTTCCAAGATTGGGAAAAGACCTAAGATTGAGGTTCCTACATTTTCTGGAAATCTTAACCCAGAAGAATTGATCGACTGGATCAATGAATGTGAGGAGTATTTTGAGTATGAAGATGTTGAGGATCCTGATAGGGTCAAATTTGCGAAGGCCAGACTGAAAGGTCATGCGAAGATCTGGTGGCAAGAAATTCAATTGGAGCGAAATAGAAGAGGGAAAGATAAAATCACAAGATGGGATCGGATGGTGGATAAATTGAAGCGACAGTTCATTCCTGTTGATTATGAGCTTGACCTACTAAAGAAAATGCAGAGTTTGAAGCAAGCAAGAAGATCTATTCAGGAGTATACAGAGGAGTTCTATCGACTTCTCATCAGAACAGGCCATGCAGAAGCTGATAAGGAGAAAGTTGCCCGATACCTTAATGGGTTAAGGCCAAGCATCCAGGAGGAGCTGAATCTAGTTCGAATGAACAGTATTGAAGAGGCATACCAGTTTGCCCTAAAAGTAGAGGAAAAGCTGAACAAGAAGTTTGAGAGTAGACAAAATGGAAGAGGTTGATGGAATATGGATGAAGTGACTGAGAGGGGGGGTGAATCAGTCAACCGTAAAACACTTCACAATTAATTCTTTCCAGATCCCTTAGGATATCTTAACAATGTTATCTGTTTTAGCACTCGGTAAATAGATTGCAGTAACTTTGAAGATGCAGAAAGTATTAGCAAAATTATCTTTAGATATTCATCAGCACATGTATATGATTGAGAAAGCAATTAAGAACACAAGAGACACAAGATTTAACGTGGAAATCCAATATGGAAAAAACCACCAATGTATCTAGATACTGATTTTCACTTTTCTGAAGTGATGCCCGGTTAGAAGCCAACCCGGTAAAAGGTTACAAAACACACTGTTAGGTGTGACCTTGTTAGAGGATTTAAAACACCCTGCTAGGAGTGGCCTGGTAAGAGGTCTTGAAAACAATTCAATGGAATTGTCACCTTGTTAGAGGATTTACAATATGGTTGTTAAACCAACTCGGTTAAGAGATTTAGAATTCACTGTTACAATGATAAGAAGGTAACAATGAAAAATGACCTGTATAATAATGCAACTGTCTTGCTGATTACAGATCTCTGTTCTGCATAAGTCTGATCCTTTCTAATCGAATAAATCTCTACTGCACCTCAAGGATATCTGAACATCCTTCACAAATTTGCATACACCTTTCCTGCTTTTCTTCTATAAAATCTTCTGCTATATTTCTTTTTTTTACTTTTCACATTTGACCTTTTATTTATATGATTTTAGATTTGTCAAATCGACATTATTTAGTATAACAGTCGGCTGAAATAAGCAAACTCTATTTGCAAAAATCCTTCAAGGGCCGACAGTGCTCGGTGACCATAACTTTCTATAATCTTTTGGAGACCGAGGGAACTCGGTAAACACTGACAATCTTTTACCTTCGATAACCGACTGAACTCGGTAAACACTAACTTTTTTTCGATGACCGAGTGAACTCGGTAAACACTAAATTTTCTCGATAACCGAGTGAGCTCGGTAAATACTAAATTTTCTTTGGCAACCGAGTGAACTCGGTAGACACTATTTTTCTTCGATAACCGAGTGGACTCGGTAAGCACTAATATTCCTGTCTGGCAGACCGACTGAGCTCGGTAGTAACTGGTTGCTGCGGACTATGACATTGTGTGACATCAAAGACAATACATAATTGAGTAGCAATTTCCTTCAGACAATTGTTTCCAACAATCTCCCTCTTTGGCATTGATGGCAACACAATATGTCATATCATAAGAAATTTGAAAGAGTTAGCTCGGTTCAGATTCAAATCTCCCTCTGTCAGCAAACTTCCTTTATCCTGAAAATTCTTCCTTCTGATTATTGAAAATTTCTTGAAGTAATAGCAAAGACATAGCAAACACTCCCTCTTTGACAACACATGCCAAAGAAAATTCACATATTACCGGTGAAACTTAATGTACCTCAAGTACTGATTCATATGCAATGATTCCTTGAATATGCTGCATCAACAGGTTGATTTTCAATCATGTTCTGGTTGATGCATCACTAAAACTGTATTTAGTGAGCCTCGGATAGGGGAATGACCCCTAACTTACCTCTTAGATACACAAATGCATCCTTAGGTAATGGTTTGGTAAAAATGTCTGCAATCTATTCTTTTGTATGAATATATTCTAATCTGATTTCCTTGTCCTGCACCAATTCTCTGACAAAGTGATATTTAATAGCAATGTGCTTGGTTTTGGAATGCATCACTGGATTCTTAGAGATGTTTATTGCACTAGTATTGTCACAAAATATAACAACTGGTTCTTTGATTTCAACCTTCATACCTTCTAATAGCTGTTTAAACCAAACAATATTTGAACAGTTTACTGCAGCAGCAACATATTCTGCTTCAGCTGTGGATTGAGATGTGCAATTCTGCTTTTTACTAGTCCAGGATACCAGTCTTTTTCCAAGAAAAAATGCTCCACCACTTGTGCTTTTTCTGTCATCAATGTTTCCTGCCCAATTAGCATCAGTAAACACTTTCAAGTCTAGATTGCCTCCAAATTTATACCACAAACCATATTCTTCAGTTCCTTTTAAGTATCTTAAGATTCTTTTGATTGCCATCATGTGATTTTCCTTAGGTTTTGCTGAGAATCTAGCTACTATACCGACTGCTAAGGCAATATCAGGTCTTGTATGTACTACATACTACAATTTTCCAATCATAGATCAGTATAGGGTCTGATCAACTTCTTTTGAATCATCATTCTTGGTAAGTTTCAGTCCAGTACACATGGGTGTACCGACTGGTTTTGAATCTTCCATACCAAACTTCTTAAGTATTTCCTTAATGTATTTAGATTGAGTAATGTATATACCATTCTTGCTTTGCTGAATTTGAAGACCAACAAAGAATTTTATTAAACCAAACATGGACATTTCAAATTCTTTGTTCATTTGCTCTGAAAATTCTTTGCACTGATCCTCATTCCCTGTAAATATAGTATCATCCACAAATATTTCTGCCAATACAATTTTGTCATCCGGTCCTTCTTTAATATACAGATTACTGATATCATTAGCTTTTTTGAAATTAATCTGAATCAAATAGTTATGGAGTCTTTCATACCATGCTCTAGGAGCTTGTTTTAAACCATACAATGCTTTGTGTAACCTGCAGACCATGTCCCTTTTATCTGGATCAACAAAACCTTCAGGTTGTTCAATGTAGACTTCTTCATCAAGAATTCCATTGAGAAATGCAGATTTTATATCCATCTGATATACCTTAAATCCTTTGTGTGCTGCATAAGCAAGTAGAGTTCTTACACCTTCTAATCTTGCAACAGGAGTGAAAGTTTCTCCATAATCTATACCTTCTTCTTGAGAATAACCTTTACATACCAGTCTAGCTTTGTTTCTAGATACTTGACCATCTTCATTCAGCTTATTCCTGAATACCCATTTTGTTCCAATTACATTCTTATCTTTAGGTCTAGGTACAAGAGTCCAAGTTTTGTTCTTTTGTATTTGTTCTAATTCTTCATTCATTGCTTCAATCCAACTTTCATTTTCCAATGCATCTTTGATATTTCTAGGTTCAAAATCAGTAAGCAGACATGTACCTTTTAGCTTGCTTCTTGTCATAGTACCATCTGATTTGTTTCCAATGATTTGATCTGGTGTATGATGTCTTTTGACATATTTGGCTAGTATAGGTTCCTTGCCTTTTGAATGATTCATGCTGTTGTCTTCTAGGATCTCTTCTTCAGATTGCTCGGGCTCGGTAGATATTTGCTCGGTAACTTCAGGCTGAGACTTAGTCTGAATTTCTTCCTGTGACTCAGTTTGAACTTCTTCCTATGACTCGGTTTGTGACTCGGTAACTGTGCTCGGCTCGGTAGATATAGCTTCCTTACTGATAGTTGTGTCTACCAATGTTTTAGGTTCAATGTAAACGAATCTTCTGTAGTTCTCAGGTTCCCTTTTGCTTTCTTCCTCAGTCTTTTCTGCAAACTCATCAAATTTTACATGTATACTTTCTATGACTTTGTGAGTAGATAAGTTCAGACATTTGTATGCCTTGCTTTTGCTAGAATATCCTAGGAATATTCCTTCATCACTTTTCACATCAAATTTATTTCTTCTGGATTCTTTTAAGATATAACACTTGCTACCAAATATTTTCATGTAACTTATATTGGGTTTATAGCCATACCATAATTCATAAGGAGTTTTGAATGTGTCTTTCTTCAGTTGTACTCGGTTCAAGGTATGAACTACAGTGCTGATAGCTTCCTTCCAGTACTTTATAGCGATGTTCTTTTCTATCATTAGAGTCCTTGCACAGTCCATAATAGATCTGTTTCTTCTTTCTACTATTCCATTCTGCTTAGGAGTTCTAGGAGCTGATACCTGTCTTTTGATTCCTCTTTCAATGCAAAAGTTGTTAAAATCATGGGAGATGAATTCACCACCTCTGTCTGATCTTAAGCATTTCAATCTTTTCCCTGTTTCCTTTTCCACTCTTGCTAAGTACCATTTGAACTTTTCAAATGCTTCTGATTTATCTCTTAAATACATAACAGTCATCATTCTAGAATAATCATGAACGAAAAGAATAAAGAATTTGTCTCCAGTATAGCTTTGTATTCCAATAGGTCCACATAAATCAGTATGCACAATTTCCAAAATTTCTTTAGACTGATAGTTCTTACTCTTGAAACTAGTTTTACTCATTTTGCCAATCTGACAATTCTTGCATAGACCAGTGTCAGGTTTCTTCAAAGTAGGAATGCCTCTAACCTTCTTGAATTTGCTTATTTTTATCATGTTATCAAAATTCACATGACATAACCTTTTGTGCCATAGCCAACTTTCTTCTATTTGAGCAATAAAGCATGAATATTCACTGAGATCAAGATAAAATAAGTTACCTTTTGTTTGTTTGCCTGATCCAATGAGTTTTCCTTTTCCATCCAGCAGTCTTGCTTGACCATTCATGAATTCAACCTTGAAACCAGTGTTGATTAGCTGTGCTACACTTAGAAGATTATGTTTTAGTCCTTCAACCCAGTAAGCATTATCACATATGAGTTCTTTGGTTAATGAGATTCTTCCTTTTCCTTTTATACAACAAGGTTCATTGTTTCCAAATCTTACATTACCATTGTCACAGTCTTCTAGATATTCAAATTTTGTCTTGTCACCAGTCATGTGGTGTGAACATCCACTGTCTATTATCCATATATCATCTTTGCTTATATGAGAAATAAGTGCCATCTTATCTTCATCATCATCAGATTCATCTTTTATAGTAATAAAGACAATTTCTTCTTCACTATCATCAGAATCTTTAGCCATAAAACATGATTTCTTACCTTTATCCTTGTATGATTTGAAATTCTTTTAGCCATAGTACTTGTGACTTCTCTTCTCTTCCTTGACTTGCTTGTTTGGGCACCTGGCTACAATATGTCCAATTTCTTCACATGAAAAATAGATTAAAGGAGTTTTACCTTTATATTTACCTTTCCCTCTAGAGTACTTCTTTGCAAGTAATGCTTCTACAATTTCAAGATCACTATCAGAATTTTCTTCTGATACTTCTTCACTTTCTGACTGAACTTCTTTAATTTTCTTGTTCTTCTTTAGTGAAACCTTGGCCTCAAATGCTGATTCAATATTTTTGGAACTAGGAACATAGTTGTCATAGTTGTCTAATTCAAAAGCTGTCAATCTTCCAATTAAAGCATCCAAAGTTATATTGTGGTTTGTTTCACATCTTCTTTCTTGAATAGCTGATACTCTTATTGCATAGATAGGGAGTAATGTTCTGAGTACCTTACTTATAACAGTCTCATCTGAGATTGTTCCTCCAGAAGCTCTAATTGCACTTACACTTGCTTTGATTCTTTCAACATATTTTGCAATGTTTTCATCTTCCTTCATATTCATCTTGTCAAACTGTCCTCTTAGGCTTTCTGCTTTGGCTCTTTTCACATTTGCATCACCACCATATATTTTCTTCAGTGCCATCCACATTTCATATGCAGTAGTGCAGTCTTTAATATCATCAAATTCTTCATAGCTGAGAGCAGATGCAATGTCTATCATCATGGTGTTGTGAGTCTTTTTATCTGCAATGTCTTCAACAGTTAATGTGCCATTAGGAATTGTGTATTCTTCATCAATGTATTTGCATCCTGAATCACCAATGGAAGCCAGATGAAGTCGCATGAGACCTTGCCATGCTGAAAAGTTATCTTTGTTAAGCTTTGGAATTTCCCTCTTGTAAGACATCCTGATCTTTAGCTTAGGTCTTTGAAACCCTTCCTGCAAGCACCAAAAGTTCTGATACCAATTGATGGAATATGGATGAAGTGACTGAGAGGGGGGGTGAATCAGTCAACCATAAAACACTTCACAATTAATTCTTTCCAGATCCCTTAGGATATCTTAACAATGTTATCTGTTTTAGCACTCGGTAAATAGATTGCAGTAACTTTGAAGATGCAGAAAGTATTAGCAAAATTATCTTTAGATATTCATCAGCACATGTATATGATTGAGAAAGCAATTAAGAACACAAGAGACACAAGATTTAACGTGGAAACCCAATATGGGAAAAACCACCAATGTATCTAGATACTGATTTTCACTTTTCTGAAGTGATGCCCGGTTAGAAGCCAACCCGGTAAAAGGTTACAAAACACACTGTTAGGTGTGACCTTGTTAGAGGATTTAAAACACCCTGCTAGGAGTGGCCTGGTAAGAGGTCTTGAAAACAATTCAATGGAATTGTCACCTTGTTAGAGGATTTACAATATGGTTGTTAAACCAACTCGGTTAAGAGATTTAGAATTCACTGTTACAATGATAAGAAGGTAACAATGAAAAATGACCTGTATAATAATGCAACTGTCTTGCTGATTACAGATCTCTGTTCTGCATAAGTCTGATCTTTTCTGATCGAATAAATCTCTGCTGCACCTCAAGGATATCTGAACATCCTTCACAAATTTGCATACACCTTTCCTGCTTTTCTTCTGTAAAATCTTTTGCTATATTTCTTTTTTTTACTTTTCACATTTGACCTTTTATTTATATGATTTTAGATTTTTCAAATCGACATTATTTAGTATAACAGTCAGCTAAAATAAGCAAACTCTATTTGCAAAAATCCTTCAAGGGCCGACAGTGCTCGGTGACCATAACTTTCTATAATCTTTTGGAGACCGAGGGAACTCGGTAAACATCGACAATCTTTTACCTTCGATAACCGACTGAACTCGGTAAACACTAACTTTTTTTTGATGACCGAGTGAACTCGGTAAACACTAAATTTTCTCGATAACCGAGTGAGCTCGGTAAATACTAAATTTTCTTTGGCAACCGAGTGAACACGGTAGACACTATTTTTCTTTGATAACCGAGTGGACTCGATAAGCACTAATATTCTTGTCTAGCAGACCGACTGAGCTCGGTAGTAACTGGTTGCTGCGGACTATGACATTGTGTGACATCAAAGACAATACATAATTGAGTAGCAATTTCCTTCAGACAATTGTTTCCAATAGAGGTCGCGGTGGACGATCTGGTGGATGATCATATGGTGGCCGAAATGAAGATCCGAAAAAGAAGGATGAGGCTAGTAGCAGTCAGAATCAGCGAGGAAATAATTTCAATCACTTCCAGGATCAGAATAATAGAGATCAGAGAGGAAGAGGAAGAGGACAAGGATCTGGAAGAGGTGGCTTCCGTGGAACATGTTTTCACTATGGAGAAGAAGGTCATAGGGCATTTGAATGTCCTCAGTGCCAAGGCAGAATAGACAAGAGAAATGAAGGCTAGGCCAGAGTTGCACATGTAGATGAAGATGCCAGATCATCAAATTCTGAAGATGCTGAAAGAGGAGAAATGTTGATTAACAGAAGAGTCCTGTTGAGTGGTGAGAATGAACCTGAGCAAAGGAGGAGCCTGTTTCGCACCAGGTGCAAGTGTGAAGGTAAATGTTGTGATGTGATTATTGATAGTGGGAGCACTGACAATTTGGTGTCAAAAGAGATGGTGACAAAGTTGAAGCTCAAGAGAGAGAAACACCCACATCCATATCGGATTGCCTGGGTACAGGATGACCACAAGGTCATGGTCAATGAACAATGCCTAGTGAAGTTCAAGATTGGCGGATACCAAGATGAGGTATTGTGTGATATCATATCTATGGATGCATGTCATATGTTGTTGGGTAGACCATGGCAGTTTGACAGATGTGCTGTACATGATGGTCGTGCGAATACCTATTCCCTGACAAAGGATGGAGTGCGACATAAGCTAAAACCATTGAAGGAGACTGAAGAAAAGGTATGTGGTAATGCAAGGATAACTTTTGTTGATGGAAAAAATTTCCTAGATGGTATGAGGCATGAGCATGTATGTTTTGCTTTAATTCCAAAAGCTGGTAAAGAGGAAGTAGAAGATGTTCCTGTAGAAGTTGTAGATTTGTTGAATGAGTTTCAGGATATTGTATCCGATAACGTGCCTGATGGATTACCACTAGTCAGAAAGATCAGTCATCAGATGGACTTGATCCCGGGAGTGAGTTTGCCAAATAAGGCAGCACACAGAATGACACCTGTCGAAAGTGAGGAGTTGAACAGACAAGTACATGAACTATTACAGAAAGGATTGATCCGTGAGAGTCTGAGTCCCTGGGCTGTACCAGCGGTATTAGCACCAAAGAAGAATGGAGAATGGAGGATGTGTACAGATTCTAGGGCAATAAACAAGATCACAATCAAGTATAGGTTTCCATTGCCACGAATGGATGATATTATGGACTGTTTGAGTGGAGCTGTGTATTTCTCAAAGATAGATCTGAAGAGTGGATATCATTAGATTCAGATCAAAGAAGGAGATGAATGGAAGAATTTCTTCAAGACAAAGGAAGGACTATATGAGTGGTTAGTCATGCCTTTTGGGCTAACCAATGCGCCGAGCACTTTCATGCGGCTCATGAACGAGGTTCTGAAAGAATTTCTGGGTAAGTTTGTCATTGTTTACCTAGATGATATTTTGATCTTTAGTAAGACATTGGATGAGCATATGATGCATATTCGTATGGTATTTGAGAAGTTGAGAGAAGAAAAATTGCTGATTAATTTGAAGAAGTGCAGTTTTGTGAAGAAAGAGTTAGTGTATTTGGGGTTTGTAGTTTCAGGAGAAGGTCTAAAAATGGACCTAGAGAAGGTACAGGCTATCCTTGAATGGCCTACTCCAAAGAGTGCTACTGAGGTAAGATCTTTTCATGGTCTAGCTAGCTTTTACAGAAAGTTTATAAGAAATTTTAGTAGTATTTGTGGACCCTTGACTGAAACAATGAGAGGGGATAGAAAAGAGTTTAAGTGGACTAATGGGGCAGAAAAAAGTTTTCAATTGTTGAAACAAAAAGTTACAGAAGAACCTGTTTTAGCACTTTCAAATTTTAATAAGGTGTTTCAAGTAGATTGTGATGCTAGTGGTACTGCAATAGGAGCTGTTATGAGCCAAGAAGGTAAACCTGTTGCTTATTTCAGTGAGAAGTTAAATGATGCCAAGAGGAAATATTCTGTTTATGATCAAGAATTTTATGCTATAGTTCAGGCATTAAAGAAGTGGAGACATTATCTACTTCCTAAGGAGTTTGTTTTGTATACTGATCATCAAGCTTTGCAATATTTGAATAGTCAAGGAAAGTTGAATCAGAGGCATTTGAAATGGGTTGAGTTTTTGCAGAGTTATACATTTGTTTTGAAACACAGGAGTGAAAAGTCTAATAGGGTTGCAGATGCTCTTAGCAGAAGGCAACTATTGCTGACAGAAATGCAGATTGAAGTGGTTGGGTTCAAGGAACTCAAGAATTTGTATCGAGAGGATCCTGATTTTGGTGAAGCTTGGAAAGCTTGTATAGAACCTGTTACTCTAGACAGGATGAAATGGTTGGATTTCATCATCCAGGATGATATGCTATTTAGAGGGAGTTAGTTGTGCATTCCACGAAGTTCTATGAGGGAGAATATCATCAAGGAGAAACATAGCGGAGGATTGGCTGGACATTTTGGTCGTGATAAAACCCTTGGTTTGGTTAGTGAGAATTATTATTGGCCACAGTTGCAGCAAGATGTGAAGAAATTTGTACAGAGTTGGAGAGTATGTCAAATGGCGAAAGGAGTGAAGCAGAATACAAGGTTGTACCAGCCATTGCCTATACCAGAGAAGCCTTAGGAGGATATCAGTATGGACTTTGTTCTTGGTTTACCGAGGACACAGCGGGGACATGATTCAATTTTTGTAGTAGTTGACAGATTTTCAAAGATGGCACATTTCATTCCCTGCAAGAAGACTAATGATGCTGTTCATGTAGCAGAATTGTTTTTCAGAGAAGTAGTGAGACTTCATGGTTTGCCAAAGACCATAGTTTCAGATCGGGACACTAAGTTTGTTGGATATTTCTGGCAAACATTGTGGAAGAAGTTGAAGACAGATTTGAAGTTCAGTTCATCACATCACCCAGAGACTGATGGACAGACAGAGGTGGTGAATAGGAGTTTGGGAAATCTACTGAGATGTTTGGTTGGGGATAAGCCAACAGGATGGGATTTGATTTTACCACAGGCAGAATTTGCATACAATAATTCTGTCAACAGGAGCACTGATAAATCACCATTCCAGATTATATATGGAAGTAGTCCAAGAAATGCATCTGAGTTGAGAAAGATAGATAAAGGAGAAATAAGTAGTGCTGAGGCTGAGGATTTTGCAGAACATTTGAAGAACATCCATGGGGAGGTGAGGAAGCATATTACCAAGATGAACGCACAGTATAAGGCTAAGGCAGATGAGAAAAGGAGGTATAAGGAATTTCAGGTTGGTGATGAAGTCATGGTTCATTTGCGGAAGGAGCGGTTTCCAGTTGGTACATATAACAAGTTGAAAATGAAGAAGTTTGGACCATGTAAGATATTGAAGAAGCATGATTCAGGGAATGCATATGAGGTAGAATTGCCTAGTGAGCTGAATATTTCACCAGTGTTTAACATTTCAGATCTGACAGAGTATCATGAAGGAGGTGTTGAAGATGAGATCACAACAGCACAGTGGAGTATTCCAGCAACTAGTTCAGACACTAAGGAGATCGAAGACATACTGGACAGTCGTGTTGGTAGAAGCACAAGGAATAGGACATATGAAGAGTATTTGGTCAAATGGAAAGGATGACCTGTAGAAGATTCATCGTGGCTAACAAAGGAGGAGGTTAACCGTCTTGGTTTTCCTCTGCACACCTAAGTCGTGACAGGGTCACTTCTCAAATTACCCTGGGTGTCTGATGCAGGAGCATCCTGGGTGTAAGAGCAATCTTGCATCACCCAAAAATATTTCTATTTTTGGTAATTTTTGCATGTGCTCAGAATGATCTGATTTCTTTCTTGGAGGTTCATTTTGGTCATGTAAGTCTGCCAGTAAAGTTTCATTGCCAGATCAAGTGTATATTGGAAGATATTGAAGATTTTCGGTATTGGCAGCAGGGTACAGAAACTTTGAACTCAGTTTTGAAGGCTTTAGAGGCCCTGGATGAGGTCAAAAATTTGGGCGACGGGTGCTTGCATTGGTCAAGCCTATAGAGCACTTCGTGGCATTTCTGAAATGGGGTTATAATAGCCGATCGGGTCAACTGGTGATGACTTATGGTCTTCGAAAGTTGGGCCACCTGAATGGCGAAAAATAATTTTCTTCAAAATTTCTGTTCAGGTTTCAAAGGTTATCTTGAGCCGACTATGATGTAATAAAATGTAAAATAAAATAATTCTAAGTTTGGTCGGCCTTATTGGCTAAAATTCTGGAACCTTCCCAGGCGGTGGATAATTGCCTATATAAGGAAGGCTGTATTATTGTCTTAGGTAGTTTAGAATAGTTCTGGGGTAGTAGATCTGGGTAATAGTTCGAGGCTTTGTCCTACAGAATATTGTAAGGGAATGCCATGTGGCTTTGCATATTGTAATTCTGAAAGTTTGTAATTCCACATTTGTGGAGATAATAAGAAGCCAATTTTCTGTTCTTGCATATTATTGTTGTTGTTTCTCTATGTCTGTTATGTGTTTGTGGTATTAAGGGGAGCACCCTTCATCAAATCTGGTAGTGGATCACTTTCTTCTCAGCTAGATAACACCAAAGGATTAGATGGTGTGGATGATAGAAAAGAAAAAGAAAAAAATGATTGGAAGGGTGGCGTCGTTGGACCCAAATGAAATTCTTTGGAGTCTATGATTGTGGACTTAATTCAAATAGAAGAAGGACAAAAATTTGCATCCCTGATGCACTCATGGACTAGATCACATCTTCTATGTACCTTGCACTCATTAGGAGATTCTTCTCCCTCTTCCCATCCATTCACATGGTTCGATGTTGGACGATCTCTCATTGGAAGCTGGAGGGTTCTATTGATATCTCTGTAATGCCCAGGTTGAATCTTATTATTTAAATTTGCAGTAGAGGAGGACTTGATCTTTATCCTCTCAGAGTCACAAACATACATAAAACATTTCTTAACACTCTCAAAATCGAAGCTAGAGTTTGACCCCTCTAACAAACTCAACGGAATGGCCCCTGTCTAGGTGAGAATTCCAAGCCTTCCACTCAAGTTTTGAGACTAGAAGATTTTATGGTTGATTTGGAACTCTTTTGGCCACTAACCCCATGTTCCCATGCAACTTATTTAGTATATTTTCTTCTTAATTTTATGCAGCCATTGTGTTTTGATGCAATATTTTAATTATAGGGAAAGGATAAATTGGAATCTTTCCCTATTTTCATCGAGTAGTTGCTTCTTAAAAATAAAAATTAAGATTAAAAAAAAAGGGGGG
This sequence comes from Chamaecyparis obtusa, assembly GCA_027943335.1. NCBI lineage: Eukaryota > Viridiplantae > Streptophyta > Pinopsida > Cupressales > Cupressaceae > Chamaecyparis > Chamaecyparis obtusa. Next base: position 1,003,275 of record BSBK01003953.1, read on the forward strand.
TTGGAAAAGAAACAACTTCTTATTTGACAAGAATGATGTGGATCCACAATTTTTTTCCTCATTTTTATTTGTCTCTGATTTTTCCTCGAAATCTTGTCTGAAAAATTATTTTCAAAGATTTCTGTTTAAAACTAAAATTTAAGATTAATCCCTATTTATAAGAAGCAAAATTTAACTTTCATGGGACCACCAGCTCCATAAATTGCTCCTTAAAATTTTGAGAAGTGGTGGCTAGCCAAAATAAGCTAAGTAGTCATATGGGGACCTGCCCTAAGTCACTACTGATGTGGTTACATTAGCCAACTCTAGGTTAGTCTTTTCACATTTTTAAAGTAATGTTTCCATCAACAAACCCCTACCAAATTTTATTACTCTAAAGTCCAAAAGGGGTAAGTGGACCAATTCCTTATTTATCAAAATGCCACTTTGTTTTTCCAAAGATGTTCTAAGAAGGTTCATATGGTAGAAGATTTTAAATATTCCACTCCAAAAGAATCTAAATTAAAGGGTAAAACTTTCTCTCTTGTGGATTTTGGGGCTGAAGCTTCAAATAAATCAGTCGATAAGGTAACTGATGATTAGCCTTATATAGATGGGCTACTTTATCTAATGAAATCCCTAGGTGTTCCTCAAAAACAAAGGAACCCTTCCCCTTAGCTTTCTAAAAGAAGGTCAAATCCCCCCTTTTGGTGACTTATGCTTATCACCAAAGCCTATAATTCCTACCCCATTGGATCTTGCTATGGAAAACCAATAAACACCCCTAGTGGGGGGCTAAAGAACAACATGCTTAGTTCTATGAATAGAAGTAAATCATCCAATGGTGTAACCCCTACCAGGGATCTTCAGATGGTGGATGAAAGAGCTACCTCTAATCAGAGATAAAAAGAAAAATGTAGGGCTACCCATGATGCCTCCTCCATCCCCTTGCAATGATGTGGTTGTTAAGGAAGTAACCAAATCAGTTATTCTTACTCCGATTAGAAAACCAAATGCTTCTAAGAAATCCCCAAAGGGTGCTGAGGATTGGCAAATGCAAAAGAAAAAGACTAGATGCAAAGAAAGAAGACCATTTGAGAGAGTTCTCAGGAAGAAGGCTATGGAAAGGGAAATTTCTAGTGGTCAACAATTTATCTTGGGTGGTTTCTCCCGCAACAAGAATTAAAATTTCTTTCTTGGAACATTGGAGGACTTAATAAGCGCTATAAATAGTTTTCTATCAAGCAATATATTTTAGATTTAAAAGTTGATATACTATTGTTACAAGAAGTTGATATATATTACTATAACTTCTCTATGGTAATTGGAAAACTATGGCTAGGTACTTCCTTCTTTTATGTTGAAGTGACGAGGGATTCAAGGGGAGCTACAACCATGTGGAAACCAAACAAGGTAAATGGTGACGTTTATGTTTTTTCTCAAAATTACTTAGCAGTGATGTTTAAACTTGGTGATTGTTATTGGCATCTTTTCAATATATATACTCCTAATACTAAAGATGGAAAAAGATTATTGTTGGAGGAGATTGTTGAATTCATATTGGATGACTAGGAATACTCTTTACATCTTTGCTGGAAACTTTAGCATGCCTCTTTTTCCCTCTGAGAAGCTCAGTGAGATCCTAGATTATAATGATAGAATGGGGGATTAGGCTAACTTTATTATCACAATGGGCATGTTTGATCTTAAACTATATGGTAACCCCTTCACTTGGTCTAATAATAGAAAAGGTAATC